>CM076991.1:96362620-96962620 GCA_039090855.1 Macrothele yani
TTCAGTGATACTTTTTCGTACTGTTTTGCATAGCTCTATATATTCCACTTTGGAAGTCACATCTTCTTTAGTTGTCCTCATCACTCTTCTTTTTTGCATCAACATTTTGGTTTTTCCTGATAATTTGTTCACATGCAATTTGTTCTTAGACCCAGCTAATTTTGTTGCTGTTTCCATAAGAGCTTTGGTTACTTTTCTGTTAACTTCAGAAATATCCACTTCTTCCGATGTTAGGCCTACTAAAGCAGAGAACCTGTTCTTCAGTTCCAACTTGAAGGTATTATGGTGTTTTTTAAGGTTGGTTATGTCAGTACATTTTGTTTGTCTTATTAGCTTGCTACGTTCGAGTTTAGTGTTGAGGTGCATCTTACATCTCACCAATCTATGGTCACTGCCTGTGTTGAACTTGTTTAGCACACTGCAGTCTTCTATGACGAATTTTTTGTTACACATAATAAAATCAATTTCACTTGTCGTCCCATTTGGATGTCTCCATGTCCATTTCCTGTGTGGCTTTTTCTTGAAAAAGGAGTTCAAGATGAAAAACCCTTCTGCCTCTGCAAACTCTACGAGAGTATTTCCACGCTGGTTTCTGTTGCCATGACCGAATTTACCTACTGAAGTTTCATTCTGTTCAGTAGCCAATAAATATATATATATATATATTCACGATAACATTGAGTTCTTTTCTGGAGTGCTTCATATACTGGCGATGCTGGTTATAAATAAGATTTTATTCTAATTGTATTACGCTACAAAATTTTCTAAAAATGAAGTATTTCCCTGCGCTGGATAGGGGAGAACGGATGCAACGAAAACATGTCACATTTTGAAGGCTTTTATCTTCAAAACTAATAATCGTAGAGTAATAAATAATACGTCATCAGAGTATTTATAGAGTCTCATTTATAGCACAATAGGTTTCAACCCTCCATCCCTTAACCCTTCGATACAACAGCGTTAGGAACTTAAATTTCGCGTGCTTTTGTTTCGCGGCACGCCGTTTTAAGGTTGATCACCAGTGAATAGATAATGATAACGATGAGTTCAGCCCAAGGAGGTTATATTACTGGAGACACCATTGGCTCTGCCGCCATAGGTCACCGCTGATCTGTGGTGTGACGTCACAAGCAGGCAAGAAATGAACTAAATTATACCGTTGTTGAAACAGTAAGCTTGTGTATCATCGATAAAGATTACTGAATTACTCATTTTATCTGTTTATATGCTTAGAAGCTTTTGTTCTATTGGTTTCAAAGCAGCTTCTCTTCTGCGGCTGCGTCGTGCCTGCTCATGACGTCATTTGCAGCGCAGACGGTGACTGCTGCGTGGATAGGAGTGGTGTCTCAGCACAGGCGGCCAATGCTGCGTGGGTAAGAGGTGTGTCTCCAGTAATATAACCTCCTTGGTTCAGCCCCGCATTCCGTAGATGACGGTCAGAGTTAACGGACGTCTGTGATAAACCAAAATAAAGTGGTTTATTAATTTTTTATATAAAAAAATTGTACCTGAAATATTCAAAGGGGCACAGTACTGACTGGGCCGCAACCTACAACACATAGGGCTACGTCAACTGTGCTTTGCCTAATTCTTTAAGGACGTAAAACAAGTAAGATGGTGCCATGAAATAGAGACAGTTGACGTAGTTTTACGTTGTAATTACTTTGACATTTTTTGGGGGAAGAGCCCGAAACAACAAGGGGTCAGGTGAATAGGGTGGAGCATCCAATTTGGTAATTGATTTCTTAGCCAAGAAGTCATGAACACTGAGCGCATCATGGCTTGTGGCATTGTCAGGCCACAGTTCAGCCATAAATCACAAGGGGCTAAGTCAGGTGAATAGGGTGAATGATCCATTTTAATAATTGATTTCTTAGCCAGGAAGTTGCGAACACTGAGCGTATCATGGCTTGTGGCATTGTCAGGCCACAGTTCAGCCATAAATCACAAGGGGCTAAGTCAGGTGAATAGGGTGAATGATCCATTTTAATAATTGATTTCTTAGCCAGGAAGTTGCGAACACTGAGAGCATCATGGCTTGGGGCATTGTCAGGCCACAGTTCAGCCAGAAATCACAAGGGTATAAGTCAGGTGAATAGGGTGAATGATCCAATTTAACAATTGATTTATCAGCCAGGAAGTCGCGAACACTGAGCGAAGTATGACTTGGAGCAATGTTGGGCTCCAGTGCAGCTCTCTTCTTTCGAACAGTGCCCCATAATCTTTTCAACCCTTCTAAATGGCATTGTTGGTTGACCGTTTGCCCCTGTTATGATACATGAATTCGTGATCCCCTTATGATTGAGCAAACACATAAGCATTGTCTTAAACTGCCAGCGTAACATGCGTTCTTTTTTCGGCTCTTATGCCACACAAAGGCACTTAATTTTTTCATAACATCCTCACCACCCACTTTCAATAGTTCTAACGTTTTATTAAAACTTTTAGCGATCTTTACACTGAATTTGATGTTAATCGCTGCTCCAAATTTCTATCATTGATTTTTACCTAAAAACTCACGCACACATGCATCGCTTTCGCTACAGATCTCTCATAAATGACTTTTGGTCTGAGGTTAACGCATGCACTACTTGAAACATGTTCAGACACGCATAAGCGGGTGATTCTGCCCTCATCGCCAAAAGAGCGCTACGCAACCGTTCCGGGAATTAAATTGTCACATCTCGTGCGCGTAATCACATATAAAAATACTGACGTCAATTCACCCATACATAAAAGTTGCATTTCATTATAATGCAGTTTACATTTATTTCGATATTGATGTGGGTATCGTAATTTTTCTCTGTTTTATAATATTACCTTTACACGTACATTGGGTTCATTGCTTGGGTAAACATCATTTGGCTGACCGGAATTATTTGGGGAATTACAAATGGATAAGCCTCCAATTATTATTTTTTTTCACAGAAGCCACAGCATTTTGGGATATTTCTACGGTAACAATTATAGATACACTTTAAATGGTGCGGTGTACGCACATCTACGTAAGTGCACCGTTTTGTTAAAATAAAATTCCCTTTTTATCTTATTTGCTATGTTAATGTCAGCATTCTTTTTTTTTTTTTTTTTTTTTTTTTTTTGATTGGAGGTTTAACGACTACGGTGAGCAACTCAATGGGCTATAAGCAGTCGCCCTTCCCTAATTTAGGGCCACTGGTTCTAGGAAAGGGGGAGAGCTAGTGCCGTAAGACAAACAAAACATCCATGCCTCACCGGGATTCGAACCGGGACCCCTTTCGGACGAATCATCAGAGGCCATCGCTTAGATTACTGCGACACTGGGGCGGAAATGTCAGCATTCAAAATGTATTTAAATGTGCTATTAACAGTATGGCAAAAGCGTTGAAGATAAGCATAATCACTAACATAATTACATTGATAAGCTTATTTATTTACACTAGCTCCATGCATTGGGATTCATATCGTTTACTGAATTGAAAACCACTTGGCCTTCACTTTTGAAACAAAAATTTCATAAGAACGTTAATATTAAAACATGACTCTATGAATTAAAAGGGTAAAGCGAGAATCATAAGCAAAATAATGTGTGCTGAATATTTGAATGCAGCAAATCTCCATCTACACTCACGTTGAACTAAGAAAATTTGCGCAAAACAAAATATAATACAAAACTAATTTTGGTTACTAAAGAATGATGCAGATAAATTTGGAAGAAATTCCCACATGTTTAATTTTTTTTAATTTACAGATTTGAAGATAAAGACTCTCAAATGCAAAACATTGTATTTTGAAGGAACTAATAATGAAAAAAAAAATATTCAATAGGTCTTAATTATCTTATTTCCAAAATCATTTTTGCATCTTGATACCTTTAGGATAGAAAAGAATTACTTACGTTCCTGTGTAAAAATTTCGATTCTTGTCGTGGGTGGAGTTTCATGCTCCGTAAATACTTTAGCTAAAAAGGAATTAAATAAATAAGGTCAAAACACGCAGTATGTGCCTACAGGTTAACAATGCACAGCAATAAAATGAACAGAAATGAAGAAAAAATATTTGAAGAATTTTGTTATACAAGCAGGGAAGGATTACTCTTCACACGTTCGTAAACAAATGCCTGGCGTCGTAAAAATTCTGAGCCGCCCACGTAACGCAGATGTTTAAGCGCTGCCTTCTGACCGTACGAGTGGCTTTTTCGCCCCGTACGAGTGTTTTTTTCGTCCCGTTCGAGCAGCCTTTACGTTCCGTGCGAGTGGCCTTTTCGTCCCGTTCGAGCAGCCTTTTCGTTCCGTGCGAGTGGCCTTTTCGTCCCGTACGAGTGGCTTTTTCGTCCTGTACGAGTGGCTTTTTCATCCCGTACGAGTGGCTTTTTCGTCCCGTACGAGTGGCAATTCCGCAGTAAGAAAATGCAGCTTCTTTAACTCCAACTATCATTTTTCGCTCAAAGTCCGTCAGGTGTTTATAATGAGCCTTTCTTAGCCGACGGGTCATAGTGTGGCACGAGAAACACCCATTCGTTTCAATGTCGGTTTTTCACTGATTGCAAAATCTCGTTTGCGCCAGCTCTTTAAACCCATGACCGGACTGTTCAGAGGGAGCTGCTCCGAAGCCGCATATGCATTTCCACTGACATTTTAATCATTTGCATGTCTCAACCCGTTGTACATATCATGTAACTTACGTTTCACGGAAATACCAGTAGTCCTTCATAATGTTACAGTTTTCACAAACAATAAGGCATTTTAGTTTTAATCCTTAGAACATTTCCATGCTTATTTTTTATAAAATGCTATGCTCCGTATATGAGTAGCACCGTCTTAAATATCTTAATAAGCACAAATATAATTCAAAGACACACTCTCTACAACTGCTTTGGCAAGATTGTTCCTACAAGGCAACCATTTACCCGTATGGCACAATGCAACAATCCTCAACACCCCGAATGTCTGTTCCCTGCTATTGACGGAAAGTCTAATGATGCATAGACACAGGTCAAGTTGTTGTAACGACGAATCACCCATTGTAATTCTGTTACCGTGGAGAATACTATGCGAGAATCAGGCCCCTCAGACTATCAACAACGAATAGCTTTTGCGCATATGCGCAAGCGAATAGTGAGTGCTACCCTACATATACTGTCACTTCTAGTGCTTAGCGCAGCAATCATTCCATCTGAAGACGAGTTCAGAGTGAACTCGAAAGTACTCATGGTTTAAACATCGTTGTGTTTTATCTGTATATAGTATTCATATTTTCAATCGTGTATGAGACGGCAGTGTGTGTGTGTGCTCATTGTGTAGCACTTTATAATTTTGGTTAAAAAACAATTCGTGAGTGTTCTTTAATTCATGCACCGTGTATGGCATTTTCTGAAAATTCGATAGCGCCGCTAAGCAAAGTGCTCGTAGAAATATTCATCATGTAACGTCAGGTAGTAAAATAATTTGAGTAGATGAAAGCAATTTTTAGAAAGTAGAAAATACAGAACCACTTAAATATTAAATATAATCATTTTAATTGAGAACGACGATTTTTTTGACTGTGCCAAATGTAGCTTAAAGTACGATCATTCTTGCTGAACTTACTTTCTGGTGTATACTCCACAATTCTGAAAGTCGGAAGTGTTTCGCCTAGCGTGATTACTCGAACTAAAAAAAGAAACAACAAGTAATGAAATCAGAAATATATGTACTGGCTCAACACAAATGAGAGGTAGTCAATAGAAACAAAAATCGACTTTACGCATACAGGGTTATTACAAATGAAATTGACAGTTTAAACATTTTCATTGAGGTATTTTCATTGTTATTTCAGATACAGACACTCAAGTTACATCGTTTTGTAGGGAAACTCTTGAAGTTTGCCACAGCAAAGTGCACATATTCGATGAGTGCACCCTGAGTCATACGGCATATATCAATTATAACGAAGTGAATTTCTCCGTCATTTTTATCCGCGCCGGGGTTCGAACCCGGGTCCACTCATTCCGGAATAAGTTGCTCTACCAATTAAGCTACGCGGACATTTGTTCTGATTCCTATCTGCCTTTATGTCGTGTGCGTCCTGCTGGCAGGTACGTCACATCTCCTGGTACGTTACACAATGCTGTAGTCGAACTCTTGCCAAACACGCGTTAACGAATCTTCATCAACTCCAATAATAGCTGTTGTGATACTTAGTCTTAGATCAGACACATTAACTGGAAGAGGACGAAGGAAAACCTTGTTTTTGACATAACTCCATATAAAAAGTAACATGGTGTTAAGTATGTCTGGACTTTGTGGTTCTGGGTCTGGTTCATTTGCTCGACGTTTACTTCACCGAAGGGCCACTTGACCGAAAATCACTTCACCGAAAAGATTGTTTCACCGAAAGATCACTTGATCGAAACGTTCATTTCACCGAAGGGTCACTTGATCGAAAGGTACATTTTACCGAACGGTCACTTGATCGAAAAGTTCATTTCACCGAAAGGTCATTTCACCGAAGGGTCAGTTTATCGAAAACTTTGGATTTCATTACAGAATCTGTTGAAGCACGGTGCAAGTTCGCCAGACGGACCACCGAAACGTTAAGGGATCATACTCAAATTGCACTTTTGATTTCCCCGTGTCACAGAGAATGCAAAGATTTAGTTTTAAGACAAAAATAATTAATTTTAAGTTCCTAGGCCTCGGCTTAGGCCTTTTTAGTAAATTTTAATCATGTTCATAAGGTTTACATAAAAGTCATGTTCAGTGCTCGTGTTCATAAAGTTTACATAAAAAGTAAAATTTATAAGGTTGCACATTTTTTCAGACAAAAAGAATCAACTTTAGGTCCCTAGGACTTGGCTTAGGCATTTTTACCCAATTTTAATCGTACGAACTCATGTTCATAAGGTTTACATAAAATGTCAAGTTAATAATGTTGCACATTTTTTCAGGCAAAAAGAATCAGTTTTAGGCCCCTATGTTTCGGCTTAGGCCTTTTTAGCAAATTTTAACCGTGCGTGCTTATGTTCATAAGGTTTACATAAAAAGTTACTTTACATTTTATGTAATGCTTATGATATGAGTAGGGTTAAAATCTGTTAAAATGCCCTGCGTCTAGGCCTACGGTCAAAAAATCTATGTTTTGCAGGTCAGTAAAAGTGGAACATTATTTACTTGATTTACTATGTAACCCTTATGAATATGAGTTCGGAGGATTAAAATTTGACAAAAAGGCACAGATCTAAGCATTATAATTAATGTTGCATTTCGAAAAACCTACTCATGTGGAGGTGTTTCATAGAAATTAAAGGTGTATTTTTTATACACTCTGATAAGGCTTAGGTGACCAGTATTTCAAAAAACCCCACCACACTCCAACAGATCTCTAACAACAAAATTCTAAGTTTTCGATAAACTGACCATTCGGTGAAATGATCTTTCGATGTAATGAACTTTTAGGTAAAGTAATCCTTCGGTGAAATGAGCTTTTCGATCAAATGTCCTTTTGATGAAATGAACGTTTAGGTAAAGTGACCTTTCGGTGAAATGAACTTTTCGGTCAAGTGACCCTTCGGTAAAATGTACCTTTCGATCAAGTGATTTTCGGCGAAGTGATTATCGGTCAAGTGACCTTTCGATCAAGTAAACGATACCCGTTCCCAACATGTGGGTGACATGTTTTGCGCTGGATTGCGCGGCCAATCCAGCGCTGTAGAGGATTTGCATTGAGGCAATTTCTAACTTTCCGATGCCAGTGGGGTGGTGCTCCATACTCTTGGAAAATGAAGTTGCCCCTGTCTTCGTGCAGTTGACGCATCAACAAATACTAATTAGAATATCGAGATAAGAACTTTCCATTACAGTGTTTTCTTTAAAAAAGATGGGACCACACACTTTTTTACGGGATAAAGCTCAGAACATGTAAACCTTTTAAGAATCGTGCACATACTACACTGTTGCTGCAGGATTTTCAGCCCCACATATGCAAATGAATGTTATGTTTGTTAACTCTCCTACTTTTGGGGAATACCGATTCGTAGCTCAAGTTAAATGCTCACTAAAATTATCTTCTTCAAGACGCTCCTGCATTTCTGTGCAGAATTCGGGACGTGTGGTTCTGCCATTGTCACTTAAGACTTCGCAATAACTTCAGTTTGTAGGGAATCATTTTCAGCCGCTTCCTCAAAATTTTTCAAACTGTCGTGTTCGTTCCATTTACCAACACATCACAAGGAAGGAAATCGTTGTAGATTTCCTTGCGATGTGTTGGTAAATGGCACGAACACGCTCGACTTGTTCATCACATACACGTGGTCTCCCTGTACGTTTACACAAACATCCTGTTGTTTCAAATTTCTTGTGCCAATTGTAAATGGCTTATCTATTCGGTGGGAATTTCTTGAAAAGTGTGAAACGCCGTTGCACAACTATAACATTATTCGTTTGGCTTAATTCAAGCACACGGAACGCCTTCTCCACAGCATTTGTGGCTATCATGTCTGACTAGTCAATTGACGGTGAAAATGTACAATCTGTTAGTAATAAACCTGCATTAGGAACAAAAGATACCACCCAGGAGAGGCTGTTCTAAAACTTGGAACCTTCTGGAAGTCAAAAACTTTAATAGGATAAATAACTTCGAAACCTCTGAAATTCTAGAGGGAGTTGCGTCAACTGTTGATGAGAATCTGAAGTTGTATGAATCGCCTGCTCGCTATTTACGGCTGAAAATCCAAAGAACAGGAAAAACCAGACCCTCTGAACATGGCTTCGATTCTGATGATTAACGGAAAGATTGGGTCTTTGACCAATACTCCACTTGCAAGGTTTCGAACATAGAACATTATTTATTAAAGACAATAACGGATTTTATATAATAATTTCTAACGATAAAATTCTTTGCTTGGGTAATCTGTAATTTGTGGTAAAACGTCAACAACGGAAGTAATTTTAGAAACCTTACAGAATGAGCATTATGAGCATTACAAGACCCCTCCTACCCTTATCCTCCAACAGAATCCTAGATTCTAATTTCAGGGTACTAGAATTTTTTCATTCTTTCTAGCCTAAGAGTGTACACTATTCTTTTAATCGGCTGGTCAACAAACTCTAAATATTGTTATTTGGGGGCTATTCGTAGAGTACCTCAAATAATTTCTTACGAAGTAGCACTTATTTTTATTGTAATCATTAACGCAATTCTTGTAAAAACTTACTCCTTTTTTTGTCTTTCATCTTACCAGACATTCACCCCACTCATTATCCGTCTTTCTTTAGCCACCTGCATTTAACTTGTAACTTGTCTCGGAGAAGCTAATAGATCTTCATTTGATTTCCAGAGGGGGAACCCGAGCTTGTGTCAGGTTTTAACGTAGAATATATAGGAGGTTGATTTGCTCTCATTTTTCTCGCTGAGTACTTAAGCATAATAATAGCCTAATAACCTTAAGAATTATTTCTGTCATTCTGTAATGGGGCCAACTTAGCCAACCATTTTCCTGATTCTTAATTGGTTCACCGTCTCAACTTTTTTGTGATTCCGGGATACCCTCCCTCGATTTCGTTACGATCTTCTTATAAGACTTAACTGAAACCTTTTCCTCCCGCTAGCTATCACTTTTTCCATCTTTCGATTTCTGCTTCCATTCTAAAATCTTAAACTTACAAAGCTTATATTTTACTTAAACTAATCAACCAGGCCCCAAAGGATTTCCCTTAAACTTTGCTTTCAAAACAGATTCTGTGGTACCAAACTATTACGGTATCCTGAGTTTCACTACCACCCAGAACAATAAATATAAAAAAATACATAAAACTAAACCACAGAACTAAATCACTGAAAGGAAGCTCTACTTCCAAGGCACCAATCCATGCTAACCATTTAACGACCATGACCCAAAAATATTTTATCACTCCGAATACCATAACGCCTGAAACTGTCTATTGGTTCACTTCTTTTGTTTAATAACAGCAATAGTGACTGAGGGTGACTCCTACTGATCCCTCATAGGTCGAGAAAATTTGAACAAGTACGCCATAGAAAATCTGACTCATACTAGACAAGCGTTTTGGGCAGCTATGGCCGTTTGTATTGTTATAGGGTGCAGCCTAACTTGTGGAAAATTTTTATATTTCATTTATGCGGTAAATTTGTGTTTCGATGTAACTGCAAGGCAGCACTCATAGTTATAATTAATTACGGTAATTGATCCTCTAATTTGTTCATCACTGCCATTGTTAAAATTTGTTCAGTATTTGATAAGTGCATAATTCGTAGCCTTCTGGCAAACGAGAATTGTGAAAGGCCACATGGCAACAGACCATCTCTATTTCGGACTCATAGCAACAGTCGTGTGCATTTTCAACTAACGAAAGACTGCAAAACTCACCCCCCCCCAAAAGTCCCTCTGCAAGCCGAGAGACATTCGGTGGTTGCAGTTTTTCTCCGAACTGAACGGGATAAGGGGGAACCGACTATCACCCACAGTTGAAAACAAGGTGATAAATCCCTTTTCAAGTGGCTAAGAGAAGACCTGTGACAGGACAAAGAGGAGAGAAACGAGCAGAAGAGAAAAACAAGCGGCGGGGCATTCTCAGGACGGTGGCAAAGCCAGACACACGCACGAGAACAGCACCAGCGAGCTGCATGGAACCTAGGCCTGAGAGCTGACCGCTGGAAGAGCTCGGAAAAAGAAGCAGAGAAGCAAGTAAGGATTGCTATGAATGATCCCCTCTTAAACGAGGACATCTCAGTCCTTTGGACTTCTCGACCGATACTAGGTCGACATTAGTGCACTTTTGCCTAGGCTGTCTATATACCAAAAAGGCAGGATATTTCTTGCCACTTCTCTGCGCTGAGGACCTCAGACAACGGTTGCCAAGGTATGTTATCTTTACATGAACATTTGCTCACGACGTACAAGTGCCGTCGGACAGTGAACAGCATATAGAACTCTGTCCCCTGAAAAATGAATACGCACGACAGCGGAGGCCTCCAACACATTTTATTCGTGATTTTTATTTGTGTTATGGCCATAAGTTTTAAGAGCTCTTCCTGCTAATTTGGCATCAAGCCTATGCAGGTGTGTGTAATGGTATAATTATATATAGCTTATAATTAAACTGCGGCAGTCATGATAATTACGGTATCATTTTAATTGCTGGTACCCACGCTCGTACTCAATTATCATTTTTTTAAAGTGTGTATTCAAATGTTTTGGGTAATCTCTCATATATGTTTCCTTCGCTCTATTTGTTAATTGTGCATACTAGAATTTAATCAGTGAACAGTGTTTGAATCAGTGTTAATTGTTAAATAAGTGTTAGATAAATCAGTGGTATCGTTTAATCAGTGATAAAGTGTTTAAATCATTGTACATAATTGAGCTGCCGATAGAGCAGCCCACCATACATTCATCTCAGCAGATTTTTGTGCCACATCATGGATAAAGGTGGCAGTGTATATAATATAACGTTGGATATTAAATGTCAAGCGTACGTGAAATGAGCGTTGGGTATCTTTTCGAGTGTGTGTGTGCGTTGCTGTGATTTTCGGTAGATTGGGACGTGCTGGAGTTAAATCCAGGCATCCACGCCCAATCGCGGTACGGGTTTTGCGGGAAGTTAATAATTAATTTGTTATAATTAATTATGGGAGGTCATTATTAATTATTGGAATCAGATAATTAATTTGTTGTTGCAGAATTTTCGGTTGTCAACGCATGTAGGAAAACTCCTTGCTAGCCCCTAGCAGCAGAGGAGGAGAGCAAAATTTTTGACAAAATTTTCTTTAGTTTTTTTTATTTTTATTTAGATATTTATTTTTTCGGTGGAGATATCGGGTGCTTCACTGCAGGCGATACTTCACCCGGTGCCACGGCCACATCAGCCTGTAAAGGTAAGATCCAACAATTGGTTCCGATGACCAGGATTCTTACTTGTTTGTACCTCCAAAGCAGAGCAACACACACAAACGCTCGGAATATTGCGAATTGACTGCCATATCAAATTTATTTCAGTACGAGCATATTTTAGCATATCATAAGTATTGTAAGCCTTAAGCATTTTTGTGTAAAAGACTGCCTTAGGTTAAGTGTATTTAAATATGGCAAATAAAGGAGAGAAGCCGAACACCAAACCTACTGACTCAGATGATTCTGATCATCATGATGGGGAGGAACATAGCATTCCCACAGGAGAATCAACTGATCTGGTAACTAGTAATTCAGTAACAAGTATCGCAGGAGTGTCAGAGACTAGAATGACAGCTCCAGGTAAGTTAATGTACGGCGGTGAACAGATAGCAGGGTGCATTAATATGCTCAGATATTTTACAGGCACAGATCCTCTATATCGTGCCAAACATTTTTTTCAAGATGTAGAAAATGTAGCTACAGTAGGGAGATGGAGCGAACAAACAAAATTGGCAGTAGTAAAGTCGAAATTCAGGGAAAGGGCTGCAGAATTTTTGTCAGATAGTGATGAGCTGAGATTAGAAGGAAATTATGAAAATTTTAAACGTCTAGTGATCGATCGTTTCCAAGCGGAAGAACCTCTTATTACCCGTATGAAACAATTCATGAGTTGTGTTCAAATGCCGGGACAAGATGTAAGACAGTATGCAACGCGACTCAAAAGTGCAGCGGCAAAATATTTTGGTCATACAACTGATATGTCAGAAGACATCAGGCAGCATAGGGATCAGACAGTGATGTGTCAGTTTGTATCTGGTTTATCCGAATCTATCAGGCGCTGGGTTTTAACGAAGTGCCCAGAAACTCTAGAAGCTGCTATTCTCACAGCAATTCAGGAAGAAGATAATTTGGCGCTCATGAGTAAGAAAGCATCAGTAAATGCAGTAGAGAGATCGGAAACAAAACCCAGGATCTGATTTATTAGCGCGTACTTTGGAAGAGATGATGGCACGAATGGAAGCGACGGAAAGATCAGTGGGTCAGTTAGCCGTAAATTTTCAGGAAAGCGAAAATCGGAGACGTGAAAGAAACTTCAGAGAGGAAGAAAGTTTGCAGTTACCCAGGTTTCAGTCATCTGGACTCGAACTCGTTCGACAGTATGGGGCAAATAATAATGAACGCAGAGGATCGGGTACTCGAAATCGCTCGCGCGCTGAGAACCAGCAAGCGCAGTACAGGAGTAACAGGATTATGTGCTACGGATGCAGACAGGAAGGTCATGTGATCAGGCTATGCCCGAATAACGGTCGAAATAGGGATAGGGCAGAAACAACACCGAAACAGAGGTTTAGGAATAACAACGACAGAGATACTCATTATCAATCAACAGGAAAGTTTAGTGCTCAAGGACCCGAGCGTAAGAACAAACAGTTAAACTGAATCGGAGTCGAACTGTGAGAGGTAGTGCGGCTCAGAAATATTTAAAACCCTCTAAAGTGCGGTACGTGTCTATGAAAAATGGGAATGATTTACCAATCATTAATGCGGATCTGGATGGGGATAAAATTAAAGTGCTAATTGACACAGGGTCATCAGTCACTTTATTAGCTAACGATGCTTATCGTAGATTAAAATTTCGCAGAAAGTTAAAATCTGTTGATTTAAATGTAAAAATCAAAAGCATCACAGGAGAAGTGATTCAAACGCTGGGTTGCTACGAGGTAAATCTGCGAATTAAGGGAAGAGACATATGGGTCAAGGCATTTGTGACAAAAAATCCCCTGAGTCAAAATTACTCAGCTTTGTTGGGAATAGATGCTTTACGAAACCACCGTCTTACGTTCGAAGCAGATACAAACCAGCTTCACTTCCCTGACCCCCCATCTCAGCCACCCACCCCACAGGAGCGGAGAGGTAATGATGTTTCCAACAGACACCCCAGGATAGCAGCACTGACTCGTAAAACTTGCATTCCCCCCAACAGCGAAACTTTTCTCCAAGTGGCGCTTAGTAAACCCTCAGTGGGGAAAACAGAAGGAAGTATTTTGTTCGAGCCATTACCGAGAGCACGCAGAAATAGGTTACTCTTAGCACGGTCAGTTAATAATGTTTCGGCAAGCGGACTGTATGATGTAAGAGCAGCTAACCACAGTGATTCACCAATTTGGTTAAATAAACATACGAAACTCTTTCAGGCAGAACCAGTGGAAGTTAAGCATTGTTCGCGAGGAACATCCCGAAAATCTCAACCAATCTCTGTGGAAGATTTTAAATTAGATCACCTGGAATTTAGCGAACGAGAGAAAATGCTAAATTTATTGCAGAAATATTCTGATGTTTTTGCACGGAATTCTTTAGACTTAGAAGGTACGGATCTTACAGAGCATGAAATTCATCTCACGGATGATAAACCTATTAAGTTGCGTCAGTATACTGTACCACATGCCCTAAGACCCGAAGTAAAAGCTCAGGTAAACGAATTACTTGACGCAGGAATCATATCAAAATCAGATAGTCCCTACAGCTTTCCTATTGTTCTCGTGAGACGCGGAAACTCTTATCGTTTCTGTATTGATTTTCGAAAATTAAATGAAATTACCCGAAAGGATAGCTACCCTGTTCCCCGAATCCAGCAAACTTTATCCTTACTGCATGGATGCAAGTATTTTTCAAAAATTGACCTTTTGGCTGGTTATCACCAAATTAAAGTTAGAGAACAGGATAGGCATAAAACTGCTTTCTCATGCGAATTCGGACATTTCCAGTGGAATCGCTTGCCTTTTGGACTTTGCAACAGTCCGGCAACATTTGAAAGAGCACTTGATTCTCTATTTATGGACAAAAGAGATGATGGCATTTTGGTATATGTGGATGACATCTTGTGTGCCTCCAGGACATTATCTGAACACCTTGAGAAATTGGAATTAATTTTTCAGAGATTAAGGAAGCACCATCTAAAAATTAAGCCCAGTAAGTGTGAATTTTTGGCGGAAGAAGTGACATACCTAGGGCACCTTTTAGATCGTCAGGGCATAAGACCTAACCCACAGAACGTGGAAGCTGTTCGGGAATTCCCTACTCCACGGAAAGTGAAACATGTTCGAGCATTCCTTGGAATGGCAGGATATCATAGGCGCCACATCAAAGATTTTTCGTCCATTGCCTTACCGCTAACAAACCTTACTAGGAGAAACGTGAAATTCATTTGGGACGAACACTGCGAGAAATCTTTTCAAGAGCTGAAACATGCACTAGTGAGTGAGCCACTATTAATATTTCCTGATTTCAGCAAGAAATTTTTCGTCACCACAGACGCCTCCAAAGTAGCGATTGCCGGTATTCTCGAGCAGGAGGATGACGAAGGACACAGACATCCCATCGCTTACTTTAGCAGGAAACTTAATCCAGCTGAGAAAAATTACAGCACGACAGAACAGGAAGCACTGGCAATAGTATCATCCATCACCCATTGGCGCGAATATTTGGTAGGTCAGCAGTTTACGGTTATTACCGACCATAGACCTCTAAAGTGGCTTATGAATTTGAAAACTCCTAATTCTAGACTGGTCAGATGGAATCTTAGTCTGTCGGAGTATAACTTCGATGTGCAATATCGACCAGGAAAGAAAAACACAAACGCCGACGTGTTATCTAGGCACATTGCAGCAGTGGAAGCCAATGATACAGTCGCCGTTGTACCACTTAATAACAAAACTCTGAAATCAGCACAAAGAACAGATCCTAAATTAGCTGAAGTAATTGATTGTCTTGAAGGGCGTGATTATTCAGCAGTCGACAAAATTACTGACACCTATTTTATGAGGGACGACCTTCTATTTCATTTTGCCTTACCAGCAAAAAACAGCCCACGTAAATTGATCGCAGAACAGTTAGTGATACCTAATAAGTTAAAATCAGAAGTGATGAAATCAGAACATGACGGACTATGCGCCGGTCACTTCGGTTTTGAAAAGACCCTTGGGAGAATTAAACAGAAATACTTTTGGATTAACATGTTCTCAGACATCAAGAACTACACGGCGAGTTGCGAACAATGCCTGAAACGTCGTGGTTTCAAAAAGAAGCAAAAAGCGGGTCTAATTACCCCGGAAATTGTATCTGTCCCATGGTCCAAAATTTCGATGGATATCGCTGGACCTCTTCCACTGACAGAGGATGGAAATAAATATTTATTGGTTGTCACCGACTCATTCACTAAGTACATCGAGCTGATTCCATTAAAGACTATGCGATCTGCAGAAATTGCCGAAAAATTTGCTTCTAACGTGATAGCGCGTCACGGTGTCCCACATCTGTTACTCACGGACAGAGGAACAAATTTTTTGTCCGATTTAATGACCGAGTTGTACCGTAAGTTTGGCATCAAAAAACTGAATACATCTCCACACCATGCACAGACAGACGGACAAGCCGAAAGACAAATTCAGACAATAATGCACTCTTTAGCAATTTATTGTTCCCCTAAGGGAAAGGATTGGGACAAGTATACAGAATTTGTGGCCATGTCCTACAGAAGCGCGACACACAGTGCGACTAAAGAAACACCCAACTTTCTCATGTTCGGAAGAGATCTGAACATGCCAGGACAGTTGTTGAATGAGGAAATCCCTTTTAACTACGCTGAATCCCAGAGCTATGCCGAGAGCTTAGTCACGAGGATGCAAGAAGCGTATAAAATTGTCAAGGATAATCTGGAAGAGGCAGCCCAAACTTCCAGGGAATATCGAGCAAAGTCGGCTGTAGACAAACAGATCAAGATTGGGGACATAGTGTACCAGCACGACCCATCAGCATCCAAAACAAGGTCGCGAAAGTTGGCAAAACCTTCTATAGGACCTTTCAGAGTAATTGAGAAAACATCCCCAGTGAACTTTAAAATCGCCCCAGTAAATGATATGAGACGAACTCGACTCACACACGTAGACAGGATTTTCAAACCACCACAGAGAAGGGTGTTTGACACAGGGCAATTTCAAGATGAAAAGGGGGATGAAGAAATTTCGTTGAGCATAGGTATGCCAACCGCAGACGAAAGGCATCATGAAGAAGAGTTCTCAGAGCAGGATGAGGACTGGGTGACGCCCGCTTGGCCGGTGATCACAAGGGATACGCGCTGTTTTCAGCCGCATGAATCGGAAACACGTCAGGGGTTGGAAGAGACCGGGACGGCGGCCCAGCCTGCTCCCATGTTGAAGGACGCGGTAGCTCACGGAGGAAACGCAGAGGGGAGCAAAGAAAAAAGTCCCCCATCATAACGAGAGCGTCGTTGAGACCCCGAGACGAGCACGGGAGAGTGGGGAAACCTCTCAGCTTTGGACATCAGGCTGAAGAGGAAAAATCCAGCGAAGAAATGGTTGCAGACGAGGAGGATAGTGATAGCACAGAAATATACAGTTGTGAGGAGGAAGAAGATTTCGCGAGCCAAACTCAGGACCGCGCAGAAGTGCAGACTTAGATAAGAGGAAGGGCACGTTGAGTCCAAAAGGGTTTTGGTCGGACGCACATTGGCTCTCACCTGTGTAACTTATGTTTATATTCTTTTCTTGTTATGGGCAATGATGAATGGATCAGAGATGTTATCGAGACTTTCCCATTACCCTTGATGTGTTTAAAATCCGGAATTAGACATGTCATGGAATATAGGAAAGAGGGAGATATCCATATTCAAAATTTTCCATTCTTCAATGAGAAAAAAAAATACATTCATATTTTTTTTTTCTTTGGAAGGTAGAAGGATTGTTATAGGGTGCAGCCTAACTTGTGGAAAATTTTTATATTTCATTTATGCGGTAAATTTGTGTTTCGATGTAACTGCAAGGCAGCACTCATAGTTATAATTAATTACGGTAATTGATCCTCTAATTTGTTCATCACTGCCATTGTTAAAATTTGTTCAGTATTTGATAAGTGCATAATTCGTAGCCTTCTGGCAAACGAGAATTGTGAAAGGCCACATGGCAACAGACCATCTCTATTTCGGACTCATAGCAACAGTCGTGTGCATTTTCAACTAACGAAAGACTGCAAAACTCACCCCCCCAAAAGTCCCTCTGCAAGCCGAGAGACATTCGGTGGTTGCAGTTTTTCTCCGAACTGAACGGGATAAGGGGGAACCGACTATCACCCACAGTTGAAAACAAGGTGATAAATCCCTTTTCAAGTGGCTAAGAGAAGACCTGTGACAGGACAAAGAGGAGAGAAACGAGCAGAAGAGAAAAACAAGCGGCGGGGCATTCTCAGGACGGTGGCAAAGCCAGACACACGCACGAGAACAGCACCAGCGAGCTGCATGGAACCTAGGCCTGAGAGCTGACCGCTGGAAGAGCTCGGAAAAAGAAGCAGAGAAGCAAGTAAGGATTGCTATGAATGATCCCCTCTTAAACGAGGACATCTCAGTCCTTTGGACTTCTCGACCGATACTAGGTCGACATTAGTGCACTTTTGCCTAGGCTGTCTATATACCAAAAAGGCAGGATATTTCTTGCCACTTCTCTGCGCTGAGGACCTCAGACAACGGTTGCCAAGGTATGTTATCTTTACATGAACATTTGCTCACGACGTACAAGTGCCGTCGGACAGTGAACAGCATATAGAACTCTGTCCCCTGAAAAAATGAATACGCACGACAGCGGAGGCCTCCAACACATTTTATTCGTGATTTTTATTTGTGTTATGGCCATAAGTTTTAAGAGCTCTTCCCTGCTAATTTGGCATCAAGCCTATGCAGGTGTGTGTAATGGTATAATTATATATAGCTTATAATTAAACTGCGGCAGTCATGATAATTACGGTATCATTTTGATTGCTGGTACCCACGCTCGTACTCAATTATCATTTTTTTAAAGTGTGTATTCAAATGTTTTGGGTAATCTCTCATATATGTTTCCTTCGCTCTATTTGTTAATTGTGCATACTAGAATTTAATCAGTGAACAGTGTTTGAATCAGTGTTAATTGTTAAATAAGTGTTAGATAAATCAGTGGTATCGTTTAATCAGTGATAAAGTGTTTAAATCATTGTACATAATTGAGCTGCCGATAGAGCAGCCCACCATACATTCATCTCAGCAGATTTTTGTGCCACATCATGGATAAAGGTGGCAGTGTATATAATATAACGTTGGATATTAAATGTCAAGCGTACGTGAAATGAGCGTTGGGTATCTTTTCGAGTGTGTGTGCGTTGCTGTGATTTTCGGTAGATTGGGACGTGCTGGAGTTAAATCCAGGCATCCACGCCCAATCGCGGTACGGGTTTTGCGGGAAGTTAATAATTAATTTGTTATAATTAATTATGGGAGGTCATTATTAATTATTGGAATCAGATAATTAATTTGTTGTTGCAGAATTTTCGGTTGTCAACGCATGTAGGAAAACTCCTTGCTAGCCCCTAGCAGCAGAGGAGGAGAGCAAAATTTTTGACAAAATTTTCTTTAGTTTTTTTTTATTTTTATTTAGATATTTATTTTTTTTCGGTGGAGATATCGGGTGCTTCACTGCAGGCGATACTTCACCTGGTGCCGCGGCCACATCAGCCTGTAAAGGTAAGATCCAACAGTATGTAAGGGCGTTTTGGGCGTTATGGTTGGTAAAGGGTTATAATCATTCAATTTTCTACAATTACCCAAAATATCACCCTCCCTAAAAATAAAATCCTATTCTTTTTCCTCGCTGATTTATTGCAAACGGAAACACGTATAAAACTACTACAGTTACGACCAAAACTCCCCCCACCCGCACCCCCACCCCCAATCATTCTCGAAATAGACAGTAAAATACATACACACACACTGACGGAAAAAAAATCCCAACACCACGAAAAAAATAGTTGTAGGGGAATGAAATGGCGGCAATACATTTGTATAGGTAACATATTTAATCGATTAAGGTTTCAAGATCACAGCTTATTGTAAGCGCGAGAAGAGCCATTTTAAATGTGAAATGCTGGTACATTTATAACCGGTGTAACCGCCAGAATGTTGAATGCAAGCACGCAAACGTTCATGCATTGTGTCGTACAGGTGCTGGATGTCAGTTTGTGGGATGGAGTTCCATGCCTGTTGCACTTGGTCGGTCAATACAGGGACGGTTAATGCCGGTTGGGGGTGACGCTGGATACCCTAAAAAAGCAGTAGCTATTGACAACAAAAAAAAAATAGTCACTTCACTTATGCAAGTTTTTTTTAAACGGTAAGACCAATAATATAATCCTCGTCCTATGTAATGTTAAATGTTTCAGTGTCTAAATAATTAATCCAGGGTCTAGTAATTATTCAGTGTCTAAATAAATAATCCAGTGTCTAGTAATTATTCAGTATCTAAATAATTAATCCAGTGTCTAGTAATTATTCAGTGTCTAAATAATTAATCCAGTGTCTAGTAATTATTCAGTGTCTAAATATATAATCCACGTTTAAATAATTTTAAATGTTTTAGTGTGTGTAAGGTAGAAACGAAACGATATTTCACATAATCATCAATTTAGAAAAACAGACTGGCACTTTTGCTTAGCGCTAGCAAACTCATTAAGATGCTTACTTGGCTGTGTGATGATTTTGGTTCTTGTCGTTGGCAAAGTCTCCCTTTTGGTGACGGTTTTCGCTGGAAAAATATATGAAATTTTAACATAGGGAAGAAATGCTCTTATACTCAATAACAAAATCTTATAAAAATATTTCTCGTCGTGGGTTCTGAAATAAAAAATACTTTAAAGTATACACCATAATCATGGTCAGAAACTAAAGGAAGACAAAAACGTAAAATCTCTTCTGGAAAAAAGTTATATATTAGAAAGGGGAAAATGGATACACACAATTTGATGGTACTCATTAAAAACAGACTGTAAAAATTTATAACCGAACAAAGTCCAGTGTTTGTACCAATTTCAACACATCATAAATTTCCTGTGTGGAAGAATTCTGCTTTGAAATTAAAGCACCGCTCAAGCCTACAAAAACATAAAAAGCGAACCTTCATTAGGTCGCACAAACAAGTTGTGTTGATATACTGTTACTCGCGTTACAACCTATGTGTAGATCAATGTCAGAACAACAGAATCATACTGCATTTCTTTAATTTAATCCCATACGTAAGTACTGTTAGTCCCCGAAACCCCTGCATCGAGGAGGAGGAGGGCTCACGGATAAGAGGGGCTTTAACATGGGCCGACAAAGGGCCGATAAATCGGACTACTAATAACGCTTTACTGTTTTCTACATAAATGGCATATATTCGGTTGTCGGAAAATTAATGACGTATTTTGGCACCCGATGGCGGTTGGGCCGTTTTGGAAGTATTAGAGGCATGCGCAGCTTTATTATCGCTATGTTATTCGACAGGTGCTAGTTCTAGCTACAGTCTAAAAGAAATATTGATCGATTTGGTTGATTTGAGGAGATTTGACATCAAGTTGAAGATGGAAGACCAAACTGTTCATTTTCGCCATATTTTACTGTTTTACTTCCGTAAAGGGAAGAACGCGCGTCAAGCTTGTGAAAACTTGCGTAAAGTGTACGGTGATAATGCTCTACAAGAACGTCAGTGCCAGCGGTGGTTCGCAAAATTCCGTTTTGACCTCACCGATGATGCTCCTCGGTCCGGGAGGCCAACCGAGGTTGATGAGGACCAAATCAAGGCATTAAGCGAGTCAAACCCACGTTACACGGCACGAGAGATTGCACACACATTGCATACCCATCATTCAAGCGTTCACGACCTCCTAAAGAAGTTGTGATACGTAATCAAGCTCGATGTGTGGGTTACTCATGAACTCAAAGAAGCTCAATTGACGGCGCGTATAAACATCTGCGATATGCTCATTAAACGTGAGGAAAACGATCCTTTTTTGAAGCGCCTGATAACTGGTGACGAAAAGTGAATTGTGTACAACAATGTGCTGCGCAAACGGTCTTGGTCCCGACTTGCTGCTTCGCCTCAAACGACATCAAAAGCAGACATTCATTAGCGGAAGGTTCTGGTCTCAGTGTGGTGGGATTTTAAAGGTGTCGTGTTTTTCGCGCTCCTACCACTGAACCAAATAATCGATTCGAATGTGTACTCTCGGCAATTGGAGAGGTTGAACGAATCCATCATCCAGAAACGTCCAGAGTTCGTTCATCGTAAATGTGTTGTGTTCGATCACGACAGCGCGAGACCACACACAAGTTTGATCACCCGCCAAAAATTATTGGAGCTTGGGTGGGATGTGTTGCCCTACCCAGCATACTCGCCTGACCTTGCACCGTCAGACTTCCACTTGTTTCACTCTCTTCAATAGTCCTTGCGTGGTATACCGTTCAATTCAGATGAGGCTGTAAATCAGCACCTTGTACAGTTTTTCGCCACGAAAGACAGGTTCTTCTATGAACGAGGCATTCTGCAGCTCACTGACACATGGCAAAAGGTTATCGAACAAAACGGGCGTTATATCATTGATTGATCTTTGTTCTTTCTATCAATAAATGACCTTTGCAAAACATGGTTAAAATACGTCATGAGTTTTCCGACAACCCAATAGTTCCTCGTTATTAAAATGTGCCTGAACATATTCTTCACTGTAAAGGAAAGACTATTGTGTTACTTGGGGTTCCATATTTATCAGGAGCGAAGTTAAGTAACCATTTTAGGAGAGCGAATTGTAAGCACATTTTTCCCGCTATTTTCGATGCGTTTTGTCAGTGGGCACGATTTTCACGTTTCTCAGCATCGCGACAGAAGGGAATTTAGATTTATGGTTTCGTGGATGTGAGAAGAGGGGACTGCGAAACCAATTAAGGGAACTTTGCGCCTACAGAGAGAAGGTATTTTTAAGGAGTGTCCGCGCTTTCTGGGAGAGCGTGGATTTCACTCTTAAGCATGGGACACTTTTGTGTGTGGGGGGGGGGGATTGGGGGTCTTAGAAAGAGGAGGTAGCACTCGGTGGCAGGAAGTTTGGTGGTAAGGAGGAGTAAGAGCGAGGTGCGAAGAGCTTGTTGGTCGGCGTAACGGAGATAAATAGTAAACAATGGGGCTGATGATTAGAGAGAGGGAATACTGACCAGGCGAGAGAAGGAGATCCCATGTGCTAATAAGATAATGAAAGAATGAAAATGATCAACTATGCTTGGAGACATTCCCCATGACATTTTGATAAACATCTTCCTCACTGCAAGAGCAAAGTTTAACTTTAGTCGTTCTTATTTATATTTTATTTATCTGCTTAAGTCGAGTAAAATACGGGTTAAGGTCTAGAAACAAAACTCTCTACGCAAAGCATCAAACGAACCCTTCACACAGGGCGCTGTAATATAACTCAGCACCAAGCCCTGTAACAATTGATTTCAGCTGGCCATTCATTTATTTATTTGTTTCATCATCGGGAAATGCAGATAAAACCTCAAAAGTTCTAAATTCTTTACAAGTGAAGGTCAAATGAATCCTTGACTTAGGGCACTGAAACATTGATTAGACCTGTAATGTTGATAGTTATCCATATCTAACCCATCCACGGAAATACAGATCGTTTCTTAAATTGAAAAATGATTGTGCTTTCAATTTTCAAACAAATACTTTATTAGAGGGTTCAATTCATAGAGCTATTAGAAAACATAGTTCTATGAATTTAACGAGCAAGGTGAGAGTCATAAGTGAAACATGGGCACTGAATAATTGACAGAAGCAAATATCAAGGAATGCTCATGATAAATTGAGAAAATTTTTGCATCTGCATATCATCACTTCGTAATATAATAATATATGCATCTGCTGCATATACTCATTTTACATCTGCATATCTCTAGTACAAAGACGAAACACTTACGTTCTTGTGTAAATATCTCGATTCTCGTCGTAGGTGGAGTTTCATGTCCCGTTATTAGTTTAGCTAGAGGACACAAAATAAGGTCAAAAATGTAGTACGTTCATATAAGTTAACACAAGAGTGCAATGAAATGACCAAGAATAACTGAATGATTTTATTGGAGAAAACAGAAACACAAAAAAAGAATGTGTCTTCATATGTTCTAAAACAAATATTTACGGTAAACACATTTCTGATATTAAATAAAATACTCTTAAGATTTACTTTTAAGAATATATTATATCCAACGTATTTTTTTACTAAAACACTCTATTAAGTCCGTGAAATTATGATACTAAAAATATTCTCACTGAATTGTTTAAAAGTGTCATGTTTATCAACCGAACTTACAGCTGTTAATCAGAATAATGGAAACACTTACTGTTTCTAAAGACTTTTTGCTAGCTGTAAGCCCAGCTCGGTCTTTCAAAACAGAAGCAGTTTGACTTATCCAAATCATGCACACACCGTAATGAAATTCAAGACCATTCTTACTATAAAATATGTCCAAGCTGTTCCAGTTATGTTGGAGGTGGAAAATGTGATCTGATCTTTCGTCCCAGATATTCTCACAGATGTTCAATAATATTGGGGTCTGGAGATTGAGGTGGTCAGAGTAGCTGCTGTACCCCATCCTCCTGCTCTGCAAATCACAACTTGACACGTTTCGTGCATTGCACGAGTGCGTGAAACCAGGGACGGTCATTGAAGAACAATGCCTGTAATATTAGGTACACGTGTTCTGTAACCGGGGCTTCCATATTTATCAGAAGCGAGATTCTGTAGCCATTTTTAGTGAATTGGAATCATTTGCTTTCATTTCCCGCCATCTGGATGGAAGGCCAGCGGAAGCAACAAAGTATTTCTTTTCCTACGCGTCGCAGCAGAGGGGGCCGCTAAGCAATTAAGAACATAAGAGTGTTTGAGATTGAAGGCGTGGCAGCGCTTTCTTGGAAGAAGTTGGACGAGGGGACCGTTTTTTGAGGGGGTTCTCTCCGGAAAAAGGAGAGAAGAGCAGAATATTTTTAGGAAGCTCTGAAAACCTCGGGGGTTTTGTCGGAACGGATGAAGGAAGAGGTTTGGATGGCCGGGGAGAGATAAAGAGATTTTCGGCGAGTAGGACACCGAGGGAGAACTAAAATAATGAAAGCACGAAAATGACGGACAAAACGCTTGGTGACATTCCCCGTAACATCTGAATAAAATTTTTCCTCACTGCAAAATTTAGCCTCAGTCGATTCACCTTTCTATGCTTTGTATTGTATTTATCTGCTCCAGTCGGGAGAATTACGGATTATACCACCGGTACCGAACTTACTGCAAAGGAAGCATCAAACGAACCCTCCGCACAGGTCGCTGTAATAGAACTCAGCACCAAGCCCTGTAACAGTTCCCTAAGAACGAATTCGTACGCTGAAGAGGCAACACGACCCTGCAAAACAACCAATGGCCGTAACGGATGCCATATGTATGGCACTCCACAGCATCAGGGATAATTCTCCATGCTTTACAGTCGGGGGTGGTACGTTTCTGCGTATTTTCGCCAAACGTACACTCTCCCAGTGGTATGTAGTACGAAGCACGATTAATCAGAATAGATGACACGTTGCTGGTCTTCAGAATCCCAGTTTTAATGTGATTTGCATCACCTAATACATTTTGTTGCACTGATGTTGGTAATTAGAGGTTTGTGCATTTCAACACGACCATAAATACCAACACGGTGAAGTTTGCGACGAATTATTATGACAGAAACGGGATTATTCTGACTTGTGCTGTTCTCTTGTGCTTCCGTTTTGCAATTCGTGCCGACGTTGGCCTATCTGCGCCTGACATCTTCGTATGTCGTCCACAATTGGTGCGTTTGGAGACAAAGATCTGTCCTTTTTGGTATCTAGTCATAAACTTCGATTCATTTCTTGTGTTATACCTTTTTGCTCTGCAGTTCTAGTTACCGAAGCTCCTGCAAGACGCGCACCAATGATCATGCCTTTTTTTTTTATTTACGTGACTGATATCTAATATTGTAGACAATTACCACACAACAGCTGTTTCACCTGCGACTGTGGCAGTGCTACATGATAGCCGACATTGTACTGTGCACCTCTTTATATACCTCACATCGCACGTGACATCGTCTCTGTGATTTGTATATGTTGGCGTGGTCATTGTTAAGTATTGAAGTGGCACCAACTTATCAGAACAATCGCTGCTTGCAGGTTCATATGTCATTGGAGCAGGAAGGCAAATAATTGAATAGTTAAACAAATATTAGAACGTAACAGATGATTACGCTCGCACGCTTGGATCCTTATTTTTCTGAATTGGTGAAAAAGGGATAATATCAGTTAGTTAAGATAAATGCCATATACTTCCAGCGGGAGATGGATATTATGGATGGCTTTCTCTACGTATTTCCCGCTAAAATCTGTACACTTTTTTTAAGCTTAGATGCCTGTGCAAATGCCGTTCCTTCCTCCCTGAAATCTCGAACAAGACTCCCTGTTTATGACCACACTGTATTTCTTCCTTTCACTCTCCGCCGCTGGAAGGAAGACACTCCTGACGTAAGCAGTTGACTGCTCTTAAATGCTGAGAGGTTTCTCAGATCAAGTGCGTCCTCCAACGAAGGGGGGTATAGAGGAGGAGCTCCTTTTGTTCGTAGGGGGTCCACGAAGGAATGGCTTCTCCCGAGGAATGTGTTAAGCTCCTTTTTAACTGAAGGCGAATTTCAAGCTGTTGTTCGCGCACAGAATAACCCAATTCACTAATTATTTATATTTTAAATATTTCCATATAACAGAGATCGCACCAGTCGGAAAGGTTGCATCCCAGCAAAAACAGTCTTGCTTGGCCAGCACTGGGTCATTGCTGGCAGCCAGCACTACCAGAAATGGCCCAACACTATATTGCCGCTGCCGAACCGTCAATAAAATGTCCGGGCGGCCAACAGCTGGCCAACAGTTGGCACCCCCATCAGTTGCCATATGCCACAACACGGCCATCAGTTATCCATCACAGGCAGCTGCCACAAGTGGCCCTTCAGCGGCCCTGCAAGCACGTGCCAGAAATGATGGCTAGCCTAATGTGGTCCGCTAGTTTCCCGGCAATGGCAGCCGGTAATCACGTGACGTAACTGATGGCTTGCCGAATGTTGTCCGCCAATTTCTCAGTAGTAGATATAAAAAAAAAAGAAAAATCAAGGACAGCCGCAGTTTCGTAAAGCCTTCAAGCGGAAGAATTTTGCATCATGGAAAAGTTGAAAATATGCGAAAAATATTCTTCATCTTGAATGGGATACGGGATTACACCATACAAAACAAATTTTGAAGATCATAATTCGTTTTTTGGTGTAAATATCACAAGGATGGTAAGTCAGAAAATATCCGAAAACTTAAAAATTTCGTCGTCCTGGAGCGGAAATCGAACCCGCTTCTCCCAGATAGCGCCCGTGTACGCTAACCACTACACCACCCAGAACAACCAAGTCTCAAGTTTCCGATTAATTTGAATATAACCATCACAGTATTCGCTAGTCGAAGCAACCGGCGTTCATGTTTAGCTAATCTGGAGGTCAAGAATCCCATCCCGTGATTTCCCGGAAGAGCAAATAGATCATGAATGGAACACGGGATTACACCATACAATACAAGTTTTGAAGACGACAATCCGTTGTGTGGTGTAAATAGTACAATGTATTTTCTGTTAAAAATCTGTTCACTTTCTTTTAAGCTTGGATACCTGTGCAAAAGCCGTTTCTTACTCCCTGAAAACTTGAAAATCTCGTCTTCCTGGAGCAGAAGTCAAACCCGCGTCTCCCGGACAGCGCCAGGGTATGCTAACCACAACACCACCCAGAAAGACTACCGACCAGATCTCAAGTTTCCGATTAATTTGAATATAACCATAATTTGAAATTTTCAAGTTTTCGGATATTATCTGACTTACTATTCATGTCATGTTTACACCAAAAAAAAAAAGGAATGCCATCTTCAAAATTTGTATTGTATGATGTAATCCCGTAATCCATTCATGATTTATCTGCTCCTCCAGGTAATCACGGGATAGGATTCTTAACCTCCAGATTAGCTAAACATGAATACCGGTTGCTTCGACTAGCGAATCCTGTGACGGTTTTATTCAAATTAATCGGAAACTTGAGATTTGGTCGTTCTGGGTGGTGTAGTGGTTAGCATATCCGGGCGCTATCTGGGAGACGCGGGTTCGATTCCCGCACCAGAACGACGAAAGTTTCAAGTTTTCGGATATTATCTGACTTACTATCCTTGTCATATTTACACCAAAAAACGGATTGTCGTCTTCAAAATTTCTATAGTATTCTTCATGATATTCTAAGGAAAAATCCCTTTTCAAATACGTCTCTCGAAAGCAGAACAGCGAGAACGTGGTTTTCGCCTTTGCTCCTCCTAGCGGGAAAGCTGTGGGTTACTTAAAAAGCATAATGTTTCCCATCTTCATTGCATACCGTAGAAAAAAGAAATTTCGCTACGAATAGAAGTACACAAACACCAACCACACAGCGACAGAAATGAGAACTACAAAAAAAAAAAAAAAACTCCTTACGTACGAACTTTAAGTGTCCCAGAAGGTAAACCGTGTACGGCGTTAAAAGAACTTTTTTTTTAAAACGGACACTTAGAAGCGGAGATATGCAGAAAAACAGATTAAACATTTATGTTCGTAGCTCCGAAATTGTGCATTATTTTGGGAACCAAATACACAAAACAGTTTTCATAGTTAGCAGTATCTGTCAGAAAAATAATTTTTTCAATATGGTTCTTAGTCCCGCATATACTGCGACAAACATAGTGTAAACGGAAACCTGAACCCTCGTCTAGTGGCACACTTGTACGTTAAGAAAAATTTGAAATTATATGAAAAACACCTCGCACCGGAAACACTCTCCGATAAATAATGTTTCAAATCGAACTCTTAGAAGCAAAGATATCGACAAAAATAGGGTGCGTGAAATTATTCTTCCTAGCAAAAAAAAAAAAAAAATAAATAAAAATAAAAAAAAAAGATGTCTGAAAGACAGTGCACTTTTTAAAAAGAAGTTATTCTCAAAAGTTTGTCCCAGGTGAATGGCATCAATCCACAATTATTATTTTTTTCAATCCATTTTACAAAAGCCCAGATTTTGCTGCAAATACACCAGAAACAGAAATAAATATTTATGCTGCCTTATGGATAAACTATTCTCTACAAAAACTGAGAAATTGTATGTAGAAAATTTTCCTGCAGGAGTTGTATCCGACGCAGAAAGAAGTTTTGAAATAGGAATTTTAGAACCAGAGATATTGGGAAAGCCGAAACCTAACTTTACACCCTCTAGCAAAAAAAATCCGTGCATTCGTTGTAAAAGAAACCGTACCGAAAATAATCCGCGTTATAAACGGCATCTAAAGTAAGAAATAACTTTTTCGGTTGAATACTTAGAATTAAATACGCCGATGACCCATTACATTATGACAACCTACAAGCTATAGGACCTCCTTTAACCCGCAAAAGAGCAGCCACTCGGAGAGGCATCGATTCGATGAGGTGGCGATAGGTATTCGGAGGTATCTGGTAATATAATATCAACAGCAAGTCCTCCAGTTCCCGTACATTTCGGGGCGGTGGTGATGTAGCGCGGACCCGCTTTTCCAAGTCGAACCACAAATGTTCGATTGGGTTCATGTCAGGTGAATTTGGAGGCCAGAGCATTAACAGAAAGATCACCAGCATGTTCCTCGAACCACTCCTGCACGATTCTAGCAGTGTGGCATGGCGCATTATGCTGATGGTAATGGCCATCAGCAGCAGGAAACACAATTGCCATGAATGGATAAACTCGGTCCGAAACGATATTCAGGTACATGACAGCTGTCAAAGATTGTGCTATTGGGATAATGGGACCTAAAGTGTCCCAAGAAAACATCGCCCACAGCATAACACTGCCGTCGGCATGTTTCCGCCCAACAGTTCATCGAGGAGCCATAGCCTCCGTTGGTAATCGCCATATCCGAGCCCGGCCGTCTACATGTTGCACCACGAATCTTGATTCGTCAGACCATGCCACTTTCTTCCAATCATCCACGGTCCAATCTTGATGATCTTGAGCCCATTTCATGCGTTGTTGGCGATGACGTGCAGTGAGCACGGGGATTCAGCTGGGTCTTCGGCTATGTAGGCCCATGCGCAGAAGGCTACAATAAACTGTGTGCTGTGACACATTGCCCTGATCACCACTGTTGTAGCTGCGGGTGATTTGTCGCACTATGGACCTGCGGTCGCTGTGAACAATGAGCGACAGTCTCCGCTGCCCTCTGGCATCAATGAGCTGCGGAAGACACACGTCTGGACAACGTTTGGTCGCTTGGCCATCTCTGCACCACTTTTGATACGTACTCCCTACAGCGGCACGTGAACAATCCACAAGCCGCACCGTTTCCGAGATTACAGTTCCCAGGCTCCGTGTCATCACATTTTGCCTTTTATCAAAATCCGATAGATCGACAGCTTTTCCCATTCTAACTCCGAACACTCTACTAACCGAAAGCCGGTCCTCGGGTTGTATATATACTGCTCTGTGAAATTCACCTGCGCCACCGTTCGTTCTCCAGGCGCGCTCATTTCTCTAGGCTGGGGGTGGTCATAATGTAACGGCTTATCAGTGTATATGGGATAAAATGTTTTTTGAATTCGATAGCATCTGCATTTATGCCCTCTATTGGCGAAGTTGTTCTTCGGATAAAAACCAGAAAGCAAGTATCACCGATCTCATATTTCCAGATTTCCGATGCAAAAATAATTTTTCAAAGCGAAATGATAATTTCAGTGATATAGTGTCTACATACGGACGGACGGACAAAGTAACGTTATCACGTGCTTTTTTTTTTACAAAAGATGCGCTGGAAGTAAGGCACCCTGGTAAGAATTCCTTTTCTGTGATTAAAATATTTGTTTGTTTTGCGAGTGTAACGACCTCCGAGAGCAACTCAGTTGACTATAAGCAGGCGCCTGCCTCTAATTTGGGGACACTGGTTCCGAGGATGAGAGAGAACCTGTGCCGTAAAGTAAGCACAGAACCCACACCACATTCGGGACTCGAACCCGGGTCTACTAGACGAACTGTTAGATGCCAGTGCTTAGAAAAAACTTCCTCTAATAGAAAGCTGCGGAACTGATGGGGAGAACTCCTCCCTTATTCAGTCAGCGGGACTATTTTAAGCGTGATTGCTAACTGGACTTGTGCCCTGTATTTCGCCTATTATTATTCATGCACAATTTTAGATAAAAGAGAAAATGCCGTTGGAATGCGTTCCCATGAGCAAACCAAATTAAGCCCAAAACCGTAAAGCGTCAAGTCTTCAGCTGAAGACCTCGAGAAGACTTACGTATAATGAAGTACGGGTTGATTCATAAAGAAGTATACAGTTTCCAGATGTTGTAAAAAAGTAACAGTTGAAGACACGGACCACAACTGCGAACCGTTAGGTAGATGTACTCATAAAGTTTGTGTCCCGTTACTGAGGGAAGTGACGTAGATACAGCGCGCGTGTCACGTGACTAGTCAATCAAAATGGCAGCGTCTGCAGTGGAGAAAGCGCTTTGCGTTCTTGAATTGAGCAAAACGGAATCTGTAACTGTTGTGCAATGGCATTTTCGATCACGATTCGGAAAAGAACCTCCAACCAGAAAATCTATCTGCAATTGGCATAAAAAATTTGAAACGAAGGGCTGCTTGGGCAAACTTAAAAGTCCTGGACGACCGCGTGTATCGGAAGAAGTCGTCGATAGTGTTTGCACCGCCATTCAACGAAGCCCGGAAAAATCAACACGGAGGGTGAGTCGCGAAGTGCAGATTTCACAGCCCACTGTCTGGAGAATTTTGAGAAAGAAGCTGGAAATGATTCCATACAAAGTGCAGATGTTGCAAAATCTCACTGACCTTGACAAGACAAAGCGCTTTGAATTTTATGCAGAAATGCAACACCGTTTTGAAAATGACGATTTTGCCGATCACTTAGTTTTCACCGATGAAGCTACTACATTTCACGTGAGTGGTCAGGTAAACAAGTACAATGTTCGCTTTTGGGGAACGGAGAATCCCAGATTTACAGTGCAACACGTGCGAGATTCCCCTAAGGTAAATGTGTTCTGTGCTGTGTCCAAAAAGAAAGTGTACGGATCCTTCTTTTTCACGAGAAAACTGTCACGGGAGGCTCTTTTCCGGATATGTTAAGTCTTTGGTTGATGCCACAGTTGCAGGACGACAGTGACGACTTTATTCTCCAATTGGATGATGCACCACCACACTGGTTAGGCGACGTGCGAGATTATCTCTATGAACATCTTCCTCACTTATGGATTGGACGAGCCGCGGACTACAACATGCCACTGACCCAATGGCCACCCAGAAGTCCTGACTTAACGCCTTGTGACTTTTTCCTGTGGGGGTACGTAAAGGACAAGGTATTCGCCCCTCCAGCGCCTGCTGATCTAGCGGAGCTGAAACAGCGTATCATAGCCACTATCACTGCACTTGATTCAGATATCTTACCTCGCGTTTGGGCGGAAATGGATTACCGGCTCGATGTGTGTCGTGTGGCTAAGGGTGCACACATAGAACATCTGTGACTGTCTCTAAAAAAACTCTCCTAAAATTCTGTTACAGGTAACATAAAATATCTTACATTGTTCGTGTTTTATAGTACATTGAAACTGTATACTTCTTTATGAATCACCCTGTATAACGTAACTTTTTCTACTTTATGTAAGATTTCCGGCTGAATAGATATTAAACTAAGGGTAAATGCGATGAAACTAATTGTGCCCGATACCTCAAATTAAGGTTTTACGGCCAGACGAAACATATACAGAAGTCCAACTTACGTCAACTTTTGATTGGTCCAGCAACATTAGACGAAATCCAAAACACACCATTTCACATATCTTAGTCAAGAGGTTTACAAGCAAAACTCATTAACCACCTAACATCGCCACACATCAAAGCAACTGCTACATCGTCTTTTTATCTAACGTTCTTATCACATACATACTTCACTCTTGTTCGGACCTCAGTGTGTTGCCAACATCATTCTCGTTTGAGGGAAAAGACATAACGTTAAGGTTTGAAAATGTCTAAGAGAACGAACTCAAATTTACATAGAAAAAGAAACTCAAAAGAAAAGTAAAAATAGAATATACGTTACAGGAGGAACACCACTTTTGTTGGTAGTTTTGTTTTCCTTCTATTTCTTTCTGTTTTCTTATTTCTTCTTTTTTTTTTTTTTTTTTTTTTTTTAGCAAAGAGTGTATAAAATTTGCTTCCAAAAAAAAAAATCTGAGCTTTAGACTTTCGAACAGTTTACGCACAACTGGCTACCATGTTCAGCAAGGTGAAAACTGCCATCGCAATTTTAGAAAATTGGAACAGGGGCAAAAGGGAAGAATTCTTATGTTTTAAACTTCTTAACTTTCTTTTAGGAAGATTGCAAAGTTGTATTTTGCACGCAGCATCAAAGCTTACTAATTTCTCTTATACAAACCATATATATTATCCCCAGTGAAATTGTTTTTCCACAAATATTAACATTTTGTATAAATATAACTGCAGTGACATGGGAAGACTGTTGGAAGAAATATTTTTATCACACACACACCCACACACCTCCCGGAAGCATTTGTTGTAAATTATCAGGAGGTTGTATACACAGCATAAGAATATCGAGGTAACTGGAAAATTTCTTTTAACACCACACATATACACATCTTATTTTTTTAAAAATCGGTTAAGTATTTTGCGTTGTTTAAAGGTTACAGTGTACGTAAGGTGAACATTATTTCATGAAATTTTGGAAAACCAGGTTGGTACTTGGGTTTTGCACTACGAAATTGATTTAAATGCTTACTTGGCTGCGTGATAATTCTGGTTCTTGTCGTCGGTAAAAGTTTCCTTTTTGGTGAAAGTTTTTGCTGAAAAAAAGTAATGAAATTTAATATAGGGAACGCAAGTACAAACATTCAGTTGCATAATATTGCACATTTGGAAATTCCATTACATTTCTCTCCCTAACTCATAAAACAATGATCTCTTTGTGGGTTCTAAAATAAGTATACTCTACAGCATACATCACAGGAACTGTCAAAAATTAGAGATAGGCAAGAACGTAAATTCTCTGCTGTAAAAATGTTAGATGTTAGAAACCGAAAAATGGATAAAACTTAATTCTACTCTGATAACTTAATTATACTCTCATTAAAAACAAAGCGAAAAATTTATAACAGTGTCGAGTGTGCGCGCCAATTTTAACACATCATACAACTCTTCCATGATGGGGATGTCGCTTTGAAATTTACAGCAACATCTGTGAAAATTCAAAAAATCAAGCGGTGGCGATACTCGAATCTACATCCTTCTGTTCTGAAGCCGAATGTTTTCCCAATTAAGCAGCACATCCAAGGGCTTACTTACACTGCTACGTTTTCGTCTTAGCGTGTGTGTCACCTCTGTCGTACGTCCCATATAGACCTCCCCCCGCCATGAGAAAGGCGGGGGCATACAATCGCAGGTTTCGGGGTCGGCTGCCAACCATACTTGAAGAAACTGTCTGTGGAAAGAATTCTCAATAATTCTAAAATATGTGTGTAAGAAACCGGAGATTAAAGCGGGTCACAGGTCACCGGGTCAACAAGCCACCGGGTCGATAATTTTTTGCAGGTCAAACGGGTCGGATCAAGGTGTTCCTAACCCAATTTCAACCCTGTTTTATATTTTTAAAGAAAAAATATGTTTCAGGGAACCCTTTAGAGGTCTCTGAAATAATACTTAAGAGCTACAGAGTATAATCCCGGAACTTGCTAAGAAGTGTAAAGAAATGTGGTTAAAATGAGCTTTCAGAAGACAAAACCGAAGTACAATGCTTTTACAAGGCATGAAGATTTTTAAGTTGATTTGGGAAAAGCTGGAGATAAGCAATTCCTACATTTACCTTGGGTAGCAGATATCAAAAGCGAGGGTCACATTGATGAAGGAATTAATTGGCGTAAAAAACTTAGTTGGAGATCTTCTGAAAGAATTAGTACAATTTTTAAGAGCAATGTGCCATTGTCTTAAAAGAAATGTATTTAAACAATGCATCCTTCCAGTGCTAACGTACGGAGGAGAGACATGGACCTTAACTAAAAAAGACATATAAAGACTGCAGACAACTGAAAGCAGCATGGAGAGATGCATGCTTGTTGTAACCAAGAAAGATAAAAAGAGGAACTCGTGGATAAGGAAAATGACAACAGTGTATGAACAACCGGAATTTTAGACTGAATTCTAACGGACAGGAAAAGATCCAGAAAAAAGGACCACGTGGGAGATGGGCGGATGGAAGAGATTGGCTCAAGACTGGCCATTGTTGAAGAAATTTGGGAAGGTCTTCATCCAGAAGTAGATTGACAATGATGATGATGATATATTCGAATTTATGGTTCAAAGCTGATTTGTCCGGGGCGGGTATAATTATGTGACGACCGGGTTCGGGTGCAAAAGTTTTGACCCGTTTCCAACTCTGGGAGGAACATCACACATTTTTCGATGAACTTAATGGCCAGTAGATCCATTTTTACCTTGAGGTGCAAGCGAAATTTAGTTCAGGATTAGAGTCAGTTATTACATTTATCACCTTTTTAGTGTTAGTGGTTAAATTTATAACAATTTATTCGACAATTCAGGTTTATTAATCTGCGACGACTCCAATTGCCGAGTAAATATATTCAGCTGTGGATCATCTCAAAGAATTATTTATTTACTCAAGGTTTTTGAAAAATACTTTATTTATTTCTGTAATTTTAATGAGAAATATTTTTGCGGTGTCTTCATTGTACAGTCACCTTTGCAAACTTATTATTTGTGATTTTTAATGCACTTTTGAACAGTTTAAGTATGAATTAAATAAATTATTCCATCATTTATACTATAAAGACTTTATAAAATACAGAAATGTACGAAAATAAATAATTGCACATAGATCAAGCTTCATTTCCAGGCCCGTCCCCAAAATGATGAATATTTAGGTCTTTAAATTCACAAGGCATAGAACCGTCTTTGCACGATTTAAACTTGCGATTAAAATACCACTAGGTCAAACAAGAATATTAAATGACTAAAAATAGGAAATAATAAAAGTTTCAAGACCTTTCGGGACCACAATGGACCAATCTTCATAAACAGTGGCTGCGAATAAAAGAAGTTACACTTATATACAACTCGTAGAAGGAAATGACGTATAACGTGTCAATGCCCATGCTCACCAACTCCCCATGCGTAGCCCCCCGGTGAGCCCCAGAATTGGTCGGGAATATGGTTGAACAATAATGTAGTAAAGATATTGAGGGCACATGAAATTAGTCCCAATTAAGTAATAATTTCCAAGGATGAGATATGCACAGTGGGCTATCCTCATAACAGCATGCATGTACGTGCGAATTTATGGATATAAATGCTTTCATTTAAAAACATTCGTGATTTTAATGGAGGTTTAGCTAAAATAGTTGCATCGTCCAAAATAGGGAAGTGTGCATCCCCATTAACTAGACGAGACAGTGCAGTAGTCATGGCGCCGGTTTATAGATTTTATGTGTGCTCCGCTATCCTAGTTTATAGTGAACGAGCAGTTGTTCTTATATAACATTGTCGGCATGCTCCGGGTGCACTGCTTCTACGGGAATACTGTAAATCGCATGTTTATTGTACTCCTCAACACAATCACGTTCATTCTGAATAATGGAAAAAATGTCAGTTATCCTTAGTCCAAAGTCCTTGTTGGGTCGGTGACAAATGTTTTTAATAGGTCGAGACAGGCTGGTAATAAAGTCCATGGAGTCCACATATCTGGGAGAAGTGTGGTCTGTGGATAACGTAGTGGATGCCGATCTCTTTACTTTCTTGACAATGTGGTCTACAGTTCATTAGAAGTAGACATCATATGTTGTAGCTATGTCCTTTATCCGCTGAAGTTCTGCTTTGCGAAGTTTTACGCTTCAGGAATGGGTGGAGACACGCCGAACAAGAAAGTAAATCGGTGAAAGTTTATGATTCAGAGGATGTGCCGAGGTAGTTGGTATTAAAGTTGGACAAACGGTCGGTCTGCGATAAAATAGAAGATAATAAAGTTCTATGACCTTTTGGGTCCATTGTTGACCCGCATTTTCAGTTGATCAAATCGCATTATCGGCTGACTGTTTCTCCCTGTTCAATGAATTCGTGATGAACTATCCACTTGTGATCGAAAAAACACACAACCATGGTATTGAACTGCGAGCATGATATGTGTGCATTTCTTCTCTCTCTATTGTGCAGCTCAAAGACACTTGACTTTTTCATAGCAATCTCACCATACACAACGTTCAATAGTTCCAACGTTTCATTAGAACTTCCAAAGATCTTTACACAGAATTTGATGAAAATGCGATGCGCCAAGTTTCTATCATTCATTTTTACCCCAAAACTCACACACATACTTACGTAGCTTTCGCAACTGCACACTTACTGATGACTCTATTGGTTTGCGGTTAACGCATGCACTACTTGAAACATGTCCAGACACGCATAGGCACGTGATTCTGCCCGCATCTCCAAAAGGGCGACACTACGCGACTGTTTCTTCATACACAGCCTTGCATAGCTTTCGCAACTGCTGACTCACTAATGAATCTACTGGTCTGCGGTCAAAACATGTGCGTTGAATATTTGACTGCAGCAAATCGCTATTGACATTCTTTTTTTTTTTTTTAATGAAGGTTTAACGACCACCGTGAGCAACTCAGTGGGCTATATGCAGTCGTCCGTCCCTAATTCAGGGTCAATGGTTCCTGGGAGAGGAAAGAGCCAGGGCTTAGAACACTGCAACACAGGGGCGGCATTGACCTTCATTCTGAACAGAGAAAATTTGCGCGAAACAAAGCATAATACAAAACTAATTTCTGTTATTAAAGGATGTTGAACATAAATTTGGAAGAAATTCCGACCCGTTTAATTTTCTGAAAATTTACAGATCTGAAGATGCAGACTCTCGAATGTAAAACACCGTATTTTGAAATGTCAAAAATCAATAGGTCTTAATTATCTTATTTTCAAAATAATTTTTGCATTTTGATACATATAGCGAGGTAAAGAATTACTTACGTTCTTGTGTAAAAATTTCGATTCTAGTCGTGGGTGGAGTCTCATGTTCCGTAAATACTTTGGCTAAAATAAAATAAATAAATAAGGTCAAAACACTCAGTCCTACACATAATACAAAAAACAGAAATGAAAAATATTAATAGAATGGACAGAAATGAAGTAAAAAATAATTGAAGAATTTTGTTATATAAGCAGGGAAGAATTACTTTTCATATCTTCTTATACAAATGCTTGGCGTCGTAAAAATTCTGACCCGCTCCCGTAGTGCAGTGGTTTAAGCACTGGCTTCTGATCACATGACGTACACAGTATATTAAAATTTAACTTCCACTTTTAGTTCCTTTCCCTATGTAAATTTTCAGTTCTTTCTATTTAAGCTGTTAACCTTAACATTACATTTTTCTCACTCACTAAATGTTATGTGGCAATAGTCTTGAGTAATCCAACAATAATCAACACTGTCACTGAACGATTTAAAATCCAATATAACGAGATTAAAATATATTTTTTACAAGTTAAGATGGCTCCACCTAAAATCTCTGCCTTATGTTTTCAATGGTAAAACTTCTTTACATATTTCCTTCGCAATTAATGTATTCCCAAGTTTGAAATCTTGCACATCGATAAAACTAACTTTAAGTTATAGCATGGGATACTTAATAATTGCTAAAATGTAACCATAATTATATAAAAAATCAATCATTTTTCTTTGAGTAATGTTCAGAGCTGTTAACAGATGGCGTGACCTGTACATTGATGACGTCAGTAGACAAAAAAATGTTGGATTGCTTATTTATGGTTATGTTTTAGCAAGTATTAAGTATTCCATGCTATAACTTAAAGTTAGTTTTATCGATGTGCAAATTTTCATCCTTGGAAATACATGAATTGCGAAGAAAATATGTAAAGAAGTTTTACTATTGGAAATTTAAGGCAGAGATTTTAGGTGGAACCACCTTAAAATCTAATTTTTAATGTATTAAACCTTTAATGTGATCTTGCTATATTGGCTTTTAAATCGTGCAGTGACAGTGTTTGTTATTGTTGGATTATTCGAATGGTGCACGACAACTTATTCTGAGAACAGTCTTGAGGTAAGGTCTGAATGACGTGGTTATGTTTCGACAAGACAAGAACGATGTATATAATGTGTAGAGCTAGCAACGTTAAAAGTGGGTAGATTAGTGCAGCCTTGCGCAGCATGCTATATACCTTCGTCAAGACTATATCTATGCATATATTTGCTAAAGGTACAATGGTAGTAAGACGCCTTGAACTTCACGTTACAGAGGTTCAGTATGTTGAGTTTGTTTGAAGAGTAGTGCTGCTGACTGTTTTAAGATAACCCGTTGGTTACGGATTATTGCCATTGATGAGATGGGCCTATTATTACAATTGCTTAGGTACATTACCACTGTTACAAATGATTTGTCTTAGACACAATAAAGACTATTTTTGTAAGTCGGACTACTCTCTTCTGGCTGTTAGAAAGCCTAATATTGCTCACTGTGTAATTAAGGATCTTATGCTAGTTAACTGGACCATAATACTGAGAACTCTGATGTTACAAGTATCACAGATGATAACATATGTTTTAAGGATACGGACTTTGAAGCCCACAGCATAAATACAAACACATATCATTTAAAAATAACATAACCATCCGTGCGAGATGGAAAAATCTGAAATTAAGAAAAGGTACCAATAAGATTTATTTCTCAGAAAACATTATGTCTAAATAAATTCGTTTTTTTACTAAACACTTAATCAGGTTTCTAAAATGACGGTGCTACCAATATTCCCAAGGAAATGCTCCAGTTGATGACGTCTCTCCAACATGTATCAGTTCACAACGGTGATCATTCGAAAGACCGATAACGGAAGTTAATTTTTGGTTTCCAAGAATTTTCTTTCATTGTTGTTCAAATCGTGGTAAAGTTTGCTTAAAGGCAAGCTAGCAATTTCATACCCGGATCAAAAACGTTTCGGTTGTTTTTCCAGGAAACTATCTAGATTACTTTTCGTGAAAAATGCAACACCACGAAGGTCTGCTGAAGCTTGAAATTTACAGGATATGTGGGGCATAGAAATAATTAAAATTTCAGTAAAAATGCTCATGCGGTTTCGAAACGGCGCCCTCTGAACTGTCCAGTCTGGGGTATAAAGAGCTGGCTGAAATGAGATGTTGCAATCAGTGGAGAACCCATATTGAGTCGAAAGGGTGTTTGGTGTGTTTCACTATGCCCCGTCGCCGAAGAAGGTCGCAGTATGAACACCGGATGGACTTTAAGATTGTCAGGATGAGAGGAGCCGGATGCTCTTCCTTCAAAATTTACTCTCGTACGAGCAGAACGCCAGTACAGTGATGCAGACCTGTTGTCAGTGGACACATGATGCTCGAACGCACGGAAATCCGCGAGACGGGCCTCAAAATCGCACGACTGCAGGGGATGACACACTCCTCTGCCACATACCAGTGGCCTATGGCAGAGCGATATTCACTGTGTTACGGCTGCAGTGGAGCACTGTCACTGGGCAGGTTTAGTTCTCCAGCACACTGTGTCGTTGTCAGCTTAACAGAGGCCTGGGCGCTAACAGCCCATTGCTGCGCATTCGTTTGACCCTCAACTACAAACGCTTCAGGCTGTAATGGGGTCTCGAGCACGGACATTGGTGCGCTGATTGGCAACAGGTAGCATTTTCTGACGAGTGACGATTCAACATGATGCACCACATCGGTCGCATATGCTTTCGAAGACGTTGTGGTGAACGGCACCTTGCAGCGTCACACCGGCATAATGCCAAGCGTCATGGTTTGGTTTGCCATTGGGTTCAGTTAGCGATCTCCACAAATACAAATTGAGGGAACCCTCAGAAGTCAACGATAGAGGAGGGGTGTTTTAGAGTAAGAGGTGTTGCCTTTTCTTCAGAGTTGTCCTGGTGCTATGTTCCAGTAGGAAAATGCATGACCACATGTGTTGCGGAATGTACAAGACGTCTTCTATGCACGGAAGATACCACTTCTCTCCTGGCCGCGCGTTCGCCGGTTATATTGCAACCGGGACATCCATATTTATCAGAAGTGAAGTTCAGTATCCATTTTAAAAATACGGAATTGGAATAATTTTCCTTCAATTACCGCCATTTCGATGAGCTGAGAAACGAACAGTCAAAGTACGCTTTTTCTCACGCAGCAGAGGGGGCGTTAGATTTATAGTTTCGCGGATATGAGAGAAGAGTGGAACAGGACATTATTGATTTTCAGCCGTCCCCAGCACAGCGATTGAGTAAGAGACAAGGGGGGCAGCGAAGCAATTAAGAACTTAGAGTTTTCAGAGAGAAGGATTTTAAGGTTTGGCTTCGCTTTCTTGGAACGCATAGGAATGCGTTGGACTTTCACTCTACGGCGAGGGGACGTCTTTTAAGGGGTTCTCCGGGCAAGGGTAGAAGACACTAGCTGGTAGAAAGTCGACGAAGGAGGAGGTTTTTAGCGGAGGTGTGAAGGACTCGCGAGTTCGAGGCACGAGATAAGTAGGAAGCAATGAGGCCGATGATTAGAGAGATAGAAAGTGATCCGAGGTGTTCATAAAACAATGAAATCACGAAATTGACGGATAAAAGCTTGGTGACATTCCCTGCAACATCTGAATAAAAGTCTTCCTCACGTGCAAGAGCAAAACTTAACTCTAGTCGATATTTTCATACTTTGTATTCGATTTATCTGCATCTGCCGGGATAAATAGTACGGGTGAAACCCATATACAGAGCAAGCATCAAACGAACCCTTCACACAGGGCTCTGCAATATCAGTCAGCACCAAGCCCTGAAACAATATTCCCGATCGACATGCCTGAAACACGTTAGCTAAGTGACTGGCCCGTTAAGCACCACCGCCAGTCTCCACAAATAACCTCTGGTCGAGCATAAAAACAGCGTGGTAGGCTATTTTACAGGACGATATCAATTCCATTCAGTGACACGTCGTGTATATGCTGTTATTGTTATTCAAGGTAGCTTCACACACTACTGAGTTTGGAATCGAAAAAATCTTGTATAGCTCTACAAGTGTTATAAATTATCTCCTGTAACGTGAGAAATCCGCGAAATAAATTTATTTTGATAGCACGATGCTTTTCATGATGTTGCAATTTTCACAAACAGCAGTGTAGTTTTACGTTGTCAAGGAAAGCTTCCGCGACTAAACAAAATAAAAACCGCTATCAGGACAATTCTACTTACGTTGCGATGTAATACATTTGCTTGCCCAAAATATTCGTAGTTTTCGCACCGGTTTAAATGTTTGCAGTCGCTTATGTGCACTTAATCTTAAAAAATTCGCTCGGGAGATCGTGCATCTCGGATGCACTGCATTGCAATTATCTTGGAATTACGCTATTAAAAATGTAATGAATTACCTCTGATTGAGGAATATTACACGAGCTCTTACAATACCGAAGCTCGTTTCTTCACAAGAATAGTAGCGTGTTTCTCGGAGATTAGGTTCAAGTTAATGTTGGAATATGTTTGTAGGCATATATAGAAAAGAAATTTACCAAAATAGAGTGGTAGATTGTTATAGGCATATATAGGAAAGAAATTTACCAAAGTAGAGTGATAGATGATTACAGGTGTGTACAGGAAAGAAATTTACCGAAGTATATAGAATGACAGATTATTATAGGCAATAGGAAAGAAATTTACTAAAGTATAGAAAAGAAATTTACTAAAGTAAAGTGGTAGATTATTATAGGCAAAAGGAAAGAAAATTACTAAAGTAAAGTGGCAGATAATTATAGGCTATAGAAAAGAAATTTACTAAAGTAAAGTGGTATATTATTATAGGCAATAGGAAGGAAATTTACTAAAGTAAAGTGGTAGATTGTTGTAGGCAATAGGAAAGAAATTTACTAAAGTATAGTGGTAGATTATTATAGGCAATAGAAAAGCAATTCATCAAAGTAGAGTGGCAGATTATTATAGGCATATATAGGAAAGAAATTTACCAAAGCAGAGTGATAGACGATTACAGGTGTGTACAGGAATGAAATTTACCGAAGTATATAGAATGGCAGATTATTATTGGCAGTAGGAAAGAAATTTACTAAAGTAAAGTGGTAGATTATTATAGGCAATAGGAAAGAAATTTACTAAAGTAAAGTGGTAGATTATTATAGGCAGTAGGAAAGAAATTTACAAAAGTAAAGTGGTAGATTATTATAGGCAATAGGAAAGCAATTCATCAAAGTAGAGTGGCAGATTATTATAGGCATAAATAGAAACGAAATTTACCAAAGTAGAGTGATAGATGATTACAGGTGTGTACTGGAAAGAAATTTACCGAAGTATACAGAATGGCAGATTATAATTGGCAGTAGGAAAGAAATTTACTAAAGTAAGGTGGTAGATTATTATAGGCAATAGGAAAGAAATTTTCTAAAGAAAAGTGGTAGATTATTATAGGCAATAGGAAAGAAATTTACTAAAGTAAAGTGGTAGATTATTATAGGCAAGAGGAAAGAAATTTACTAAAGTAAAGTGGTAGATTATTATTGGCAATAGGAAAGAAATTTACTAAAGTAAAGTGGTAGATTATTATAGGCAATAGGAAAGAAATTTACCAAAGTATAGTGGTAGATTATTATAGGCAATAGGAAACAAATTTACTAAAGTAAAGTGGTAGATTATTATAGGCAATAAAAAGCAATTCATCAAAGCAGAGTGGCTGATTATTATAGGCAATAAAAAAGCAATTCATCAAAGCAGAGTGGCTGATTATTATAGACATATATAGGAAAGAAATTTACCAAAGTAGAGTGATAGATGATTACAGGTGTGTACAGGAAAGAAATTTACCGAAGTAAATAGAATGGCAGTTTATTATTGGCAGTAGGAAAGAAATTTACTAAAGTAAAGTGGTAGATTATTATGAGCAATAGGAAAGAAATTTACTAAAGTAAAATGGTAGATTATTATAGGCAATAGGAAAGAAATTTACTAAAGTAAAGTGGTAGATTATTATAGGCAATAAGAAAGAAATTTTCTAAAGTAAAGTGGTAGATTATTATGGGCAATAGGAAAGAAATTTACGAAAGTATAGTGGTAGATTATTATAGGCAATAGGAAAGAAATTTACTAAAGTAAAGTGGTATATTATTATAGGTAATAGGAAAGAAATTTACTAAGTAAAGTGGTAGATTATTATAGGCAATAGGAAAGAAATTTACTATAGTAAAGTGGTAGATTATTATATGCAATAGGAAAGAAATATACTAAAGTAAATTGGTATATTATTATAGGCAATAGGAAAGAAATTTACTAAAGTAAAGTGGTAGATTATTATAGGCAATAGAAAAGCAATTCATAAAATTAGAGCGGCAGATTATTATAGGCAATAGGAAAGAAATTTAATAAAGTAAAGTGGTAGATTATTATAGGCAATAGGAAAGAAATTTAATAAAGTAAAGTGGTAGATTATTATAGGCAATAGGAAAGAAATTTACTAAAGTAAAGTGGTAGATTATTATAGGCAATAGGAAAGAAATTTACTAAAGTAAAGTGGTAGATTATTATAGGCAATAGGAAAGAAATTTACTAAAGTAAAGTGGTAGATTACTATAGGCAATAGGAAAGCAATTCATCAAAGTAGAGTGGCAGATTATTATAAGCATAAATAGGAAAGAAATTTACCAAAGTAGAGTGGCAGATTATTATAGGCATAAATAGGAAAGAAATTTACCAAAGTAGAGTGATAGATGATTACAGGTGTGTACAGGAATGGAATTTACCGAAGTATATAGAATGGCATATTATTATTGGCAGTAGGAAAGAAATTTACTAAAGTAAAGTGGTAGATTATTATAGGCAATAGGAGAGAAATTTACTAAAGTAAAGTGGTAGATTATTATACGCAATAGGAAAGAAATTCATCAAAGTAGAGTGGCAGATTATTATAGGCATAAATAGGAAAGAAATTTACCAAAGTAGAGTGCCAGATTATTATAGGCATAAATAGGAAAGAAATTTACCAAATTAGACTGGCAGATTATTATAGGCATAAATAGGAATGAAATTTGCCAAAGTAGAGTGATAGATGATTACAGGTGTGTACAGGAATGGAATTTACCGAATTATATAGAATGGCAGATTATTATTGGCAGTAGGAAAGAAATTTACTAAAGTAAAGTGGTAGATTATTATAGGCAATAGGAAAGAAATTTACTAAAGTAAAGTGGTAGATTATTATAGGCAATAGCAAAGAAATTTACTAAAGTAAAGTGGTAGATTATTATAAGCAATAAGAAAGCAATTCATCAAAGTAGAGTGGCAGATTATTATAGGCATATATAGGAATGAAATTTACCAAAGTAGAGTGATAGATGATTACAAGTGTGTACAGGAAAGAAATTTACCGAAGTATATAGAATGGCAGTTTATTATTGGCAGTAGGAAAGAAATTTACTAAAGTAAAGTGGTAGATAATTATAGGCAATAGGAAAGAAATTTACTAAAGTAAAGTGGTAGATTATTATAGGCAATAGGAAATAAAGTAATGTGGTAGATTATTAAAGTAATGTGGTAGATTATAATAGGCAATAGGAAAGAAATTTACTAAAGTATAGTGGTAGATTATTATAGGCAATAGGAAAGAAATTTACTAAAGTAAAGTGGTAGATTATTATAGGCAATAGGAAAGAAATTTACTAAAGTAAAGTGGTAGATTATTATAGGCAATAGGAAAGAAATTTACTATAGTAAAGTGGTAGATTATTATAGGCAATAGAAAAGCAATTCATCAAAGTCGAGTGGCAGATTATTATAGGCATATATAAAAAAGAAATTTACCATAGTAGAGTGATAGATGATTACAGGTGTGTACAGGAAAGAAATTTACCAAAGTACATAGAATGGCTGATTATTATTGGCAGTAGGAAATAAATTTACTAAAGTAAAGTGGTAGATTATTATAGGCAGTAGGAAAGAAATTTACTAAAGTAAAGTGGTAGATTACTATAGGCAATAGGAAAGAAATTTACTAAAGTAAAGTGGTAGATTTTATAGGCAATACGAAAGAAATTTACTAAAGTAAAGTGGTAGATCATTATAGGCAATAGGAAAGAAATTGACTAAAGTAAAGTGTTAGATTATTATAGGCAATAGAAAAGAGATTTACTAAAGTAAAGTGGTAGATTATTATAGGTAATAGGAAAGAAATTTACTAAAGTAAAGTGGTACATTATTATTGGCAATAGGAAAGAAATTTACTATAGTAAAGTGGTAGATTATTATAGGCAATAGGAAAGAAATATACTAAAGTAAAGTGGTATATTATTATAGGCAATAGGAAAAAAATTACTAAAGTAAAGTGGTAGATTATTAGAGGCAATAGAAAAGAAATTTACTAAAGTAAAGTGGTAGATTATTATAGGCAATAGGAAAGAAATTTACTAAAGTAAAGTAGTAGATTATTATAGGCAATAGAAAAGCAATTCAACAATGTAGAGTGGCAGATTATTATAGGCATATATGGGAAAGAAATTTACCAAAGTAGAGTGATAGATGATTACAGGTGTGTACAGGAAAGAAATTTACCGAAGTATATAGAATGGCAGTTTATTATTGGCAGTAGGAAAGAAATTTACTAAAGTAAGTGGTAGATTATTATAGGCAATAGGAAAGAAATTTACTAAAGTAAAGTGGTAGATTATTATAGGCAGTAGGAAAGAAATTTACTAAGGTAAAGTGGTAGATTAAACTTTGTTTCTTTACTTAAGTCATCGATGTCTCGCATTGGCTGTATAGTCTAGAGGTCACATTTTTCGCTTTACGGGGTTCGGGCTGGAAATCCGGGTAAGTACACGGATGACCAATCGGCTGGTACACACTACAAATGGGAAAATACCTTTCGCTCTATGAAATGACGACGGATAATTTTAAACCCAGACACAAATACGAAAATACCCGTTCGTAATAATTGTTTGAGCTAAAAACACTGATCTTTACACTACACCGCACATGCTGACATACACGCTAATAAAAATGCATTAATCATTTCAAATGCGCATGTATATATAATATATACATGGTCGAGTCACATTATTGCGACCACCAGCTAATATCCAGAGTAACCATCGTGTGCAGATCGGACAGGAGCTAGACAGGCTGGGAGTGACTCAATAAAGTGCTGAAAGGTGTTCACAGGTATGTGGAGCCATGCTGACTGCCGTGCATCTAACAGCTGCAAGAGGGTGCGTGGTGGAGGTTGGTTGGTTGGTTAGATTTTATTGGCGCAAGGGCCATGGTTGGCCAAAGAGCGCCAGACACAAGACAAAAAAAAAAAAAAAAAAAAAAAAAAACCGTGGCAAAAATCGCAAAATCTGGCCGACCAAGTAAAACCGAAACATGAGTACGAAGGGAGGGCCAAAAAAGACAATGAAACAAACAGTATGAAAAACATAGTACAATGGTGAGAAACAAGCCGATTAAGTAAAACTGAGGAATGAGAATGATAAAACACAGTACGAATTCGAACACAACTACACATAGGATGAGTCAAAAGGAGGGGGCTGAGCTGTCACTCTCCTCCCCCCACACTCCTCTGCAACGCTGGCCGAGGGCGGGGACGAAATGTCACTCTCCTCCCCCATGTTCCTCTGCAATGGAGGGTGAGGTTGGGGACGAACTGTCACTCTCCTCCCCCCATGTTCCTCTATAATGTTGGTCGAGGGTGGGGACCGCGCTGAGTCCGAGACAGTTGCAAAGTCGGCCATGTAGGCCGCGACATGTGGATGGACACTGCACACCTTAGAGGATTGAGGGCCGGCTCTCCAGCACGTGCAGGCCTTCCGCTGGGAACTGGAAGAGTCGGTCGTCTTCAAAAGAGAAGGCGCAGACTCAGCTGGTCGAATAAACTGGAGCTCGGTGAAATCCACCTGTGTCGCTTGTTCAACTGTAGATCGCTTGGCAAGTGCGGCGAGAGCTACAGGGCGCGGAACAAAGGGCTGCACGGGTGGTGGCTGAGACTGAACAACTGCGGCAAAACTACGCTGTCGGGTGTTGGGAATACCCAACTTGGCTTTGGCAGCAGGGTACGAGAGGCCTTCCAGGGTCTTGAGGCGCTGGATCGCCATCTCGTCCTTCCATTTCATACAGTTGCGGGAGTAAGCTGCATGGGCCTCACCGCAGTTAACACAGCAGGCCGCAGAAGTGCAACCTTCCCCGTCATGTTCACCGGAGCCACAATTAGCGCAACGAGCGGAACTCTTACAGAATCGTTGTGAATGCCCGTACCTCTGGCACCTGAAACAGCGCAGAGGACTGGGAATGTACGGGCGAACTGCACAGACCAAGTAGCCTGCTTTGATTTCTGTCGGAACTTTCGGGGAGTCAAAAGTCAAGATCACATTTTTAGATTTAAGCAAAGAGCCATCACGCCGGAACATCATACGACGTGCAGCAAGAACACCCTGATCCGCAAGTTCAGTCACCAATTCATCCTCACTGCATGGCAAGAGATCAAACTCCGAAATAACACCCCGAGAGGTGTTAAGAAACGGGTGAGGTGTCACTTTGACAGGAATACCCTGAAGACTAGAAAGGCGCAGAAAAGTGTTACTCTGAGAAACACTGCAAGTTTGGACAAGCAGGTCCCCAGAGCGAAGCTTCCTCACAGACTTCAAGGGGCCAACCGCAGCGTTCAAAGCTTTAGAAATGAAAAATGGAGATCTGGTGGACAGTCTCTCATTCGGATCGATGGATTCTACAAGTAAGTGTGTAGCATGCGTAGTCACAGCAATCGAGGGGAGACGACGCTTCGGAGCGACTGGTACAGCTGCCGAAGAAGAGGTAGTACATTCTTGGTCCAGGTCATGGTCTAAAGAACGTTTAAGGTTTTGAGACTTGGTAGGTTGAGAAGACGAAGGAGAGTCGTTTGCAACTATCATTTTCTCAGGTGACTTAAATTTGGAGCGTTTGTTTTTGGGTTTACCCATGGAAAAAAAGAAGGAAGATTCGTCTGCAGACTACTCCACCCACCACCGAGCCCTACAAGGGAGAACTGGAGGTCCGCAAGCCAAGAAAATGACGCTAGACACAGTTCTGGAGCTTATACGTTGCAGATATAGTCCGTTGGCTGTGATCACACGCACTCGGCGGACACTTCGGCCTCCTGGTACCGTCATGCCAACGCCTTTGGCATGATCCCACAGCCCCCGGGCTCACCCTGCCGTGCCATACGACAAAAAAGCCGCTAAAGCCCAGTACACAACTTGGTACAAGACTTCTGACTAGAGGTGGGTTAGTCTCTAGCCTCCCGTTTACAGCGAAGCCGGGGTCGAAGAGGAGTGTTGGTACACAGGAGGCACTTAACCGGGCTCCTGCGACCTCAGCCCCCAGACATCCCATTTCCGCCTCACGGGTCTCCGCACGCGGCAAACATGCAGGTAGGTCTAGCACCCAAACCAGCGAAAAGGAAAAAAAGAAATCCAAAGAAGACAAATCCTGGCAGGGAACCTAATCGGAATCTCAGCAACCTACGAACTGAGCGGTTAATATAAATCAGTTAGTATTGGAGGGTAACAAAACCACAAGACCGGGGTGTTAGTACATAACGTGGTAGGGATTAGGTAGAGAATACAACACGGGCAACTAGCCAGTGGAGAAAATAAGGAAAAACGAAAAAGCGAGACACAAGACCAGCTCGGGATCGTGGGGCCGCGACTCCCCAACAGCTGGATGAACAGCCGTCCCTGCAAACACCAAAATAAAAAACAAGCGGTGGCATGACATAAGATGTTGACCAGTCACAAGGTCAGCTCGGGCCGTGGGGGCGCCGCTCCCCAAATAACTGGAAAACCAGTTATCCCCGTGCGGGGGCGTGGTGGAGGATCCACAGAGCTAACAACACGATCAAGGTGGCCCCACGGATGCACAGTTGGGTTTACGTCTGGGGAATTGGTGGACAGAAAAGTACTTTGAAGTCTTCATCTTGCTCTTTCAACCACTCTCGGACATTTCTAGCTGTGTGACACGCCACACTGTCGTGCTGGAAGATCCCATCCGCCCAGGGAAGACAATCAGCATGTATGAGCGTACATGGATTGCAAGGATGGATTCATAACGAATTCGGTCCATGGTGCCTTCCACAGGTATGAGTGGACCCAGGGAATGCCACGAAAACACTCCTCAGACCATAATGCTGCCTCCACCAGCTTGTGTTATTCTAACAATGGTTGAAGAGTGTTTATTGTCCGGTGTATCGAGATAGACGTGCTGGTTAACAGGTTTGGCCACGATAATTAACGCGACGGGACCATACCACGAAAAACTCCCTCACACGAGTACACTGCCAGCTCCAAGCTTGACCGTAGGAACTGTGGTGAATAGTGTTCCCCCGGCTGCCGCCATACCTAAACACGGTCATCAGACATATGGATCGTGCATCTGGATTCATCAGTCCATAGTACCCGTTTCTATTGATCTACGGTCCACGATAAATGTTCTTTACACCATGCTAAACGATGAGTAGGCTTTCATCTCCATTCGGGAGTCGGTAGGTTTTGCTGCCGGTAGGTTTTGCTGCTTCAGGCACGCCATGTGTCTTCCACGTATTCAGTACATCCAAAACAGTTGACTTGGGTATGTTTAAACGCATCTCGGTTTCTCTTATGGACAACACACTAATACAACACCCAACAATCCTTAATTTTTGTTAAAGTCAGTTCTCTCCAGCCAAGACATTGTCACTCAACCTTACAATGCGATACGATCGCGGTCATCAGCAGGATCGTTTTACACCCTTTGCAGCTGTACCGCGCATCTTAACAACGAAACAGATCCGTTCATTTGCTTTTGAAGGGGTGTCCAGTGACCTTTGCCAATAAAGTGCATATAACGAATTCGTTTCTTGTTTCAAAAAATATTTTCCATGCAGCACCTATAAATTATAAGTATAAATTGAATCACTCTGAAATTAATAACTTCTGAGTAATTCCTAGAAATATAGTACTGCTTGTGAAAATTGCAACACCAAGAAAGAACCCCGCTATTCAGATGAAATTTATATCACAGCACTGGCGGCTTTTCAGGTGAAGTAGGTGAAGTGTCTCTTCACCTTTTTTATTTGAAATAAGATTTTATTTAATAATTTTGTATAATATATTCTTTTTTTTTTCCTTTATTGCGTGCTAAAATACCCAAAATTTTGATTAGATATCAATTCACAATGCGCGACCAATATGGAAAATTAGTCCTTATACGCAAAACAGTTTAAGTGAAGAGCTGAAATGAGAATGCTTGGAAGTCTGTAGTTTTCGTTGGAGTTGTCATGGTAACAGTGACGTCACCCTCCCCTATCTGCCAGGCAAGTGAAGTGTTTTAGCTTGAGACGCCAAGCCTCTGCAACTCAAGTCGTGACCTTCCGAAGAGATAGCCCTGGAACGGGAACCCTTCGCAATCCACTATATGGTTTTTTCTTTGCGGTGTTTCGGGACATACTTTCCAAAAGAGATTTGTTTTTTCGTGTTTTGTGATTGTTTGTTAAAAACTTCATTAGTTACTTTAGTTTCGTGTACAGTTTAACTGATAGTGGTAGTTTTAGTTTTCAGTATGTATCCTGTGAACGACATTGTCTGTAATTTATTGCAAACTCCGTTCAATCGATGGAAAGATGAAAATAAAATAGACATTGTTTTCACTGTTGATATCACGAACTCTTTTAAACATTCTAAATCAATACGAAGCGATAAAAAATGTCTTCACAGGTGACTCAAAAACTATTCAAAACGAATTAATTGAATGCATATCTGAATACATAAACGATCACGTCAAAAATGAAATGAATGAAGTTCAATGCTTTTATATTCAAGTAGATGGGAAGACATAACCAGACTTCCGAGTGCTCTTTAATAATAAGATCTGTTGATTCGGAAGGTGTATCGGTTGAGCGATTTTTGGGTTTCCATGGTGTGAGTGAAGATAGAACGTCAGAAGCTTTATACAAAATACTAGACAAAATTTTGGAACAGCTTGATTATCAACACAAGTCAATAGGAAAATGTTACGATGGGGCAAACGTAATGTCTGGACACTTGACTGGGTACCAGAAAAAAAAATGAAGCATAAAGCTTCTCAAGCTGTTTTTGTTATTGCTTAGTACATCATTTGAACCTTGTATTACAGCAGAGTTTTTCTAAAATTTCTAAGTGTCGAATATTTTTTGCAAGCCTCAGTTTAATTCCTTTGTTTTTTCACCACTTAGCGAAGCGATCGCTTCGCTGAGTGGTGAAAAAACAATACACTCACATCAACAACCGCAAGATGCATGCCAACCATAACGGAAACTCGATGGTCCTCCACTTCGAAGTTAGTATGTGTAAATAGTTGAAGATTGGGATAAATTGAAGGAAGTATTCGAATTTCTCACAAATAGTGACCAATTAGAAAAAATATCAATTCAACTTGCCCAAGGGTTTTTAAATGATATGAACACTTTTGAATTTACATTTTTGGGAATAGTATTTAATGAAATATTTGACTTCATCGATCTATTATTCGAAATTTTGCAGAATAAATCACTAGACATAAACTACTGTGTTACTCAAATTAAAAACAACTTATGAAATTTTGAGCCATAAAAGGAACGATGAGGTATTTGGAACATTGTTTGGAAAAGCTAGCAAAATCACAGAAATAAGCAGATCTAAACGGGAATATGCTGCTCTTACACCAGAAACAATTTTTCAAAATTATAAACAATTGTATTTTGAAATTTTATACCATATTCTTATGGAAAAGGATATAAGATTTCAAGACTGTGAGAAACTTAAACTTCAATTTGCCTGGCTTACTGAAACAACCAAATTCGACCAATGTATTTCATGCTTTCCCTCTCACGCGTTTGAAAATCTACAACATTTTTACGGAAATTTTTTTACTAAACACCAGCGCCTTAAAGATGAACTGAGTCTTGTATATGCTGATAAAAAGTTAAGGAATATATCGACTCATGAACTTTTTCGAGTGCTTCATGGAGATAAAGGCATTTTTACAGAAGCTTATAAATTGGTTTCCCTGATTTTAGCAAATGCATCTGCAAGTGTTTCAGTGGAAAGAAGTTTTTCTTGCTTTAAATGAATACAAACTTACTCAAGAAACACTATTTCTCCAGATAAACTTGCTTCTTTGGCAAATTTTTCTATTCAGAAAGACATTTTCTTGATGTCACGAAGGAACAGCCATTTTCTGACGACATAATCGACAAATTTCCAGCTCTAAAGGGAAGAAGAATTGATCTAATATATAAAAAAATAGGTAAGTTCTCATTAACTGATTTTCATTGAAGACAGTAGATATCTTTTCATATTGCTCTTGCAGCTCTTCCCCTATTTTTCCTACCACGAGCCGCCACTGTATCACAGATACCTCACATTACTGGGGATAACTCATTACATTTGTGCAGCTACAGAAGGTTTCTTCGCTTCAAAACTCAGTATGGTGTGAAACCACCTTGAGGAACAACAAGAGTCTCTACACGGGTAACATAGAGTGCAAGAGGTTTTCGATATCGTCCTGGGGAATTACCTTTTAAGCTGCTTCTATGCGAGACAAGAGTTCGTGTGTGGTGCTAGCGAAGGCGCTTACCGGCCAGGCGCTTGGCGACTACGTCGCAGAAATGTTCGATCGCAGACATACATACAATGAACGTGCAGGCGAAGAAAGAAGCTGTATTTTCTGTGCATGGAAGAGGTCTTGTACATTCCGGGCCACATGTGGACGAACATTGTCCGGCTGGATATAGCAGCAGGACAACTCTGACAATGGTAACATACCTGCCTCTAAAACAAGCCTGTTCTATCGTTGGGTGCTGCGGGTTCCGTTAATTAGTATCAGGCGAAACCGCGATTTGAACCCACTGGTGAACCAAACCATGACGCTTGACAGGTATGATGCTGCAAATTGGACGCTGCAAGATGCCGTTACTCACGATGTCTTCGAACACGTATGAGGCAAACATAGGGCATCACGTTGAATCGTGACTCGTCAGAAAACCGACGTCGTCAATTAGGGAGCCAGTGTCTGTCTTCGAGATCCCATTGCAGCCTGAGGTTTCTGTGATTGAGAATCAAAGGAATGCGCAGCAATGATCTGCTAGCAACCAGTACTTTCTTAAGCAGACGACGTTCAGTTGTGCTGGAAGACAAAGCCTGACATGTGACAGTGCACCACTGCTTCGCTAACACCGTGGTTATCGCTGTGCGATTGGTCACTGCAGTGCGGGAGAGGTGTCTATCATATCGTGCAGTGGTGAGACTTTGCCCTTCATTTCCTAGATTTCTGTGCGTTCAAGCGTCACCTGTCCACGGACACTACGTTCGCATCATTATACCGGCGTCTTGTCCTGTAGAAGTGGCAATTTCGCGGTAGGAAAATCCAGTTTCCCTTATCCCAACTATTGCTTCTCTCTCAAAGTACGTCAAGTTTTCATAATGCGACCTTCGGTGACGGGGCATAGTGAGAAACAAGAAACACCCTTTTGATTTTCACTGATCGATATATCTCGTTTGAACCAGCTCTTTATTCCCAAGACCGGACAGTTCAGAAGGCGCTACTCCGAAATCGCATGTGCATTTTGACTGACATTTTAATATTTTGCATGTCTCAACCTGTTGTATATTGTAACCGGGGCTTCCATATTTATCAGAAGTGAAGTTCAGCAGCCATTTTTGGTGATAAAGAATTGGAATAGTTTTCCTTCAATTCCCGCCATTTTGATGAGCTGAGAAGCAAACAGTCAAAGTAGGCTTTTTCTCACGCAACAGAGGGGGTCTTAGATTTATAGTTTCGTCGATGTAAGAAGAGTAGAACGAGGACACGATTGCCTTCTCGCCGTCCCAAGCAGCACGACGAAGCGAGAGGAGGGGGCAGCGAGCCAATTAAAGAATTTTGCGTTTTCAGAGAGAAGGTATTTCTAGGGTTTGGCGGCGCTTTCTAGGAATGCATTGGTCTTCACTTTCTTAGGCAAAGGGACAGTTTTTTTGGGGGTTTTCTCTCTGAGCAAGAGAACAGGGGACTCGGTAGCAGGAAGTGGAAAAAGAAGGTTTTTTTTAGTGGAGGTGAAGAGATCTCGCGTGAGGGCGTAAGGAGGATAACGGGTAAGCAAGCTGGCTGATGATATGGGAGAGAGAAGGAGATTACGAGGTGTTAATATATAGGAAGAACGGAGATCAGGAAAAGGGTTAAAGACATTCCCCGTAACATCTGAATAAAAGTCTTCCTCACTGCAAAATTCAGCTTCAGTCGATTCAATTTTATGTATTTTGTATTGTATCTGTCTACTCCAGTCGGGAGAATTACGGATTAAATCCCTCGATACAGAACTTACTGTTAAAGGAAGCATCAAACAAACCCTCTACGCACAGCACTGCAATATAAGTCAGCACCAAGCCCTGTAACAATATATCCTGTAGGTTTTACGCTAATACCAGCAGGTATTAGCATGAAACTTACAGGATATGTACATACGGTGTTGCAATTTTCATAAACAATGGTGTATCCATTCTTACGTTTTGTAAAACGTTATGCACTATAACTGTGTAACACTTCATAATTTTGGAAAAAAGCATTCGTATATGCTCTTTGATTCTGGTACCGTATACGGCTTTCTCCGAACATTCGATAGCACCCATAAGAAAATGTATAGTGCTTGTAGAAATATCCATCATGCACTGTTAGGTAGTCGAATTATTTAAGCTTATAAATGAAAGTTTGGGAAAGTAGAAAATGTACCACCGTTTAAATATTAAACATAAAAATTTAAATTGCGAACTGCACTTTTTTAATTGTGCCAAATATAACTAAAAGTACGATTATTCTTGGTGAACTTACTTTCTGGTGCATACTCCACAGTTCTGGGAGTCGGAGGTGTTTCGCGTAGCGTGAACACTCGAACTAAAAAAGAAACAGCAAGAAATGAAATAATGAATATGTACGGGGTTAACATAAACGAGAGATATCCAATTAAAACCAAAACAAACATCAACTTTATACATACAGGGTCATTACAGATGAAATAGACAGTTTCAACATTTTATGAAAACCAAAACTATTTAAGATATTCATACTAACGTTGCACCGTTTTGTAGGGAAACTGTTGAAGTTTTTCACACTTACTTACAGATGTTCGATGTGTGCACCTTTAGTAATACGGCACACATCAATGCGGCAGTCGAACTCTAAACACGTGTATCTTCATATCAACGATTGTCATAAACAATTTGAAAATACGGGCCGTTTGGAAAAACGTAAAAGTCCTGGATCATCGTGTGTATCGGAAGAAGTCGTCGATAGTGTTTGCACCGCCATTCAACGAAGCCCGGGAAAATCAACACGGAGGGAGTTGGGCAGTGCAGATTTCACAGCCCACTGTCTGGAGAATTTTGAGAAAGAAGCTGAAAATGAATCCATACGAAGTGCAGATGTTGCAAAATCTCACAGACCTTGACAAGACAAAGCGCTTTGAATTTTGTGCAGAAATGCAGCACCGGTTTGAAAATGACGATTTTGCCGATCACTTAGTTTTCACCGATGAAGCTACATTTCACGTGAGTGGTCAGGTAAACAAGCACAATGTTCGCTTTTGGGGAACGGAGAAACCCAGATTTACAGTGCAACATGTGTTAGATTCCCCTAAGGTAAATGTGTTCTGTGCTTGTCCAAAAAGAAAGTGTACGGCCCCTTCTTTTTTCGGAGAAAACTGTCACGGGATGCTCTTTTCCGGATATGTTAAGTCTTTGGTTGATGCCACAGTTGCAGGACAACAGTGACGACTTTATTCTCCAATTGGAAGGTGCACCACAACACTGGTTAGGCAACGTGCGAGATTATCTCGATGAAAATCTTCCTCACTGATTGATCGGACGAGCCGCGGACTTCAACATGCCACTGACCCAATGGCCACCCAGAAGTCCTGACTTAACACCTTGTGACTTTTTCCTGTGAGGGTACGTAAAGGACAAGGTATTCGCCCCTCCAGCGCTTGCTGATCTAGCGGAGCTGAAACAGCGTATCATAGCCACTATCACTGCACTTGATGCAGATATCTTACCTCGCCTTTGGGCGGAAATGGATTACCGGCTCGATGTGTGTCGTGTGACTAAGGGTGCACACATAGAACATCTGTGACTCTCCCTAAAAAACTTGAAACATTCCCTTACAATTCTGTTACAGCTAACATAAATTATCTTACATTGTTCTTGTTTTATAGTGCGTTAAAACTGTATACTTCTTTATGAATCACCCTGTATAACGTAACTTTTTCTACGTTATGTAAGATTTCCGGCTGAATAGATATTAAACTAAGGGTAAATGCGATGAAACTAATTGTGCCCGATACCTCAAATTAAGGTTTTATGGCCAGACGAAGCATATACAGAAGTCCGACTTACGTCAACTTTTGATTGGTCCAGAAACATTAGACGAAATCCCAAACACACCACTTCACATATCTTAGTCAAGAAGTCCAACTTACGTCAACTTTTGATTGGTCCAGCAACATTAGACGAAATCCAAAACACACCATTTCACATATCGTAGTCAAGAAGTCCAACTTTTGATTTGTCCAGCAACATTAGACGAAATCCAAAACACACAATTTCACATATCTTAGTCAAGAAGTCCAACTTACGTCAACTTTTGATTGGTCCAGCAACATTAGACGAAATCCAAAACACACCACTTCACATATCTTAGTCAAGAAGTCCAACTTACGTCAACTTTTGATTGGTCCAGCAACATTAGACGAAATCCAAAACACACCATTTCACATATCGTAGTCAAGAAGTCCAACTTACGTCAACGTTTGATTGGTCCAGCAACATTAGACGAAATCCAAAACACACCATTTCACATATCTTAGTCAAGAAGTCCAACTTACGTCAACTTTTGATTGGTCCAGCAACATTAGACGAAATCCAAAACACACCACTTCACATATCTTAGTCAAGAAGTCCAACTTACGTCAACGCTTGATTGGTCCAGCAACATTAGACGAAATCCAAAACACACCATTTCACATATCTTAGTCAAGAAGTCCAACTTACGTCAACTTTTGATTGGTCCAGCAACATCAGACGAAATCCAAAACACACCATTACACGTATCTTAATCAAGAAGTCCAACTTACGGCAACTTTTGATTGGTCTAGCAATATTAGACGAAATCCAAAACACACCACTTCAGATATCTTAGTCAAGAAGTCCAACTTACGTCAACGTTTGATTGGTCCAGCAACATTAGACGAAATCCAAAACACACCATTTTACATATCTTAGTCAAGAAGTCCAACTTACGTCAACTTTTGATTGGTCCAGCAACATTAGACGAAATCCAAAACACACCACTTCACATATCTTAGTCAAGAGGTTTACAAGCAAAACTCATTGATCACCTAACATCGCCACACATCAAAGCAACTGTTGCATCGTCTTTTTATCTAACGTTCTTATCACATACATACTTCACTCTTGTTCGGACCTCAGTGTGTTGCCAACATCATTCTCGTTTGAGGGAAAAGGCATAACGTTAAAGTTGGAAAATGTCTAAGAGAACGAACTCAAATTTACATAGAAAATGAAACTCAAAAAGAAAGTTAAAATAGAATATACGTTATAGAAGGAACACCACTTTTTTTGGTAGTTTTGTTTTCCTTCTATTTCTTTCTGTTTTTTTATTTCTTCTCTTTTTTTTAAGCAAAGAGTGTATAAAATTTGCTTCCAAAAAAAAAAAAAAAATCTGAGCTTTAGACTTTCGAACAGTTTACGCACAACTGGCTATCGTGTCAAGCAAGGTAAAAACTGCCATCGCAATTTTAGAAAATTGGAACAGGGGCGAAAGGGAATAATTCTTATGTTTTAAACTTCTTAACTTCCTTTTAGGAAGATTGTAAAATTGTATTTTGCACGCAGCATCAAAGCTTACTAATTTCTCTTATGCAAACCATATATATTATCCCCAGTGAAATTGTTTTTCCACAAATATTAACATTTTGTATAATTATAACTGCAGAGACATGGGAAGACTGTTGGAAGAAATAATTTTATCACACACACACACAGACACACACATCGGAAGCATTTGTTGTAAATTATCAGGAGGTTGTATACACAGCATAACAATATCGAGGTAACTGGAAAATTTCGTATAACACCACACACATACACAATACATATTTAAAAAAAATCGGTTAAGTATTTTGCGTTGTTCAAATTTCAGGGAACTTAATATCTGATTTGTGACAGACAACCTCAGAAAGTTATACATGCGATATGAGCAGTGAGAATTTATTTTTTTAGAACAATATGTAGTTTTTGTCTGTGTTTCACAGAATGTTTGTCATCGCAATTTTAGAAAATCGTAACAGGGGCGAAAGAGAAGAATTAAATTTTTCTTTAAAAATTTGGCGATTCTAAAGGCATCTGCAGGAAAAGAGAAGCAACGAGTAAAGAAATAAAAAAAGAAAAACAAATACCTGCTAACATACCTGATAAAAATGTAAATCACGGAATTAAAAAAAACTTATCAGAAGTGAATTTGTATGAAACAATTTTAAAGGTCACAGTGTACGTAAGGTGAACATTATTTCATGAAATTTTGGAAAACCAGGTTGGTACTTGGGTTTTGCACTACAAAATTGATTTAAATGCTTACTTGGCTGCGTGATAATTCTGGTTCTTGTCGTCGGTAAAGTTTCCTTTTTGGTGAAAGTTTTTGCTGAAAAAAGTAAGGAAATGTAATATAAGGAATGCATGTTCAAACATTCAGTTGCGTAGTATTACATATTTGTAAATTCCATTACATTTCTATCCCTAACTCATAAAACAATTATCTCTTTGTGGGTTCTAAAATAAGTATACTCTACAGCATACAATACAGGAACTGTCAAAAATTAGAGATAGGCAAGAACGTAAATTCTCTGCTGTAAAAATATTAGATGTTAGAAACCAAAAAATCGATAAAACTTAATTCTACTCTCATTAAAAACAAAGCGAAAAATTTATAACAGCATCGAGTGTGTGCGCCAATTTTAACACATTATACAACTCCTCCATGAGGAAATGTTGCTTTGAAATTTACAACAACATCTGTAAAAACCAAAATTTTCTCAATGGTGGTGGAGGTGCTCGTGTCTACATCCTTCTGTTCCGAAGCCTAATGCTTTCCCAATTAAGTTGCACCAACAAGGGCTTACACTACTACTTTTCGTCTTGGCGTATATGTCACCTCTATCGTACGTCCCATATAGACCCCCCCCCCTTGAGAAAGGCGGAGGAATGCAATCGCAGGTTTCGGGGTCGGCTGCCAACCATACTTGAAGAAACTGTTTGTGGAAGGAATTCTCATTAATTCTAAAATATGTGTATAAGAAACCGGAGATTATAGCGGGTCACAGGGTCAACGAGCTACCGGGTCGATAATTTCTTGCAGGTCAAACGGGTCGCATCAAGGTGTTCCTCACCCAATTTCGACCCGGTTTTATATTTTTAAAGAAACAATATGTTTTAGGGAACCCATTAGAGGTCTCTGAAATAATACTTAAGAGCTACAGAGTATGATGCCGGAACTTGCTGAGAAGTGTAAAGAAATGTGGTTAAAATGAGCTTTCAGAAGACAAAACCGAAGTACAATGCTTTTACAAGGCATGAAGATCTTTAAGTTGATTTGGGAAAAGCTGGAGATAAGCAATTCCTGCATTTATCTTGGGCAGCAGATATCAAGCGAATGTCACATTGATGAAGGAATTAATTGGCGTAAAAAACTTAGTTGGAGATCTTCTGAAAGAAATAGTACAATTTTTTAAGAGCAATGTGTCATTGTAACGTATACTCTAGATTCAGTTTCTTTTTGATTTTACTATCTCTTGTTATTTTATTTTCCTATGCAAATTATCTTCTCACTTAACGAGATGCTGTTTCTCCCGCTGAATTATATGTGGCAACGAGTGTAAGTCATGACGTGGTGGTATGCAGTATATATAGGCGCACTCAAGTATACTAGAGAGCTTCGTTTTATATGTGATAGGTTCTTCCTGATTATTGATATGCCATTTACCTACGTTTCTACGATATTACGATAGTACGAAAGTTCGGGCTATCAGTAGTTGTGTTATTTTGGAGTGTGTATTTGAGTAATACCAGGAGCTCCCCAATAAAAGGTTAAAAGTGAGTGCGTTTTCTTAGTTCATTTTATTGTCAGACCTCGGTCTGGCCGTTAAGTCTATTTCATTTAGTGTTTACGTTAAGTTCAGGGTATATTGTGTTTACCGCTCTAATAAGGAGCCTTCAAGGTACTAATGTACTAAAACCGAAGTTATATTACTGATATTCAAGATAATGAGGAACGCTGAGTAAAAATAAATTCCATATTCTTGGAATTTCTTGCACGTGCGTGTCTTACCTAAACAAACTCTAGCACTTTGAAGATTAAGCACACTTTTGCTACGTCAAGTAACCTTTCAATAACCCTAACGTGACTTAACGTAAGCTTTCCTGCACTACACGTCCTTTCGCAGAATTTTATTCATTATACCATGGTTTTAAAAGAAATGTATTTAAACAATGCATCCTTCCAGTGCTAACGTACGGAGGAGAGACATGGACCTTAACAAAAAAAGACATATAAAGAATGCAGACAACTGAAAGCAGCATGGAGAGATGCATGCTTGTTGTAACCAAGAAAGATAAAAAGAGGAACTCGTGGATAAGGAAAATGACAACAGTGTATGAACAACCGGAATTTTAGATTGGATTCTAACGGACAGGGGAAGACCCAGAGAAAAGAACCACGTGGGAGATGGGCGGATGGGAGTGACTAGCTCAAGACTAGCCATTGTTGAAGAAATTTGGGAAGATCTTCATCCAGAAGTAGATTGACAATGATGAGGATGATATATTCGAATTTATAGTTCAAAGCTGATTTGTCCGGGGCGGGTATAATTATGTGACGACCGGGTTCGGGTGCAAAAGTTTTGACCCGTTTCCAACTCTGGGAGGAACATCACACATTTTTCGATGAACTTAATGGCCAGTAGATCCATTTTTACGTTCGGGCGCAACCGAAATTTAGTTCAAGATTAGAGTCAGTTATTACATTTATCACCTTTTTAGTGTTAGTGGTTAAATTTATAACAATTTATTCGACAATTCAGGTTTATTAATCTGCGACGACTCCAATTGCCGAGTAAATATATTCAGCTGTGGATCATCTCAAAGAATTATTTATTTACTCAAGTTTTTTGAAAAATACTTTATTTATTTCTGTAATTTTAATGAGAAATATTTTTGCGGTGTCTTCATTGTACAGTCACCTTTGCAAACTTATTATTTGTGATTTTTAATGCACTTTTGAACAGTTTAAGTATGAATTAAATAAATTATTCCATCATTTATACTATAAAGACTTTATAAAATACAGAAATGTACGAGTATAAATAATTGCACATAGATCAAGCTCCATTTCCAGGCCCGTCCCCCAAATGATGAATATTTAGGTCTTTAAATTCACAAGGCATAGAACCATCTTTGCACGATTTAAACTTGCGATTAAAATACCACTAGGTCGAACAAGAACATTAAATGACTAAAAATAGAAAATAATAAAAGGTTGAAGACCTTTCCTGACCACAATGGACCAATCTTCATAAACAGTGGCTGCGAATAAAAGAAGTTACACTTATATACAACTCGTAGAAGGAAATGACGTATAACGTGTCAATGCCCATGCTCACCAACTCCCCATGCGTAGCCCCCCGGTGAGCCCCAGAATTGGTCGGGAATATGGTTGAACAATAATGTAGTAAAGATATTGAGGACACATGAAATTAGTCCCAATTAAATAATAATTTCCAAGGATGATATATGCACAGTGGGCTATCCTCATAACAGCATGCATGTACGTGCGAATTTATGGATATAAATTCTTTCATTTAATAACATTCGTGATTTTAATAGAGGTTTAGCTAAAATAGTTGCATCGTCCAAAATAGGGAAGTGTGCATCCCCAATAACTAGACGAGACAGTGCAGTAGTCATGGCGCCGGTTTATAGATTCTTTGTGTGATCCGCTATCCTAGTTTATAGTGAACGAGCAGTTGTTCCTATATAACATTGTCGGCATGCTCCGGGTGCACTGCTTCTACGGGAATACTGTAAATCCCATGTTTATTGTACTCCTCAACACAATCACGGTCATTCTGAATAATGGAAAAAAAATGTTAATTGTCCTTAGTTCAAAGTCCGTGTTGGGTCGGTGACAAATGTTTTTAAGAGGTCAAGATAGGCTGGTAATAAAGTCCATGGAGTCCACATATCTGGGAGAAGTGTAGTCTGTGGATAACGTAGTGGATGCCGATCTCTTTACTTTCTTAACAATGTGGTCTACAGTTGATTAGAAGTAGACATCATATGTTGTAGCTATGTCCTTTATCCGCTGAAGTTCTGCTTTGCGAAGTTTTACGCTTCAGGAATGGGTGGAGGCACACTGAACAAGAAAGTAAATCGGTGACAGTTTATGATTCAGAGGATGTGCCGAGGTAGTTGGTATTAAAGTTGGACAAACGGTCGGTCTGCGATAAAATAGAAGATAATAAAGTTCTATGACCTTTTGGGTCCATTGTGGACCCACATTTTCAGTTGATCGAATCGCATTATCGGCTGACTGTTTCTCCCTGTTCAATGAATTCGTGATGAACTATCCACTTGTGATCGAAAAAACACACAACCATGGTATTGAACTGCGAGCATGATATGTGTGCATTTCCCCTCTCTCTTGTGCAGCTCAAAGACACTTGACTTTTTCATAGCAACCTCACCATACACAACGTTCAATAGCTCCAACGTTTCATTAGAACTTCCAAAGATCTTTACACAGAATTTGATGAAAATGCGATGCTCCAAGTTTCTATCATTCATTTTTACCCCAAAACTCACACACATACTTACGTTATACTATTGGTTTGCGGTAAATGCATGCACTACTTGAAACATGTCCAGACACGCATAGGCACGTGTTCTGCCCGCATCTCCAAAAGGGCGACACTACGCGACTGTTTCTTCATACACAGCCTTGCATAGCTTTCGCAACTGCTGACTCACTAATGAATCTACTGGTCTGCGGTCAAAACATGTGCGTTGAATATTTGACTGCAGCAAATCGCTATTGATATTCTTTTTTTTTTTTTTTAATGAAGGTTTAACGACCACCGTGAACAACTCAGTGGGCTATATGCAGTCGTCCGTCCCTAATTCAGGGTCAATGGTTCCTGGGAGGGGAAAGAGCCAGGGCTTAGAACACTGCAGCACAGGGGCGGCATTGACCTTCATTCTGAACGGAGAAAATTTGCGCGAAACAAAGCATAATACAAAACTAATTTCTGTTATTAAAGGATGTTGAACATAAATTTGGAAGAAATTCCGACCCGTTTAATTTTCTGAAAATTTACAGATCTGAAGATGCAGACTCTCGAATGTAAAACACCGTATTTTGAAAAAAAAGTCAATAGGTCTTAATTATCTTATTTTCAAAATAATTTTTGCATTTTGATACATATAGGGAGGTAAAGAATTACTTACGTTCTTGTGTAAAAATTTCGATTCTAGTCGTGGGTGGAGTCTCATGTTCCGTAAATACTTTGGCTAAAATAAAATAAATAAATAAGGTCAAAACACTCAGTCCTACACATAATACAGAAAACAGAAATGAAAAATATTAATAGAATGGACAGAAATGAAGTAGAAAATAACTGAAGAATTTTGTTATATAAGCAGGGAAGAATTACTTTTCATATCTTCTTATACAAATGCTTGGCGTCGTAAAAATTCTGACCCGCTCCCGTAGTGCAGTGGTTTAAGCACTGGCTTCTGATCACATGACGTACACAGTATAATAAAATTTAACTTCCACTTTTAGTTCCTTTCCCTATGTAAATTTTCAGTTCTTTCTATTTAAGTTTTTAACCTTAACATTACATTTTTCTCACTCAATAAATGTTATGTGGTAATAGTCTTGAGTAATCCAACAATAATCAACACTGTCACTGAACGATTTAAAATCCAATATAACGAGATTAAAATATATTTTTTACAAGTTAAGATGGCTCCACCTAAAATCTCTGCCTTATGTTTCCAATGGTAAAACTTCTTTACATATTTCCTTCGCAATTAATGTATTCCCAAGTTTGAAAATTTGCACATCGATAAAACTAACTTTAAGTTATAGCATGGGATACTTAATAATTGCTAAAATGTAACCATAATTATATTAAAAATCAATCATTTTTCTTTGAGTAATGTTCAGAGCTATTAACAGATGGCGTGACCTGTACATTGATGACGTCAGTAGACAAAAAAATGTTGGATTGCTTATTTATGGTTATGTTTTAGCAAGTATTAAGTATTCCATGCTATAACTTAAAGTTAGTTTTATCGATGTGCAAATTTTCATCCTTGGAAATACATGAATTGCGAAGAATATATGTAAAGAAGTTTTACTATTAGAAATATAAGGCAGAGATTTTAGGTGGAACCACCTTAAAATCTAATTTTTAATGTATTAAACCTTTAATGTGATCTTGCTATATTGGCTTTTAGATCGTGCAGTGACAGTGTTTGTTATTGTTGGATTATTCGAATGGTGCACGACAACTTATTCTGAGAACAGTCTTGAGGTAAGGTCTGAATGACGTGGTTATGTTTCGACAAGATAAGAACGATGTATATAATGTGTAGAGCCGGCAACGTTAAAAGTGAGTAGATTAGTGCAGCCTTCCGCTGCATGCTATATACCTTCGTCAAGACTATATCTATGTATATATTTGCTAAAGGTACAATGGGAGTAAGACACCTTGAACTACACGTTACAGAGGTTCAGTTTGTTGAGTTTGTATGAAGAGTAGTGCAGTTGACTGTTTTAAGATAACCCGTTGGTTACGGATTATTGCCATTGATGAGATGGGCCTATTATTACAATTGCTTAGGTACATTACCATTGTTACAAATGATTTGTCTTAGACACAATAAAGACTATTTTTGTAAGTCGGACTACTCTCTTCTGGCTGTTAGAAAGCCTAATATTGCTCACTGTGTAATTAAGGATCTTATGCTCGTTAACTGGACCATAATACTGAGAAACTCTGATGTTACAAGTATCACAGATGATAACATATATTTTAAGAATACGGACTTTGAAGCCCACAGCATAAATACAAACACATATCATTTAAAAATAACATAACCATCCGTGCGAGATGGAAAAATCTGAAATTAAGAAAAGGTACCAATAAGATTTATTTCTCAGAAAACATTATGTCTAAATAAATTAGTTTTTTTACTAAACACTTAATCAGGTTTCTAAAATGACGGTGCTACCAATATTCCCAAGGAAATGCTCCAGTTGATGACGTCTCTCCAACATGTATCAGTTCACAACGGTGATCATTCGAAAGACCGATAACGGAAGTTAATTTTTGGTTTCCAAGAATCTTCTTTCATTGTTGTTCAAATCGTGGTAAAGTTTGCTTAAAGGCAAGCTAGCAATTTCATACCCGGATCAAAAACGTTTCGGTTGTTTTTCCAGGAAACTATCTAGATAACTTTTCGTGAAAAATGCAACACCACGAAGGTCTGCTGAAGCTTGAAATTTACAGGATATGTGGGGCATAGAAATAAATAAAATTTCAGTAAAAATGCTCATGCGGTTTCGGAACGGCGCCCTCTGAACTGTCCAGTCTGGGGTATAAAGAGCTGGCTGAAATGAGATGTTGCAATCAGTGGAGAACCCATATTGAGTCGAAAGGGTGTTTGGTGTGTTTCACTATGCCCCGTCGCCGAAGAAGGTCGCAGTATGAACACCGGATGGACTTTAAGATTGTCAGGATGAGAGGAGCCGGATGCTCTTCCTGCAAAATTTACTCTCGTACGAGCAGAACGCCAGTACAGTGATGCAGACCTGTTGTCAGTGGACACATGATGCTCGAACGCACGGAAATCCGCGAGACGGGCCTCAAAATCGCACGACTGCAGGGGATGACACACGCCTCTGCCGCATACCAGTGGCCTATGACAGAGCGATATCCACTGAGTTACGGCTGAAGTAGAGCACTGTCACAGGCCAGGTTTAGTTTCCAGCACGCTGTGTCATCGTCAGCTTAACAGAGGCCTGGACGCTAACAGCCCATTACTGCGCATTCGTTTGACCCTCAACTACAAACGCTTCAGGCTGTAATGGGGTCTCGAGGACGGATATTGGTGCGCTGATTGGCAACAGGTAGCATTTTCTGACGAGTGACGATTCAACATGATACACCACATCGGTCGCATATGCTTTCGAAGACGTTGTGGTGAACGGCACCTTGCAGTGTCACACCGGCATAATGCCAAGCGTCATAGTTTGGTTTGCCATTGGGTTCAGTTAGAGATCTCCACAAATACAAATTGAGGGAACCCTCAGAAGTCAACGATAGAGCAGGGGTGTTTTAGAGTAAGAGGTGTTGCCCTTTCTTCAGAGGTGTCCTGGTCCTATGTTCCAGTAGGAAAATGCACGACCACATGTGTTGCGGAATGTACAAGACGTCTTCCATGCACGGAAGATACCACTTCTCTCCTGGCCCGCACGTTCGCCGTTTATATTGCAACCGGGACATTTATATTTATCAGAAGTGAAGTTCAGTATCCATTTTAAAAATACGGAATTGGAATAATTTTCCTTCAATTACCGCCATTTCGGTGAGCTGAGCAACGAACAGTCAAAGTACGCTTTTTCTCACGCAGCAGAGGGGACGTTAGATTTATAGTTTCGCAGATGTGAGAGAAGAGTGGAACAGGACATTATTGCTTTTCAGCCGTCCCCAGCAAAGCGATTGAATAAGAGTAGAGGGGGCAGCGAAGCAATTAAAAACTTAAAGTTTTCAGAGAGAAGGATTTTAAGGTGTGGCTTCGCTTTCTTGGAACGCATAGGAATGCGTTGGACCTTCACTCTTCGGCGAGGGGACGTCTTTTAAGGGGTTCTCCGGGTAAGGGTAGAAGACACTAGCTGGTAGTAAGTCGACGAGTGAGGAGGTTTTTAGCGGAGGTGTGAAGGACTCGCGAGTTCGGGGCACGAGATAAGTAGGAAGCAATGAGGCCGATGATTAGAGAGACAGAAAGTGATCCGAGGTGTTCATAAAACAATAAAATCACGAAATTGACGGATAAAAGCTTGGTGACATTCCCTGCAACATCTGAATAAAAGTCTTCCTCACGTGCAAGAGCAAAACTTAACTCTAGTCGATATTTTCATACTTTGTATTCGATTTATCTGCATCTGCCGGGATAAATAATACGGGTGAAACCCATACACAGAGCAAGCATCAAACGAGCCCTTCACACAGGGCTCTGCAATATCAGTCAGCACCAAGCCCTGTAACAATATTCCCGATCGACATGCCTGAAACACGTTAGCTAAGTGACTGGCCCGTTAAGCACCACCGCCAGTCTCCACAAATGACCTCTGGTCGAGCATAAAAACAGCGTGGAAGGCTATTTTACAGGACGATATCTCTTCCATTCAGTGACACGCCGTGTATATGCTGTTATTGTTATTCAAGGTAGCTTCACACACTACTGAGTTTGGAATCGAAATAATCTTGTATAGCTCTACAAGTGTAATAAATTATCTCCTGTAACGTGAGAAATCCGCGAAATAAATTTATTTTGATAGCACGATGTTTTTCATGATGTTGCAATTTTCACAAACAGCAGTGTAGTTTTACGTTGTCAAGGAAAGCTTCCGCGACTAAACAAAATAAATACCGCTATAAGGACAATTCTACTTACGTTGCGATGTAACACATTTGCTTGACCAAAATATTCGTAGTTTTCGCACCGGTTTAAATGTTTGCAGTCGCTTATGTGCACTTAATCTTAAAAAATTCGCTCCGGAGATCGTGCATCTCGGATCCACTGCTTTGCAGTTCTCTTGAAATTACGCTATTAAAATGTAATGAATTACCTCTGATTGAGGAATATTACACGAGCTCTTACAATACCGAAGCTCGTTTCTTCACAAGGACAGTAGTGTGTTTCTCGGAGATTAGGTTCAAGTTAATGTTGGAATATGTTTGAAGGCATATATAGGAAAGACATTTACCAAAATAGAGTGGTAGATTATTATAGGCATATATAGGAAAGAAATTTACCAAAGTAGAGTGATAGATGATTACAGGTGTGTAGAGGAAAGAAATTTACCGAATTATATAGAATGGCAGATTATTATTGGCAGTAGGAAAGAAATTTACTAAAGTAAAGTGGTAGATTATTATAGGCAAAAGGAAAGAAATTTACTAAAGTATTGTGGTAGATTATTATAGGCAATAGAAAAGAAATTTACTAAAGTAAAGTGGTAGATTATTATAGGCAATAGGAAGGAAATTTACTAAAGTAAAGTGGTAGATTATTATAGGCAATAGGAACGCAATTCATCAAACTAGAGTGGAAGATTATTATAGGCATAAATAGGAAAGAAATTTACCAAAGTAGAGTGATAGATGAAAACAGGTGTGTACAGGAAAGAAATTTACCAAAGTAGAGTGATAGATGAAAACAGGTGTGTACAGGAAAGAAATTTACCGAAGTATATAGAATGGCAGATTATTATTGGCAGTAGGAAGGAAATTTACTAAAGTAAAGTGGTAGATTTTTATAGGCAATAGGAAAGAAATTTACTAAAGTAAAGTGGTCGATTATTATAGGCAATAGGAAAGAAATTTACTAAAGTAAAGTGGTAGATTATTATAGGCAATAGGAAAGAAATTTACTAAAATAGTGGTAGATTATTATAGGCAATAGGAAAGAAATTTACTAAAGTAAAGTGGTAGATTATTATAGGCAATAGAAAAGCAATTCATCAAAGTAGAGTGGCAGATTATTATAGGCATATATAGGAAAGAAATTTACCAAAGTAGAGTGATAGATGATTACAGGTGTGTACAGGAAAGAAATTTACCGAAGTATATAGAATGGCAGTTTATTATTGGCAGTAGGAAAGGAATTTACTAAAGTAAAGTGGTAGATTATTATAGGCAATAGGAAAGAAATTTACTAAAGTAAAGTGGTAGATTATTATAGGCAATAGGAAAGAAATTTACTAAAGTAAAGTGGTAGATTAAACTTTGTTTCTTTACTTAAGTCATCGATGTTTCGCATTGGCTGAATAGTCTAGAGGTCACATTTTTCGCTTTACGTGGTTCGGGCTGGAAATCCAGGTAAGTACACGGATGACCAATCGGCTGGTACACACTACAAATGGGAAAATACCTTTCGCTCTATGCAATGACGACGGATAATTTTAAACCCAGACACAAATACGAAAATACCCTTTCGTAATAATTTTTTGAGCTAAAAACACTGATCTTTACACTACACCGCACATACTTACATACACGCTAATAAAAATGCATTACTCATTTCAAATGCGCATGTGTATATAATATATACATGGTCGAGTCACATTACTGCGAGCACCAGCTAATGTCCAGAGTAACCATCGTGTGCAGATCGGACAGCAGCTAGACTGGCTGGGAGTGACTTAATAAAGTGCTGAAAGGTATTCACAGGTATGTGGAGCCATGCTGACTGCCGTGCATCTAACAGCTGCAAGAATGTGCGTGGTGGAGGATCCACAGAGCTAACAACACGATCAAGGTGGCCCCACGGATGCACAGTTTTAAACCCAGACACAAATACGAAAATACCCTTTCGTAATAATTTTTTTAAGCTAAAAACACTGATCTTTACACTACACCGCACATACTTACATACACGCTAATAAAAATGCATTACTCATTTCAAATGCGCATGTGTATATAATATATACATGGTCGAGTCACATTACTGCGAGCACCAGCTAATGTCCAGAGTAACCATCGTGTGCAGATCGGACAGCAACTAGACTGGCTGGGAGTGACTTAATAAAGTGCTGAAAGGTATTCACAGGTATGTGGAGCCATGCTGACTGCCGTGCATCTAACAGCTGCAAGAATGTGCGTGGTGGAGGATCCACAGAGCTAACAACACGATCAAGGTGGCCCCACGGATGCACAGTTGGGTTTACGTCTGGGGAATTGGTGGACAGAAAAGTACTTTGAAGTCTTCATCTCGCTCTTCCAACCACTCTCGGACATTTCTAGCTGTGTGACACGCCACACTGTCGTGCTGGAAGATCCCATCCACCCAGGGATGACAATCAGCATGTATGAGCGTACATGGATTGCAAGGATGGATTCATAACGAATTCGGTCCATGGTGCCTTCCACAGGTATGAGTGGACCCAGAGAATGTCACGAAAACATTCCTCAGACCATAACGCTGCCTCCACCAGCTTGTGTTATTCTAACAATGGTTGAAGAGTGTTTATTGTCCGGTGTATCGTGATAGACGTGCTGGTTAACAGGTTTGTCCATGATAATTAACGCGACGGGACCATACCACGAAAAACTCCCTCACACGAGTACACTGCCAGCTCCAAGCTTGAACGTAGTAACTGTGGTGAATAGTGTTCTCCCGGCTGCCGCCATACCTAAACACGGTCATCAGACATATGGATCGTGCATCTGGATTCATCAGTCCATAGTACCCGTTTCTATTGATCTACGGTCCACGATAAATGTTCTTTACACCATGCTAAACGATGAGTAGGCTTTCATCTCCATTCGGGAGTGCTAAACGTCCGAATGGAGATGAAAGGCTTATGAACAGCCGCGCGACCACGGTAACCCATGGAATGAAGTTCTCTGCGAATGGTACGTGTACATACCGAGGTTCCAGCATTTTTACTCTCCTGTGCACTGAGGTCTTGTGCAGTACTCCGTCAATTAGCTGTAACGACTCTCCTGAGGCTTCGACGTCCTCTATCACTGATTTTCTTTGGTCTGCCGGTAGGTTTTGCTGCTTCAGGCACGCCATGTGTCTTCCACTTATTCAGTACATCCAAAACAGTTGACCTGGGTATGTTTAAACGCATCTCGGTTTCTCTTATGGACAACACACTAATACAACACCCAACAATCCTTCCTTTTTGTTAAAGTCAGTTCTCTCCAGCCACGACATTATCACTCAACCTTACAATGCGATACGATCGCGGTCATCAGCAGGATCGTTTTACACCCTTTGCAGCTGTACCGCGCATCTTAACAACGCAACAGATCCGTTCATTTGCTTTTGAAGGGGTGTCCAGTGACCTTTGCCAATAAAGTGCATATAACGAATTCGTTTCTTGTTTCAAAAAATATTTTCCATGCAGCATCTATAAATTATAAGTATAAATTGAATCACTCTGAAATTAATAACTTCTGAGTAATTCCTAGAAATATAGTACTGCTTGTGAAAATTGCAACATTAAGAAAGAACCCCGCTATTCAGATGAAATTTATATCACAGCACTGGCGGCTTTTCAGGTGAATTAGGTGAAGTGTCTCTTCACCTATTGTATTTGAAATAAGATTTTATTTAATAATTTTGTATAATATATTCTTTTTTTTTGCCTTTATTGCGTGCTAAAATACCCAAAATTTTGATTAGATATCAATTCACAATGCGCGTCCAATACGGAAAATAAGTCCTTATACGCAAAACAGTTTAAGTGAAGAGAAAAATGAAAAATGAATCGTAGAATAAGAATGCTTGGAAGTCTGTAGTTTTCGTTGGAGTTGTCATGGTAACAGTGACGTCACCCTCCCCTATCTGCCAGGCAAGTGAAGTGTTTTAGCTTGAGACGCCAAGCCTCTGCAACTCAAGTCGTGACCTTCCGAAGAGATAGCCGTGGAACAGGAACCCTTGGCAATCCACTATATGGTTTTTTCTTTGCGGTGTTTCGGGACATACTTTCCAAAAGAGATTTGTTTTTTCGTGTTTTGTGATTGTTTGTTAAAAACTTCATTAGTTACTTTAGTTTCGTGTACAGTTTAACTGATAGTGGTAGTTTTAGTTTTCAGTATGTATCCTGTGAACGACATTGTCTGTAATTTATTGCAAACTCCGTTCAATCGATGGAAAGATGAAAATAAAAGAGACATTTTAATTCAAGGACGACCGACGGATTCACTGACAATTGTCGCCAAGAAAGAAATCAAGAAGAGCGGCAAATCTTACAATAATAATTTAAAAAAATGTTGGTTTACTGAATATAAATGGCTTTGAAGCCTTCCTGTGTTACAAAAATTATTTTGTTGGCCCTGCTTACTTTTTAGTAATAAAATTCGGCGTGGAATAAAGACAATTTTCAGATTTCTTAAATATAAAACGGTCACTTCACAAACGTGGTAATTCTAGCGAACACCTGAAATGCGAATTAATGCTAAATAATTTTGAAAAGAATCAGAATACCATTGCCAATGCCCTGTGGGAGAATGCTAGGGTTTTGAAAATGCATTTCAGCGAAAGCGTTCGTTTAAATAGACCTTTCCTACAGACAATGATTGATGCAGTACAGTATTTGAGTAAACAAGAACTAGCATTCCGTGACCATGACGAAGGCATTGACTCGATAAATCGTAGAAGTTCAAGGAATTGCTTTCACTGCTGATATCACGAACTCTTTTAAACATTCTAAATCAATACGAAGCGATAAAAAATGTCTTCACAGGTGACTCAAAAACTATTCAAAACGAATTAATTGAATGCATATCTGAATATATAAACGATCACGTCAAAAATGAAATGAATGAAGTTCAATGCTTTTATATTCAAGTAGATGGGAAGACATAACCAGACTTCCGAGTGCTCTTTAATAATAAGATCTGTTGATTCGGAAGGTGTATCGGTTGAGCGATCTTTGGGTTTCCATGGTGTGAGTGAAGATAGAACGTCAGAAGCTTTATACAAAATACACAAAATTTTGGAACAGCTTGATTATCAACACAAGTCAATAGGAAAATGTTACGATGGGGCAAACGTAATGTCTGGGCACTTGACTGGGTACCAGAAAAAAAGGAAGCATAAAGCTTCTCAAGCTGTTTTTGTTATTGCTTAGTACATCATTTGAACCTTGTATTACAGCAAAGTTTTTCTAAAATTTCTAAGTGTCGAATATTTTTTGCAAGCCTCAGTTTAATTCCTTTGTTTTTTCACCACTTAGCGAAGCGATCGCTTCGCTGAGGGGTGAAAAAACAATACACTCACATCAACAACTGCAAGATGCATGCCAACCATAACGGAAACTAGATGGTCCTCCACTTCGAAGTTAGTATGTGTAAATAGTTGAAGATTGGGATAAATTGAAGGAAGTATTCGAATTTCTCACAAATAGTGACCAATTAGAAAAAATATCAATTCAACTTGCCCAAGGGTTTTTAAATGATATGAACACTTTTGAATTTACATTTTTGGGAATAGTATTTAATGAAATATTTGACTTCATCGATCTATTATTCGAAATTTTGCAGAATAAATCACTAGACATAAACTACTGTGTTACTCAAATTAAAAACAACTTATGAAATTTTGAGCCATAAAAGAAACGATGAGGTATTTGGAACATTGTTTGGAAAAGCTAGCAAAATCACAGAAATAAGCAGATCTAAACGGGAATATGCTGCTCTTACACCAGAAACAATTTTTCAAAATTATAAACAATTGTATTTTGAAATTTTATACCACATTCTTATGGAAATGGATATAAGATTTCAAGACTGTGAGAAATTTAAACTTCAATTTGCCTGGCTTGCTGACACAACCAAATTCGACCAATTTATTTCATGCTTTCCCTCTCACGCGTTTGAAAATCTACAACATTTTTACGGAAAATATTTTACTAAACACCAGCGCCTTAAAGATGAACTGAGTCTTGTATATGCTGATAAAAAGTTAAGGAATATATCGACTCATGAACTTTTTCGAGTGCTTCATGGAGATAAAGGCATTTTTACAGAAGCTTATAAATTGGTTTCCCTGATTTTAGCAAATGCATCTGCAAGTGTTTCAGTGGAAAGAAGTTTTTCTTGCTTTAAATGAATACAAACTTACTCAAGAAACACTATTTCTTCAGATAAACTTGCTTCTTTGGCAAATTTTTCTATTCAGAAAGACATTTTCTTGATGTCACGAAGAAACAGATATTTTCTGACGACATAATCGACAAATTTCCAGCTCTAAAGGGAAGAAGAATTGATCTGATATATAAAAAAATAGGTAAGTTCTCATTAACTGATTTTCATTGAAGACAGTAGATATCTTTTTCATATTGCTCTTGTAGCTCTTCCCCTATTTTTCCTACCACGAGCCGCCACTGTATCACAGATACCTCACATTACTTGGGATAACTCATTACATTTGTGCAGCTACAGAAGGTTTCTTCGCTTCAAAACTCAGTATGGTGTGAAACCACCTTGAGCAACAACAAGAGTCTCTACACGGGTAACATAGAGTGCAAGAGGTTTTCGATATCGTCCTGAGGAATTACCTTTTAAGCTGCTTCTATGCGAGACAAGAGTTCGTGTGTGGTGCTAGCGAAGGCGCTTACCGGCCAGGCGCTTGGCGACCACGTCGCAGAAATGTTCGATCGCAGACATACATACAATGAACGTGCAGGCGAAGAAAGAAGCTGTATTTTCTGTGCATGGAAGAGGTCTTGTACATTCCGGGCCACATGTGGACGAACATTGTCCGGCTGGATATAGCAGCAGGACAATTCTGACAATGGTAACATACCTGCCTCTAAAACAAGCCTGTTCTATCGTTGGGTGCTGCGGGTTCCGTTAATTAGTATCAGGCGAAACCGCGATTTGAACCCACTGGTGAACCAAACCATGACGCTCGACAGGTATGATGCTGCAAATTGGACGCTGCAAGATGCCGTTACTCACGATGTCTTCGAACACGTATGAGGCAAACATAGGGCATCACGTTGAATCGTGACTCGTCAGAAAACCGACGTCGTCAATTAGGGAGCCAGTGTCTGTCTTCGAGATCCCATTGCAGCCTGAGGTTTCTGTGATTGAGAATCAAAGGAATGCGCAGCAATGATCTGCTAGCAACCAGTACTTTCTTAAGCAGACGACGTTCAGTTGTGCTGGAAGACAAAGCCTGACATGTGACAGTGCACCACTGCTTCGCTAACACCGTGGTTATCTCTGTGCGATCGGTCACTGCAGTGCGGGAGAGGTGTCTATCATATCGTGCAGTGGTGAGACTTTGCCGTTCATTTCCTAGATTTCTGTGCGTTCAAGCGTCACCTGTCCACGGACACTACGTTCGCATCATTATACCGGCGTCTTGTCCTGTAGAAGTGGCAATTTCGCGGTAGGAAAATCCAGTTTCCCTTATCCCAACTATTCCTTCTCTCTCAAAGTACGGCAGGTTTTCATAATGCGACCTTCTTCGGTGACGGGGCATAGTGAGAAACAAGAAACACCATTTTGATTTTCACTGATCGCAATATCTCGTTTGAACCAGCTCTTTATACCCAAGACCGGACAGTTCAGAAGGCGCTACTCCGAAATCGCATGTGCATTTTGACTGACATTTTAATCATTTGCATGTCTCAACCTGTTGTATATTGTAACCTGGGCTTCCATATTTATCAGAAGTGAAGTTCAGCAGCCATTTTTGGTGATAAAGAATTGGAATAGTTTTCCTTCAATTCCCGCCATTTTGATGAGCTGAGAAGCAAACAGTCAAAGTACGCTTTTTCTCACGCAACAGAGGGGGTCTTAGATTTATAGTTTCGTCGATGTAAGAAGAGTAGAACATGGACACGATTGCCTTCTCGTCGTCCCAAGCAGCACGACGAAGCGAGAAGAGGGGGCAGCGAGCCAATTAAAGAATTTTGCGTTTTCAGAGAGAAGGTATTTCTAGGGTTTGGCGGCGCTTTCTAGGAATGCATTGGTCTTCACTTTCTTAGGCGAAGGGACAGTTTTTTTTGGGGGTTTTCTCTCTGAGCAAGAGAACAGGGGACTCGGTAGCAGGAAGTGGAAGAAGAAGGGGTTTTTTAGCGGAGGTGAAAAGATGTCCCATGAGGGCGTAAGGAGGATAACGGGTAAGCAAGCTGGCTGATGATATGGGAGAGAGAAGGAGATTACGAGGTGTTAATATATAGGAAGAACGGAGATCAGGAAAGGCTTAAAGACATTCCCCGTAACATCTGAATAAAAGTCTTCCTCACTGCAAAATTCAGCTTCAGTCGATTCACTTTTATGTATTTTGTATTGTATCTGTCTACTCCAGTCGGGAGAATTACGGATTAAATCCCCCGATACAGAACTTACTGTTAAAGGAAGCATCAAACAAACCCTCCACGCACAGCACTGCAATATAAGTCAGCACCAAGCCCTGTAACAATATATCCTGTAGGTTTTACGCTAATACCAGCAGGTATTAGCATGAAAGTTACAGGATATGTACATACGGTGTTGCAATTTTCATAAACAATGGTATATCCATTCTTACGTTTTGTAAAACGTTATGCACTATATCTGTGTAACACTTCATAATTTTGGAAAAAAGCATTCGTATATGCTCTTTGATTCTGGTACCGTATACGGCTTTCTCCGAACATTCGATAGCGCCCATAAGAAAATGTATAGTGCTTGTAGAAATATCCATCATGCACTGTTAGGTAGTCGAATTATTTAAGCTTATAAATGAAAGTTTGGGAAAGTAGAAAATGTACCACCGTTTAAATATTAAACATAAAAATTTAAATTGCGAACTGCACTTTTTTAATTGTGCCAAATATAACTAAAAGTACGATTATTCTTGGTGAACTTACTTTCTGGTGCATACTCCACAGTTCTGGGAGTCGGAGGTGTTTCGCGTAGCGTGAACACTCGAACTAAAGAAAGAAACAGCAAGAAATGAAATCATGAATATGTACGGGGTTAACATAAACGAGAGATATCCAATTAAAACCAAAAGAAACATCAACTTTATACATACAGGGTCATTACAGATGAAATAGACAGTTTCAACATTTTATGAAAGCCAAAACTATTTAAGATATTCACACTAACGTTGCACCGTTTTGTAGGGAAACTGTTGAAGTTTTTCACACCTACTTACAGATGTTCGATGTGTGCACCTTTAGTAATACGGCACATATCAATGCGGCAGTCGAATTCTAAACACGTGTATCTTCATATCAACGATTGGCATAAACAATTTGAAAATACGGGCCGTTTGGAAAAACGTAAAATTCCTGGATCATCGTGTGTATCGGAAGAAGTCGTCGATAGTGTTTGCACCGCCATTCAACGAAGCCCGGGAAAATCAAACGGAGGGGAGTTGGGATGTGCAGATTTCACAGCCCACTGTCTGGAGAATTTTGAGAAAGAAGCTGAAAATGATTCCATACGAAGTGCAGATGTTGCAAAATCTCACAGACCTTGACAAGACAAAGCGCTTTGAAATTTGTGCAGAAATGCAGCACCGTTTTGAAAATGACGATTTTGCCGATCACTTAGTTTTCACCGATGAAGCAACATTTCACGTGAGTGGTCAGGTAAGCAGCACAATGTTCGCTTTTGGGGAACGGAGAAACCTAGATTTACAGTGCAACATGTGTTAGATTCCGCTAAGGTAAATGTGTTCTGTGCTGTGTCCAAAAAGAAAGTGTACGGCCTCTTCTTTTTTCGCGAGAAAACTGTCACGGGAGGCTCTTTTCCGGATATGTTAAGTCTTTGGATGATGCCACAGTTGCAGGACGACAGTGACGATTTTATTCTCCAATTGGATGGTGCACCACAACACTGGTTAGGCAACGTGCGAGATTATCTCGATGAAAATCTTCCTCACCGATTGATCGGACGAGCCGCGGACTTCAACATGCCACTGACCCAATGGCCACCCAGAAGTCCTGACTTAACACCTTGTGACTTTTTCCTGTGGGGGTACGTAAAGGACAAGTTATTCGCCCCTCCAGCGCTGGCTGATCTAGCGGAGCTGAAACAGCGTATCATAGCCACTATCACTGCACTTGATGCAGATATCTTACCTCGCCTTTGGGCGGAAATGGATTACCGGCTCGATGTGTGTCGTATGACTAAATGTGCACACATAGAACATCTGTGACTGTCTCTAAAAAACTTGAAACATTCCCCTACAATTCTGTTACAGCTAACATAAAATATCTTACATTGTTCTTGTTTTATAGTGCGTTAAAACTGTGTACTTCTTTATGAATCACTCTGTATAACGTAACGTTTTCTACGTTATGTAAGATTTCCGGCTGAATAGATATTAAACTAAGGGTAAATGCGATGCAACTAATTGTGCCCGATACCTCAAATTAAGGTTTTACGGCCAGACGAAGCATATACAGAAGTCCAACTTACGTCAACTTTTGATTGGTCCAGCAACATTAGACGAAATCCAAAACACACCATTTCACATATCTTAGTCAAGAAGTCCAACTTACGTCAACTTTTGATTGGTCCAGCAACATTAGATTAGACGAAATCCAAAACACACCACTTCACATACATGAGTCACGAAGTCCATCTTACGTCAACTTTTGATTGGTCCAGCAACATTAGACGAAATCCAAAACATACCACTTCACATATCTTAGTCAAGAAGTCCATCTTACGTCAACTTTTGATTGGTCCAGCAACATTAGACAAAATCCAAAACACACCACTTCACATATCTTAGTCAAGAAGTCCAATTTACGTCAACTTTTGATTGGTCCAGCAACATTAGACGAAATCCAAAACACACCACTTCACATATCGTAGTCAAGAAATCCAACTTACGTCAACTTTTGATTGGTCCAGCAACATTAGACGAAATCCAAAACACACCACTTCACATATCTTAGTCAAGAAGTCCAACTTACGTCAACTTTTTATTGGTCCAGCAACATCAGACGAAATCCAAAACACACCATTTCACGTATCTTAGTCAAGAAGTCCAACTTACGGCAACTTTTGATTGGTCCAGCAACATTAGACGAAATCCAAAACACACCACTTCAGATATCTTAGTCAAGAAGTCCAACTTACGTCAACGTTTGATTGGTCCAGCAACATTAGACGAAATCCAAAACACACCACTTCACATATCTTAGTCAAGAGGTTTACAAGCAAAACTCATTGACCACCTAACATCGCCACACATCAAAGCAACTGTTGCATCGTCTTTTTATCTAACGTTCTTATCACATACATACTTCACTCTTGTTCGGACCTCAGTGTGTTGCCAACATCATTCTCGTTTGAAGGAAAAGACATAACGTTAAAGTTGGAAAATGTCTAAGAGAACAAACTCAAATTTACATAGAAAATGAAACTCAAAAAGAAAGTTAAAATAGAATATACGTTACAGAAGGAACACCACTTTTTTTGGTAGTTTTGTTTTCCTTCTATTTCTTTCTGTTTTTTTATTCCTTCTCTTTTTTTTTTTTAGCAAAGAGTGTATAAAATTTGCTTCCAAAAAATAAATAAATCTGAGCTTTAGACTTTCGAACAGTTTACGCACAACTGGCTATCGTGTCAAGCAAGGTGAAAACTGCCATCGGAATTTTAGAAAATTGGAACAGGGGCGAAAGGGAATAATTCTTATGTTTTAAACTTCTTAACTTCCTTTTAGGAAGATTGTAAAATTGTATTTTGCACGTAGCATCAAACCTTACTAATTTCTCTTATGCAAACCATATATATTATCCCCAGTGAAATTGTTTTTCCGTAAATATTAGCAATTTGTATAATTATAACTGCAGAGACATGGGAAGACTGTTGGAAGAAATAATTTTATCACACACACACACAGACACACACATCGGAAGCATTTGTTGTAAATTATCAGGAGGTTGTATACACAGCATAACAATATCGAGGTAACTGGAAAATTTCGTATAACACCACACACATACACAATTCATATTTTTAAAAAAATCGGTTAAGTATTTTGCGTTGTTCAAATTTCAGGGAATTTAATATCTGATTTGTGACAGACAACCTCAGAAAGTTATAAATGCGTAATGAGCAGTGAGAATTTATTTTTTAGAACAATATGTAGTTTTTGTCTGTGTTTCACAAAATGTTTGTCATCGCAATTTTAGAAAATCGTAACAGGGGCGAAAGAGAAGAATTAAATTTTTCTTTAAAAATTTGGCGATTCTAAAGGCATCTGCAGGAAAAGAGAAGCAACGAGTAAAGAAATAAAAAAGAAAAACAAACACCTGCTAACATACCTGATAAAAATTTAAATCACGGAATTAAAAAAACTTATCAGAAGTGGATTTGTATGAAACAATTTTAAAGGTCACAGTGTACGTAAGGTGAACATTATTTCATGAAATTTTGGAAAACCAGGTTGGTACTTGGGTTTTGCACTACGAAATTGATTTAAAGGCTTACTTGGCTGCGTGATAATTCTGGTTCTTGTCGTCGGTAAAGTTTCCTTTTTGGTGAAAGTTTTTGCTGAAAAAAGTAAGGAAATGTAATATAAGGAATGCATGTTCAAACATTCAGTTGCGTAATATTACATATTTGTAAATTCCATTACATTTCTATCCCTGACTCATAAAACAATTATCTCTTTGTGGGTTCTAAAATAAGTATACTCTACAGCATACAATACAGGAACTGTCAAAAATTAGAGATAGGCAAGAACGTAAATTCTCTGCTGTAAAAATATTAGATGTTAGAAACCAAAAAATCGATAAAACTTAATTCTACTCTCATTAAAAACAAAGGGAAAAATTTATAACAGCATCGAGTGTGTGCGCCAATTTTAACACATCATACAACTCCTCCATGAGGGAATATTGCTTTGAAATTTACAACAACATCTGTAAAAACCAAACTTTTCTCAATGGCGGTGGAGGTACTCGTGTCTACATCCTTTTGTTCCGAAGCCGAATGCTTTCCCAATTAAGTTGCACCAACAAGGGCTTACACTACTACTTTTCGTCTTGGCGTGTATGTCACCTCTATCGTACGTCCCATATAGACCCCCCCCCCCATGTGAAAGGCGGGGGAATGCAATCGCAGGTTTCGGGGTCGGCTGCCAACTATACTTGAAGAAACTGTTTGTGGAAGGAATTCTCATTAATTCTAAAATATATGTATAAGAAACCGGAGATTATAGCGGGTCACAGGGTCAACGAGCAACCAGGTCGATAACTTCTTGCAGGTCAAACGGGTCGCATCAAGGTGTTCCTAACCCAATTTCGACCCGGTTTTATATTTTTAAAGAAACAATATGTTTTAGGGAACCCATTAGAGGTCTCTGAAATAATACTTAAGAGCTACAGAGTATGATGCCGGAACTTGCTGAGAAGTGTAAAGAAATGTGGTTAAAATGAACTTTCAGAAGACAAAACCGAAGTACAATGCTTTTACAAGGCATGAAGATTTTTAAGTTGATTTGGGAAAAGCTGGAGATAAGCAATTCCTACATTTATCTTGGGCAGCAGATATCAAGGGAATGTCACATTGAGGAAGGAATTAATTGGCGTAAAAAACTTAGTTGGAAATCTTCTGAAAGAAATAGTACAATTTTTAAGAGCAATGTGCCATTGTAACGTATACTCTAGATTCAGTTTCTTTTTCATTTTACTATCTCTTGTTAATTTATTTTCCTATGCAAATTATCTTCTCACTTAACGAGATGTTGTTTCTCCCGCTGAATTACATGTGGCAACGAGTGTAAGTCATGACGTTTTGGTATGCAGTATATATAGGCGCGCTCAAGTATACCAGAGAGCTTCGTTTTATATGTGATAGGTTCTTCCTGATTATTGATATGCGATTTACCTACTTTTCTACGATATTACGATAGTACGAAAGTTCGGGCTATCAGTAGTTGTGTTATTTTGGAGTGTGTATTTGAGTAATACCAGGAGCTCCCCAATAAAAGGTTAAAAGTGAGTGCGTTTTCTTAGTTCATTTTATTGTCAGACCTCGGTCTGGCCGTTAAGTCTATTTCATTGAGTGTTTACGTTAAGTTCAGGGTATATTGTGTTTACCGCTCTAATAAGGAGCCTTCAAGGTACTAATGTACTAAAACCGAAGTTATATTACTGATATTCAAGATAATGAGGAACGCTGAGTAAAAATAAATTCCATATTCTTGGAATTTCTTGCACGTGCGTGTCTTACCTAAACAAACTCTAGCACTTTGAAGATTAAGCACACTTTTGCTACGTCAAGTAACCTTTCAATAACCCTAACGTGACTTAACGTAAGCTTTCCTGCACTACACGTCCTTTCGCAGAATTTTATTCATTATACCATGGTTTTAAAAGAAATGTATTTAAACAATGCATCCTTCCAGTGCTAACGTACGGAGGAGAGACATGGACCTTAACAAAAAAAGACATATAAAGAATGCAGACAACTGAAAGCAGCATGGAGAGATGCATGCTTGTTGTAACCAAGAAAGATAAAAAGAGGAACTCGTGGATAAGGAAAAGGACAACAGTGTATGAACAACCGGAATTTTAGACTGGATTCTAACGGACAGGGGAAGACCCAGAGAAAAGAACCACGTGGAAGATGGGCGGATGGAAGAGACTGGCTCAAGACTAGCCATTGTTGAAGAAATTTGGGAAGATCTTCATCCAGAAGTAGATTGACAATGATGATGATGATGATATATTCGAATTTATAGTTCAAAGCTGATTTGTCCGGGGCGGGTATAATTATGTGACGACCGGGTTCGGGTGCAAAAGTTTTGACCCGTTTCCAACTCTGGGAGGAACATCACACATTTTTCGATGAACTTAATGGCCAGTAGATCCATTTTTACGTTAGAGCGCAACCGAAATTTAGTTCAAGATTAGAGTCAGTTATTACATTTATCACCTTTATAGTGTTAGTGGTTAAATTTATAACAATTTATTCGACAATTCAGGTTTATTAATCTGCGACGACTCCAATTGCCGAGTAAATATATTCAGCTGTGGATCAACTCAAAGAATTATTTATTTACTCAAGTTTTTTGAAAAATACTTTATTTATTTCTGTAATTTTAATGAGAAATATTTTTACGGTGTCTTCATTGAACAGTCACCTTTGCAAACTTATTATTTGTGATTTTTAATGCACTTTTGAACAGTTTAAGTATGAATTAAATAAATTATTCCATCATTTATTCTATAAAGACTTTATAAAATACAGAAATGTACGAATATAAATAATTGCACATAGATCAAGCTTCATTTCCAGGCCCGTCCCCCAAATGATGAATATTTCGGTCTTTAAATTCACAAGGCATAGAACCGTCTTTGCACGATTTAAACTTGCGATTAAAATACCACTAGGTCAAACAAGAATATTAAATGACTAAAAATAGGAAATAATAAAAGGTTCAAGACCTTTCGGGACCACAATGGACCAATCTTCATAAACAGTGGCTGCGAATAAAAGAAGTTACACTTATATACAACTCGTAGAAGGAAATGACGTATAACGTGTCAATGCCCATGATTATCAACTCCCCATGCGTAGCCCCCCGGTGAGCCCCAGAATTGGTCGGGAATATGGTTGAACAATAATGTAGTAAAGATATTGAGGACACATGAAATTAGTCCCAATTAAGTAATAATTTCCAAGGATGAGATATGCACAGTGGGCTATCCTCATAACAGCATGCATGTACGTGCGAATTTATGGATATAAATGCTTTCATTTAAAAACATTCGTGATTTTAATGGAGGTTTAGCTAAAATAGTTGCATCGTCCAAAATAGGGAAGTGTGCATCCCCATTAACTAGACGAGACAGTGCAGTAGTCATGGCGCCGGTTTATAGATTTTATGTGTGCTCCGCTATCCTAGTTTATAGTGAACGAGCAGTTGTTCTTATATAACATTGTCGGCATGCTCCGGGTGCACTGCTTCTACGGGAATACTGTAAATTCCATGTTTATTGTACTCCTCAACACAATCACGTTCATTCTGAATAATGGAAAAAAATGTTAATTGTCCTTAGTCCAAAGTCCTTGTTGGGTCGGTGACAAATGTTTTTAAGAGGTCGAGACAGGCTGGTAATAAAGTCCATGGAGTCCACATATCTGGGAGAAGTGTGGTCTGTGGATAACGTAGTGGATGCCGATCTCTTTACTTTCTTGGCAATGTGGTCTACAGTTGATTGGGAGTAGCCATATGCTGTAGCTATGTCCTTTATCCGCTGAAGTTCTGCTTTGCGAAGTTTTACGCTTCAGGAATGGGTGGAGACACGCCGAACAAGAAAGTAAATCGGTGAAAGTTTATGATTCAGAGGATGTGCCGAGGTAGTTGGTATTAAAGTTGGACAAACGGTCGGTCTGCGATAAAATAGAAGATAATAAAGTTCTATGACCTTTTGGGTCCATTGTTGACCCGCATTTTCAGTTGATCAAATCGCATTATCGGCTGACTGTTTCTCCCTGTTCAATGAATTCGTGATGAACTATCCAGTTGTGATCGAAAAAACACACAACCATGGTATTGAACTGCGAGCATGATATGTGTACATTTCCTCTCTCTCTCTTGTGCAGCTCAAAGACACTTGACTTTTTCATAGCAACCTCACCATACACAACTTTCAATAGCTCCAACGTTTCATTAGAACTTCCAAAGATCTTTACACAGAATTTGATGAAAATGCAATGCGCCAAGTTTCTATCATTCATTTTTACCCCAAAACTCACACACATACTTACGTAGCTTTCGCAACTGCACACTCACGAATGACTCTATTGGTTTGCGGTTAACGCATGCACTACTTGAAACATGTCCAGACACGCATAGGCACGTGATTCTGCCCGCATCTCCAAAAGGGCGACACTACGCGACTGTTTCTTCATACACAGCCTTGCATAGCTTTCGCAACTGCTGACTCACTAATGAATCTACTGGTCTGCGGTCAAAACATGTGCGTTGAATATTTGACTGCAGCAAATCGCTATTGATATTCTTTTTTTTTTTTTTAATGAAGGTTTAACGACCACCGTGAGCAACTCAGTGGGCTATATGCAGTCGTCCGTCCCTAATTCAGGGTCACTGGTTCCTGGGAGGGGAAAGAGCCAGGGCTTAGAACACTGCAACACAGGGGCGGCATTGACCTTCATTCTGAACAGAGAAAATTTGCGCGAAACAAAGCATAATACAAAACTAATTTCTGTTATTAAAGGATGTTGAACATAAATTTGGAAGAAATTCCGACCCGTATAATTTTCTGAAAATTTACAGATCTGAAGATGCAGACTCTCGAATGTAAAACACCGTATTTTGAAAAAAAAAATCAATAGGTCTTAATTATCTTATTTCCAAAATAATTTTTGCATTTTGATACATATAGGGAGGTAAAGAATTACTTACGTTCTTGTGTAAAAATTTCGATTCTAGTCGTGGGTGGAGTCTCATGTTCCGTAAATACTTTGGCTAAAATAAAATAAATAAATAAGGTCAAAACACTCAGTCCTACACATAATACAAAAAACAGAAATGAAAAATATTAATAGAATGGACAGAAATGAAGTAAAAAATAACTGAAGAATTTTGTTATATAAGCAGGGAAGAATTACTTTTCATATCTTCTTATACAAATGCTTGGCGTCGTAAAAATTCTGACCCGCTCCCGTAGTGCAGTGGTTTAAGCACTGGCTTTTGATCACATGACGTACACAGTATAATAAAATTTAACTTCCACTTTTAGTTCCTTTCCCTATGTAAATTTTCAGTTCTTTCTATTTAAGTTTTTAACCTTAACATTACATTTTTCTCACTCAATAAATGTTATGTGGCAATAGTCTTGAGTAATCCAACAATAATCAACACTTTCACTGAACGATTTAAAATCCAATATAACAAGATTGAAATATATTTTTTACAAGTTAAGATGGCTCCACCTAAAATCTCTGCCTTATGTTTTCAATGGTAAAACTTCTTTACATATTTCCTTCGCAATTAATGTATTCCCAAGTTTGAAATCTTGCACATCGATAAAACTAACTTTAAGTTATAGCATGGGATACTTAATAATTGCTAAAATATAACCATAATTATATTAAAAATCAATCATTTTTCTTTGAGTAATGTTCAGAGCTATTAACAGATGGCGTGACCTGTACATTGATGACGTCAGTAGATAAAAAATGTTGGATTGCTTATTTATGGTTATGTTTTAGCAAGTATTAAGTATTCCATGCTATAACTTAAAGTTAGTTTTATCGATGTGCAAATTTTCATCCTTGGAAATACATGAATTGCGAAGAAAATATGTAAAGAAGTTTTACTATTGGAAATATAAGGCAGAGATTTTAGGTGGAACCATCTTAAAATCTAATTTTTAATGTATTAAACCTTTAATGTGATCTTGCTATATTGGCTTTTAAATCGTGCAGTGACAGTGTTTGTTATTGTTGGATTATTCGAATGGTGCACGACAACGTATTCTGAGAACAGTCTTGAGGTAAGGTCTGAATGACGTGGTTATGTTTCGACAAGATAAGAACGATGTATATAATGTGTAGAGCCGGCAACGTTAAAAGTGAGTAGATTAGTGCAGCCTTCCGCTGCATGCTATATACCTTCGTCAAGACTATATCTATGTATATATTTGCTAAAGGTACAATGGTAGTAAGACGCCTTGAACTTCACGTTACAGAGGTTCAGTATGTTGAGTTTGTTTGAAGAGTAGTGCTGTTGACTGTTTTAAGATAACCCGTTGGTTACGGATTATTGCCATGGATGAGAAGTGCCTATTATTACAATTGCTTAGGTACATTACCATTGTTAGAAATGATTTGTCTTAGACACAATAAAGACTATTTTTGTAAGTCGGACTACTCTCTTCTGGCTGTTAGAAAGCCTAATATTGCTCACTGTGTACTTAAGGATCTTATGCTAGGGAACTGGACCATAATACTGAGAAACTCTGATGTTACAAGTATCACAGGTATCACAGATGATAACATATATTTTAAGAATACGGACTTTGAAGCCCACAGCATAAATACAAACACATATCATGTGTTTGTATTTATGTGTATGGAAGAGGTCTTGTACATTCCGGGCCACACGTGGACGAACATTGTCCGGCTGGATATAGCAGCAGGACAACTCTGACAATGGTAACAAACCTGCCTCTAAAACAAGCCTGTTCAATCGTTGGGTGCTGCGGGTTCCGTTAATTAGTATCAGGCGAAACCGCGATTTGAACCCACTGGTGAACCAAACCATGACGCTCGACAGGTATGATGCTGCAAATTGGACGCTGCAAGATGCCGTTCCCCACGATGTCTTCGAGCACGTATGAGACAAACATGGGGCATCACGTTGAATCGTGACTCGTCAGAAAACCGACATTTCGTCAATCAGGGAGCCAGTGTCTGTCTTCGAGATCCCATTGCAGCCTGAGGTTTCTGTGATTGAGAATCAAAGGAATGCGCAGCAATGATCTGCTAGCAACCAGTACTTTCTTACGCAGACGACGTTTAGCTGTGCTGGAGGACAAAGTCTGACATGTGACAGTGCACCACTGCTTCGTTAACACCGTGGATATCGCTGTGCGATCGGTCACTGCAGTGCGGTAGAGGTGTCTATCGTATCGTGCAGTGGTGAGACTTTGCCGTTCATTTCCTAGATTTCTGTGCGTTCGAGCGTCACCTGTCCACGGACACTACGTTCGCATCACTATAGCGGCGTCTTGTCCTGTGGAAGTGGCAATTTCGCGGTAGGAAAATCCAGTTTCCCTTATCCCAACTATTCCTTCTCTCTCAAAGTACGTCAGGTCTTCATAATGCGATCTTCTTCGGTGACGGGGCATAGTGAGACACAAGAAACACCGTTTTGATTTTCACTGATCGCAATATCTCGTTTGAACCAGCTCTTTATACCCAAGACCGGATAGTTCAGAAGGCGCTACTCCGAAATCGCATGTGCATTTTGACTGACATTTTAATCATTTGCATGTCTCAACCTGTTGTATATTGTACCCGGGGCTTCCATATTTATCAGAAGTGAAGTTCAGTAGCCATTTTGGGTGATAAAGAATTGAAATAATTGTCCTTCAATTCCCGCCATTTTGATGAGCTGAGAAGCAAACAGTCAAAGTACGCTTTTTCTCCCGCAACAGAGGGGGTGTTAGATTTATAGTTTCGTCGATGAAAGAAGAGTAGAACACGGACATGATTGCCTTCTCGCCGTCCCAAGCAGCACGACGAAGCGAGAAGAGGGGGCGGCGAGCCAATTAAAGAATTTTGCGTTTTCAGAGAGAAGGTATTTTTAGGGTTTGGCGGCGCTTTCTAGGAATGCATTGGTCTTCACTTCCTTAGGCGAAGGGACAGTTTTTTTAGGGGGTTTCTCTCTGAGCAAGAGAGCAGGGGACTCGGTAGCAGGAAGTGGAGGAAGAAGGTTTTTTTTAGCGGAGGTGAAAAGATCTCGCGTGAGGGCGTAAGGAGGATAACGGGTAAGCAAGCTGGCTGATGATGATATGGGAGAGAGAAGGAGATTACGAGGTGTTAATATATAGGAAGAACGGAGATCAAGAAAGGCTTAAAGACATTCCCCGTAACATCTGAATAAAAGTCTTCCTCACTGCAAAATTCAGCTTCAGTCAATTCACTTTTATGTATTTTGTATTGTATCTGTCTACTCCAGTCGGGAGAATTACGGATTAAACCCCCCCCCCCCCGATACAGAACCTACTGTTAAAGGAAGCATCAAACAAACCCTCCACGCACAACACTGCAATATAAGTCAGCACCAAGCCCTGTAACAATATATCCTGTAGGTTTTACGCTAATACCAGCAGGTATTAGCATGAAACTTACAGGATATGTACATACGGTGTTGCAATTTTCATAAACAATGGTGTATCCATTCTTACGTTTTGTAAAACGTTATGCACTATATCTGTGTAACACTTTATAATTTTGGAAAAAAGCATTCGTATATGCTCTTTGATTCCGTTACCGTATACGGCTTTCTCCGAACATTCGATAGTGCCCATAAGAAAATGTATAGTGCTTGTAGAAATATCCATCATGCACTGTTAGGTAGTCGAATTATTTAAGCTTATGAAAGAAAGTTTGGGAAAGTAGAAAATGTACCACCGTTTAAATATTAAACATAAAAATTTAAATTGAGAACTGCACTTTTTTAATTGTGCCAAATATAACTAAAAGTACGATTATTCTTGGTGAACTTACTTTCTGGTGTATACTCCACAGTTCTGGGAGTCGGAGGTGTTTCGCGTAGCGTGAACACTCGAACTAAAGAAAGAAATAGCAAGAAATGAAATCAGGAATATGTATGGGGTTAACATAAACGAGAGATATCCAATTAAAACCAAAACAAACATCAACTTTATACATACAGGGTCATTACAGATGAAATAGACAGTTTCAACATTTTTTGAAAACCAAAAGTATTTAAGATATTCACACTAACGTTGCACCGTTTTGTAGGGAAACTGTTGAAGTTTTTCGCAGCTACTTACAGATGTTCGATGTGTGCACCTTTAGTCATACGGCACATATCAATGCGGCAGTCGAACTCTAAACACGCGTGTCTTCATCAACTCCAGTATTAGCTATTGTGATACGTTGTTTCAGATCAGAGAAATTAACAGCAACGGGAGGAACGAAGACCTTGTCTTTGAATAACCCAGTAACAAAAGTCACAGGGTGCTAGTTCCGGACTTCGTGCTGGCCAACATGTGGGTCACATGTTGTCGCCTGTTGCGCGGCAGATCCAGCGCAGTATAGGATTTTCGTCCAGGCAATTTTTAACTTTCCGATGCCAGTGGGGTGGTGCTCCATCCTGTCGGAAAATGAAGTACCCACTGTCTTGGTGCACTTCAGGCAATAACCAATAATTAGAAAACCGACATAAAAACTTCCTTTTACAGTGTTTTCTTGAAAACAGATGGGGCCATACTGTTACAGTGCTTGGTGCTGAGTTCTATTACAGCGCCCTGTGTGGAGGGTTCGTTTGATGCTTCCTTTGCAGTAAGTTCTGTATCAGGGGTTTAACCTGTAATTCTCCCGACTGGAGTAGATAAATACACTACAAAGTGTATAAAAGAGATTCGACTGAAGCTAAATCTTTGCAGTGAGGAAGACTTATTCAGATGTTACGGGGAATGTCTCTAAGCCTTGTCCTGATCTCCGTTCTTTCTATATTTTATTCACCCCTCATAATCTTCTTCCGTCCCTCTCATCATCGGCCTAATTTCTTCCTACTTCTCTTTGTCCCAACGATACTCGCACACCGGCTAAAATACTCCTCCTTCGTCGACTTTCTGCCACCGAGTCCCTTCTGCTCTTTCTTGCTCCGATAACCAACCCCCAACGAAAAATCTCCCATGCCGAAGAAGTCCGACAGATTCCTAGAAAACCTGACCACACCTTAGAAATACCTTCTCTCTGAAAACGCAAGATTCTTTAAGTGGCTTGCTGCCCTCCTCTTCTTGCTTCGCCGCTTTGCTAGGGACAGCTGAAAAGCAATAATGTCCAGTTTCATTCTTCTCACATCGACGAAACTATAAATCTAACACCCCCTCTGCTGCGACGCATGGGAAAAGAAGTACATTGTCGTTTGTTTCCCAGCTCATCAAAATGGCGGGAAATAAAGGAAAATGATTACAATTCACTATCACTAAAAATGGCTACTGAACCTCGCTTCTGATAAATATGGAAGCCCCGGTTACAATACAGTTTTTTACTTTAACCTTTGGGTAATCCCGCACATGCTGTACTGTTTCTCTAGGATTTACAGTCTTACATATGCGAATGAATGTTATGTTTGTTAACTTTACCACTTACAGGAAATATTGATTCCTGGCTCAAATCAGACGCTCACTAAAACTATCTTATTGAAGACGCTCCTGCAGTTCTGTACAGATATCGCGACGTGCGATTCTGCCATTGTCTTTCAAGACTTTGCAATAACTACAATTTCTAGGGAGTCATATTCAGCAGCTCCTCAAAATATTCCTAACAGTCGGTTGTGGAATTTGTAACTCTCGACCCCATATCGTTGTGGATTTCCTTGCGCTGTGTTGGTAAATGGCGAACGCGCTCCACTTGTTCAACAGATACACGTGGTCTCCCTTTACTTTTACCTTTGTAAAAACACACATCCTGTTCGTTCAAATTTCTTCTGCCAGTCGTAGATAGATTGCCTATTCGGCAAAGATGTTTTTGAAAGGTGTCCAAAAACGCCATTGCACAACTATAAGAAAATTCGTTTTGCTTAAAGGAACAGTAAACTTAAAAAAGTCGTCAAAAATATGAATTTTTGCTGTCATGTTATGCGGGTGACGAGGCGATGTACATATGGCAGAAATTTGCTTCCCTACCGCCAGTGGGCGCTGGTAAACAGGCGAAAAAGTTTCTGGTGATGACGTCACACTAGACAAACGGTCAGTTAGACCACTTCTCGCACCAGCGGCGTCTGTGTATTCGGCGCGGTAGGGTTGTGAGGGAAAGTACGACGTAATTAGCGTCAGGAATATTTCTCTCCTTGTGTTGCACGTGTCCTGTTCGTTAGTCATCAAACTTTCTGCTGCGATTTATATACACGACTGGAATGAATTTCAAGCAGTTAACGATTTGCACTCAGTAGCACTACTTTTTAAAAAGTGGTGAAATTTTTAGTTGGGTCAATAATCAAGTTTACGTGGCACAGCATGAAAGAACAAATTACTGATGATTTAAAATTATGCGATTCCGAAATTTGGGTGAGCGGAGATGGACAGTTTGATTCGCCTGGTTTTTGCGCCAAATACTGTACGTATTCCATTATGGATATTCGCAAGGGAAATATTGTTTGTATTGTCGTCCAAAAAGGTATTTTTGACGGGGACGTAGAAGAGAATGCGTGCGATTTATTACTCTCAGGCCTCTATGAAGAAATAAAGATATCAGTTTTTAAATCAGATAGCCATAGAACCATTCGCGCCCTCATGAAGAAAAACTATCCCCAAATTGATCATCAGTTTGATGTGTGGCACATGGCCAAAAGCTTGACTAAAATTCTAAAAGTTCCTGAAAAGAAAGCTCCTTTACTAGAAGCATGACTGTCTAGTATAACTAACCATATATGGTGGTCAGCTGAAACGTGTAATGGAGATGCTAAACTACTGGTAGAAAAATTTCTATCTGTGATTAACCTGCCATACAGTAATCACAGTAGAAATAACAGTTAGATAAACTGCCTTTTTATCTAACTGTTATTTCTGGAGCTATATATCCCTTAATGAAGGGATGATTCCTGAGGATTGGAACAAAGCTACAGTGGCCCTGCTAGATAAAAAAGGTGACATTGAGGATTTCAGGAACTACAGACCTATCAGCCTCCTATCAGTGGTTTATAAAATCTTCACTAAAGTTTTTTTCACACCGATTGAAGATAACACTGGACATGACTCAACCGAGAGAAAAAGCTGGATTCAGGAGTGGCTACAGCACTATAGAGCATATCCACGTACTGAGAGAACTAATTGAAAGAGCGAGGGAATATGAACTTCCATTGTGCATGGCTTTTATCGATTATGAAAAAAACTTTGATTCGGTGAAACCATCAGCAGTTACAATGGCTTTGAAATCCTGCGTTGTTGAAGATGCATACATTAATATTATTGATAACATCTATGGAAATGCAAGTGCAAAGATTCGGCTGTTTGAGAATACAGCACACATAAAAGTTGAAAAGGGAGTGAGACAAGGTGACACCATATATCCCAAGCTCTTTAATGCCACATTGGAAAATGTCTTTCAATCACTGAACTGGGAAAACAAAGGGATAAAGATTAATGGATTGTCTAATTCACCTTCGTTTTGCTGATGACATAGTTATTTTTGCAACTACCCCATTAGAGCTGCAGAGTATGATCCAGGAACTTGCTGCCAAGTGGGGTTAAAATGAACTTTCTGAAGACAAAAGTGATGTAAAATGCTTTTACAAGAAATGAAGATTTATCGATTGATGGAGAAAAGCTGGAGATAACAGAGGCGTACGTTTATTTTGCACAGCAGATATCAAGTGAGGGTCACATTGATGAAAAAATTAATCGGTGTATAAAACTTGCATGGAGAGCTTTTTGAAGAAACAGCATAATTTTCAAGAGCAATATGCCATTATGTCTTAAAAGAAAAGTGTTTGATCAATGCATACTTCCAGTGCTTACGTATGGTGCAGAGACGTGGACCTTAACTAAAAGAAACATACAAAGACTGCAGACAACTCAAAGAGCCATGGTGAGGTGCATGCTTGGTGTAACTAGGAGAGATAAGAAGAGGAACTCGTGGATCAGAAAAATGACAAAAGTGGAAGACATCATGATCAGGGTATAAAATCCCTGAAATGGCAATGGGCTGGACATACTGCCAGAAGAACAGACCATCGATGGACAGTCGAAATTTTAGATTGGATTCCAAGGGACAGGAAAAGACCCAGAAGGAAACCACGTGGAAAATGGGTGGATGAAATTTGAAAGTATGCGGGACTGACATGGAGGCGACTGGCAGAAGACAGACCGTTGTGGAAGAGGCTTGGAAAGACCTTCGTCCAGCAGTATATTGATAATGGTTGATGATGATGTTATCATGTTCAACTATTGCGGTATTTTTATTTTCGTGGGGTGTGTGTGTCATTAATGGATTTGCACTTGGGCCACGTGAAATACTCGTAAAGTTATTTCTCCCATCAAATAGGAGTAACTAAGAAAAAAAACAACAATGAAATATGCACTCAGTTCAGTGAAAAATACCTTTATACACTGAGTGACCACTTTATTATGACCACCTGAGAGTTTTAAGCAAATGAGCTATGGCTGCCGGCTGTTGCCGCCAGAGAGCGAGGCTAGTATAAAAAGAGAAAGCTTAGTGATTGCGACAATAGTAGAAGTGATGTTTTGGTGACAAGATGGGTAAAAAAATGCAATTTGATGGACTTTAAACGTCGGATGATTGTATGAGCTTGGAGCCATGGAGCGAGTATCACCGAAACCGCCGCATTCGTGAAATGTTCCAGAGCAACTGTTGTTAAAGTGTTTAAAAGCTGGACTGTCAGCCAAAAAACTGGGTCTCTACGTGCAACGTGTGGTCGTCATCGGCTAGTGACTGCTCGGGCGGAACGGAGAGTGTCCAGACTGGTAACAGACAACAAAAGGGCAACAGTGCAGCAAATTACAGACCATCTTAATCAAGGATCCCCTCAAATGATCTCTACACGCACTGTTCGCCGTACACTGCATCGGATGGGATATGGCAGCCGAAGGCCTGTTCGAACACCTTAGCTGTCTGCAGTTAACAAGAGAAAACGACTCCAGTTAGCACAGGAGCACAAGGATTGGACAGTCGATGATTGGAAACAAATTATGTGGTCCGATGAATCACGTTTTCAGTTTCACCATGCCGATGGCCGAGTGAGGATTTGGCTAAAACAGCACGAAAGCATGGACCACAAACGCATTGCTGCAACCCTTCAAGCTGGTGGAGGCAACGTTATGGTTTGGGGAATGTTTTCCTGGCATGCTTTGGGCCCTTTAATTCGTGTTGATCAACGTCTGACTGGCACATCATATCTAAACATCGTTGCGGACCAAGTGCATCCTGTCAAGTGGATGGTTTATCCCAATGGCGATGGCTACTTTCAACAAGATAATGCGTCCTGCAATAGAGCTCGTATTGTACAGGACTGGTTTCAGAAACATGCCGGTCAGTGTACTTTGCTTAGGTGGCCCCCACAATCTCCAGATCTCAACCCCATTGAAAATTTATGGGATGAAGTTGAACGAGCCACCAGACAGCTGGATCCACAACGCTGCAATCTCATTCCTGGAAAGTACTATTCATCAAGCATGGTCTCAGATTCTACAAACCACCTATCAACATCTCGTGGAGTCCATGACACGAAGAATCGACGCAGTATTAAAGGCAAAAGGTGGCCCAACGATGTACTGAGGGTGTGGTCATAATAAAGTGGCTACTCAGTGTATACTCGTATATGGACAGCAGCCGACAAATCTTTAGTGACAATGGAAGTTAATTGAAATAATTTGGATCATTTCAGGGCAACAAACAAAACCCGAATAATGTTCATTAAATTCAGGAAAACGTTTTCTAATTTTACTCACAACACAGGACGGGATTACTTTACCGACTTTTCGCCCTACAGGTATCCAGGTATTTAACCAATATACGAATTTTTTGTATGCAACGTGTCTGCATAGTTTGTTACAAACAAGTCCATATTTTTATTCTCTTTTTTTCTGCCCGAAGAATCATTTGATAACGACTTGCCTGTAAGGTGTGGATGTTTAAAATAACAGTGTCGAATAACACGTGGTTTATTAAACATTGGGCACAACCTTTTATTTTCATCATCTGATCACTCTTGTTGCAACACAAACACTCAGCGTCTGTTGACATTCTCTCACAGTTATCACACTGGCACCAGTCAAGATTACCTATTCTACCCTCGAATTTATTTTTACATTCCTTGTTAAACATGCGTACTGTACCGATAGAATATCGCGGGTCAAATGAATAAGGATTTACACCAGCCTGATTGATGGGATCGACTGCGCTGCACAGAACGGTAAACAGCACCGACTGGAGCCCTCCTCACGCTGAACTCCCGGTCTCTTGTCTAGTGTGACGTCACTGCTGGTTTTAAAAAACGTTCTAGCGAGAGAAATACTTACGAAAAAGCATTTCTGATTACGTCAGTTTTCATGTCTCTTTGAACATTACATTTTCGCGGGGGAAAAAAATGGCCGAAATGAGTTTACTGTTCGTGTAACTCCTGCACACGGAACACCTTTTACACAGCGTTTTCGGCCATCTTTCCCAACTGGTCACGTGACGGTGAAATCTTTTAATAATCAACCTGTATTATGTACAAACTATGCTACCGGGGAGCAGCGGCTGTTCTAAATATTGGAACCTTCTGCAGATAAAAAAATTTAAGAGGATAAATAACCTCGAAACCTCTGAAATCGTAGTTCATGGTAAATTGACTGCTCATGAAAATATGAGGTTGTACGGAATTGCATGCCCGCAATTTAAGGTTAAAAATCCAAAGAACGGGAAAAACCAACTACTTTGCACCTGGCTCCGATTCGGACGATTAATTGAAAGATTGGGTCTTTGACCAATATTCCACTCGCGCGGTTTCGAACAGAAAACATATTGTTTAGTAACGATGATAACGGATTTCATTTAATAATTTCTAACGATAAAAATGCTTTGCTTGCTTAGTCTGTAATTACTGGTAAAATGCCAACAACGGAAGTTTATTTTGGAAAATGAACATTACATGAAATAATTTTAAAAGTCTCAGAATATATGTGGAAATGAAACGACATTTCATATAATCTTCGATTTAGAAAGGCAGACTGGCACTTTGGCTTAGAGCTAGCAAATTGATTAAGATGCTTACTTGGCTGTGTGATGATTCTGGTTCTTGTCGTTGGCAAAGTCTCCCTTTTGGTGAAGGTTTTCGCTGAAAAAATAATGAATTTTAACATAGGGAAAAAAAGGTTCTAATAATAAATATCAAAATCTTATATAAAAATATTTCTCTTTGTGGGTTCTGAAATAAGAACACTTTAAAGTATAAGCTACAGAGACGATCAGGAACTAAAAGAAGGCAAAAACGCAAAATCCCTTCTGGAAAAGATGCATAGTTTAGAAAGCGAAAATGGATACACAGAATTTAATTATACTCTCATTAAAACCTAAGGCGAAAATTTATAACAGAGACTGCTGCTTTGAAAGTTATAGCAACCGCTCAAGCTTAAAAGAACAGGGGCGTACTGATAGCCTCCGAAACCCCCACATTAAGGGAGGGAGGACTAAAAGGGCATTTATCCAAAAGCAAAAAAACAAAAAAAGCAAAAAAATACAAAATTTTTAGCGGAAATTTCTGAGGAAACTTGTTGAGAAATAGCCGAGAATTTTGACTGCAGGTTTGAATGAATTATTAAAAAGGAAAGTGTTCATTTTTCAATAAATAACTACAATATTTAGCGCCCGGGGCATACTCGGGTGTTATCTGTGAGACGCGGGTTCGATTCCCGCTTCAGGATGACGAAATTTTCAAGTTTAAGGAAATTATCTGACTTACCATCCTTGTCATATTTACATCAAACAATTGACTGTCGTCTTCAAAATTTGTATTGTATGGTATAATCCCGTATTATAATCATGATTGGATTTAATTTGGTGCTTAAATAGATAAACCGGTAAAGTTTTTCAGATGCCAAAGCTTTCGTGATATTTCCAAGGTTTCAATTTTGGATACACTTTGTATGATGCAATGTGTTATATTTAAGTAAATCCCCCGCTTTTTTAAAACAAAATTCATTTTCATTTCTTTACCTCTGTTAAATGCCATTATTAAAAATTAATTTAAATATTTTGTTAACAGATATGGTACAACTGATATTAAAATAAAATTAGATGATAAAATAATAATTTGCATATCTGCATTGATGTAACCCTGGAAACATAGGTTTTTTAATTAGAGCAAGTTTTAATAACCATTTTGAATACGGTGAATTTAATTCATCTCTGTTTTTTTAGTGCTTATTTAGAGACGGACCCATTTTCCTCAGTTCAGTGCAGCTGCGTTAACGATGCAAGAAACCCTCATTCGCCTCTTTCACTGTTCAATTCGAGGGAACCGTCGGTTTAATTATATGGCTTAATCACCGTGCGAGGAGTAAGTGGCCAATGATCTTTGCAGAGAAGTATTAAGAAATTCTCAGACCTTCAGCTTAATGGAAGCAGTTTTTACGGTGGGCCGTAGAACAGTTGATAGGTCAAAGGCTGCACATGAGAGTAATACTGTAACATAGGGGTCGCCGATAGGAGTCACGCGAAAGTGTCCGACAAAGATAAGGCAATTGAAAGTAACCTTCGTGCCTTCTGGAGCAGCTGGACAGGGATGCAAAAATGAGGGGCCATGGAGTGACTGAGATGAGATACTGTAACATAGGGGTCGCCGATAGGAGAAACGCGAAAATGTCCGACAAAGACAAGGCAATTGAAAGTAACCTCCGTGCCTTCTGGAGGAGCTGTACAGGGATGCAAAAATGGGGGGCCATGGAGTGACTGAGATGAGAATGAACAAAGAAAAGGACTTCTGATCAGGGATCTGGAAGAGAGCGGTGGTTAAGATTTCCTCCGGGTCATGAAGATGCCGGGAGAAGAAAGCCGGTCGTGAAGATGCTGGAAATTTAGCAGGGAGATAACCGAAGAAAAGCTCATCCTCGTATTAATAATACAAAGAAATCAGGACAAAGCTAAAAGATCCTTCCCGTTAATCCACGGAATAAACATATTCTTCACTGTAAAGGAACGAATATCAATTTAAGCCGGTATTTAATTTATTTATTTGTTTCATCATCAGGAAAAATTGCAGATAGAACTGCGGAACTTCTAAATTCTTTATAAGCGAAGGTCTAACGACCCTTGGCACAAGGCACTGAAACATAACTCACTGATTAGACAAAACGTTGTTTTATACTCATATCTAATTCATCCACTGGAATACAAATCGTTTCTTAAATTGAAAAATTATTCTGTTTCCAATTTTCCAACAATTTTTATTAGAATGTTAATGTGCAAACACAGCTCTATGAATTTAACGAGCAAGGTGAGAATTAATCATAAGTGCAAAATATGCACTGAATAACTGAGTGCAGCAAATCCCAAAGGACGCTCACGATAAATTGAGAAAATTTCATCCAAATAAAGCATGTCACAAATTTTATTTCGGGTATTATGAGATGGTGCCAGAAAATTCGAATGAAATTCCCACTTCTTAAGGTTTCTGAAATATACAAATGTAAAGTTGGAGACTCGCAAATGTAAAACAATATTTTATGAACAAAATAAAAAGAATAATAATAGATATTAACTTATTCTAAATATATTTTGCATCTGCATATCTCTAAGTATGAAAATGAAACACTTACGTTCTTGTGTAAAAATCTCGATCCTCGTTGTGGGTGGAGTTTCATGTTCCGTTCTTAGTTTAGCTAAAGAACATAAAATATGGTCAAAAACGCAATACGTGCATTTACGTTAACAAAATACTGCAATGAAACGAGAAGAAACGGAAAAACGCGATTGATTAAAAAAAAAAAAATCCCTAAAAGATCGTCTCTTCCTATGTTCTTAAACAATAATTTACAGTAAATAAATTTCTGAAAATTTTTTTTTTACTAAAACAATTTGATAACGTTTGTGAATTTATGATGCTAAAAATATTCTCACTGAAGTGCTTAAAAGAGTGATGCCTCCAGACCGAACTTACAGCTGTTTATCATATACTTATTGATTGTGAAGACATTTTTATTAATAAGCTTAGGCCCACCTCGGGCTTTCAGAAAGAAGCAATTTGATTTAGAATGCACTTATACAACAAGTTATGCACACACGAAATTGGAAATTGGGACCATTCTTCTTGTACGATAGCGCCCCATCTGTTGCCAGTGATGTTGGAGATGAAAAGTGTGATCTGACATTTTTCCAAAGATATTCCCACAAATGTCAATGATACTGAGGTCTGCAGATTTAGATAGCCACAATATTTTCTGTACCTCATCCTCATGTTCCGCAAACGAAAACTTGACACCTTTGCACAAGGAACGGGTGCATTATCTGCTGGAAACCAGGGATGGTCGTAAGGGAATAATGCCTGCAATATTTTCTGCAGGTGTCCTTCAAGAACGAATTCTTATGTTGAAGATGTGGCACGACCCCGCAAACAGCCAATGGCCATAAGCACAGTTTCAGGGATCAATAATAATGCTTCACATTAGGAACCAAACAGTCAAGGTGGTACGCTTCTGCAGGTTTTTAACAGACGTACACACTGAGTGGTGGGAAACAATGTGAAGCACGATTCATCTGACCAGAAGACATATTGGCAGTCTTTAGCATTCCACGTTTTATGTGTTTTGCATCACCTTATACGTTTTGTTGCAGTGATGTTGGTAACACCAGAAGTCTGTGCTCTTCAACATGGCCAAAAATATCAACACGATGGAGTTACCGATGAATTATTATGACGAAAACGGGATTATTCCGATTGATGCTGCTATTTTACGCTGCCGTGTTCTTGTGCTTCTGTTGTGAAATTCGTGCCAACGTTCACCTATCCCAACCCAACATCCTAGTATGGCGTCCACAATTTGGGCGTTTGGTGGCCACGCCATGTCTTTCTTGGTATGTAGTCATAATCTTCGATACAGTTTCTTGTGTTTTACCTAGTATTTATTCCGTTCTAGTTACTAAAGCTCTTGCAAGAGGCACATCAATGATCATGCCTTTTTTTAAGTCATTGAGATCTAATAATGTCGCATATTACCCCACAACAGCTGGTTTAATCTGCAACTGTGGCATTTCTACATGATAGCCGACATCATATTCTGCAGCCCTTTATATAAATCACATCGAGCGTGACGTCGTCCTCGTGTACAACCCATTGCGCGTACTCCAGCCACAGTAGATATTTCCATTATTTTGATCGCCAACTCGGTGGCTCAGTGTTCTAAGCGATGGTTTATAATCATTCGCCCGAAATGGGTCCGGGTTCGAATCCCGGTGAGGCATGGATTTTGTGTTTGTCTTATAGTACTGGCTCTCACCCTTCCCTGAAACCAGCGGTCCTATCAAAGAAAGAAAAGAAATTATTTTGATAAACCCCTGTAAGCTCACATCGCTGATCATTCGAAAGACTGATAACAGAAATGACTTTTAGCCTCTAACATGTTCTTTTTATGATTGTTCAAATTATGAAAAACATTTCATATGAGCAAACAAAAATTTCACGGATTGACCAAAACGGTCTTTTTATTTAATATGCTAAAAATTCCAGTTCAAACTGCCAAGGAAAGCTTCCGCGGTGGATCAAAAGAACTGTCTCTAGACGGAGAATTCTACATACGTTTCGAAGAGCCAGATTTGCTTTTGCAGAACAATTATACCATTTCCATCAATGTTAATATTTTTTAATCACTTATGTGCGCTTAATTTTAAAACTTTCCCCTTTGGAGGAGATCGGGATGGTTGAAATCACTGCATTTATTACACTACTAAAATTGTTATTACACTATTATAATTATTATTACACTACTGAAACATGACACATTTAGTAGTGGTCAAACATGGTTATTACGCTACTAAAATTGTAATGAAATTGCCTGTGTTCGAGAATGTTACACGGAACCTCCCAATAACCAGATGCCTTAGTTTACAGTGAGTTCCTCGGAAATGAAGTGAAATTTGGATTTGAACCACAGTAGTATAGGAGGGAAATTTATAAAGGAGAGTTATAGTTATATTTCATATCGGGGATTTTTTTTTGTGCGAGATTTTTGTATCAATGAGCATTCCTTATTCCACAGCTAGGAAGAAACTGAAGAAATCTAAGACCAGAAATATCACAGGGCTGTTACCGTTCTTCTTGTAGCGTAGATCGGGACCAATGTTATCAGTGAATGAGACAATAAATTCTGATAGAAAGTTAAGTCAATAATTCTAATAGAAAGTTAAGTCAATAATTCTAATAGAAAATTAAGACACTAATTCTAATAGAAAGTTAAGATAATAATTCTAATTGAGAGTTAAAACAATAATTTTAATACAAGGTTAAGACAATAATTCTAATACAAAGTTAAGACAATAATTCTAATACAAAGTTAAGACAATAATTCTAATACAAAATTAAGACAATAATTCTAATACAAAGCTAAGACAATAATTCCAATACAAAATTAAGACAATAATTCTAATACAAAGCTAAGACAATAATTCCAATACAAAGTTAAAACAATAATTTTAATACAAGGTTAAGACAATTATTCTAATATAAAATTAAGTCTAATAGAAAGTTAAAACAATAATTCTAATAGAAATGTTTAAATCACAATTTTTGTTTTTGCGTTTATTTATTATGCATTTAGAGAAAGTTTTTTTTTTAATTTCGAAAATTTTTAAGGAACACAAACATATAGGTTTTTCAACATTGATTATTAAAATGAATTTTTCCGAGACTATTTTTAAGACCCGTATAGTCTCAGAGCAACAGAGCAAAATTTTGAAATTCCCGTAGTGGAGATATTGTAGAAAGTAGAAAAAAAAGAATGAAAACCAAGGGTGCTATTTACGTTATTAAAATATAAAGAATGAAAGAAAAACCAAAAACAAAGAAAACACGGTCAATTTATTGCCATTTGCGCGAATTGTACAGCATCCCACTCGGAAGAAATATTTCTCCACCAATACAGTACATTACTCGATTGGTATCCATGCGACTTGTTCAGCCTTCCAGCTCTGCTGCTGTCAGACAAGCAAAAGATGAACCAATTAACTACTAACTGCCATAATTAAGCCAACTCTACAAAAAAATTGTGGTGTCCGAATACTTTTGATAATATTGTGTACATACCAAACTATTTCATCATTTTACCAAACCATTTTCATGTAATACCCATAAACCATAAATGTGTACTGGATTTTTCTCTACAATTAACAACTTATGAATGATTCCAAGGAATATTTTAGTTATGAAAAATGGGATTTCACTATGTATATTTTGCATAAAATCCTTTGCGCCAAATCTCTGGGATATTTTGTATTATAATGTCCCAGAGATTTGAGATAGCAAAAAGTCTTACTTTTAGATTTGAGATAGAAAAAAATTATTTTACTCTTTTAATTTTTGTACCATATAGAAGATACTTTGAAATTCCGATAGTTTGGAACATTTAAACATTTCTTAAGAACATTTTTAGTTGACTTAGGAATATTCATAGCTCGTCGTTAGATAACATTTTATAGAAAATATATTACCGTTATTAAATGTAAAATTTTAAATTGCGAATTTCAGTTTCTTTAATTATGACGAATACATCTAAAATGGGTATCACTTATATTCATTCCACTTACTTTCTTGAGTGTGCACCACGATTCTCGTAGTCGGCGGTGTCTCGTGTTCTGTGATTGCACGAGCTAAAGCAAGAGACAGAAAATAATAAAAACATAAACATGTGACAAATGTGCCATGCTTAATGCCTGATAAAGTTAGTTGAAATAAAGTGAACTCTTTAAACACCGATTAATTTCAAGATTGTCTCATCTACTAATTAGGGGTTTTGGCAAATCAGACAGCTGAATAAAAGAAATGCAAGCTTCTTCTGTCCTTGAAACTGTTATTTATATAAATTAAGGTTGCTCGGAGCCCTATAAGGCTGCACAGAATTGCTTGTCCCTAGCTCAATGCCAGACGTTCCAGGGAAGACAAAGGAAAAACAAACCACGTAGATCATGCCGCCAATTCAGACGATTAACGAAAAGATTGAATGTTTCAAAAATTACACAGTCCCAAGGATTGAAACCATCAAAAATTCTAAATTACTTATTTAGGGTGATGATGATGGCTCTTTTATTTGATCATTTGTAACGGCAAAAATCTTTTACTTTCGTGGTCTTCGAATGGACGATTTTAGAGTCGGCTTCAGAAATACATCACTGAATTATTAACACCCCTATCAAAAATGGATACGGCCCGCTGACCAAGGGATTTACGAGAGGGCGGGATCAGTTGACCGACGTAGCATATATAAAGTATGAGTGGAGCAAGCAGTAAGAAGAAAAATTCGGAGAGTGATAAGTAAACGGAAGGGCTTATGGGACTTTGAGACAGGACCGATTGTGGAAACTCGAGGAGCGGATGCCTCGATTTCCCAAACAGCTGAAGTGGTGGGTTGTTCGTGAGCCGCCCTAGTGAAAGTGTATCAGGACTGCCGTGAAATGGTGAAACGGCGACCTGGAGGCAAAACTGCACAGGATAGGGAAATGTTGATGTGAGAGGTGAGCATCGGGTTCAACGACTCGTACTGTCCACAGGATGCAGAACTGTTCAACAGTTGACTACCCAATACTACAGAGGCCAACCCGGAACAGTATCTATCATGACCATGAGTCGCACGTTTGCGTGTTTGGGCTGCAACAGCAGACGACCCCGATCGTGCCCTAACCACGGTTCGTCGGAGCAAAAGACTCGCCTGGTGCAAAAGTCATGCAAGTGGGAAGCGGTATGACTGGATAAAAGTGTGCCTTCGCGTTTTTGACTCCACTCCGTGGATGGTTGTGCACGTATTTGGCTCACACAACATGAGACACTCTATCCATCCTGCATGGTCTTCACAGTGCAAGCCGGCAGAGGAGGTTTGTATGGTGTGGGTCATGTTTACCTGGCAGGAACTTGGGCTCCTGGTGCACGTGGAGCAATGTATGACTGGTACTTGCTACCGTGAATTGCTTGCTGATTCTGTACACCCAGCAATGTTGCACTTTCTCCCGAAGGACGACGGTGTCTTCCGAGATGACAATACGCCGAGCCACAGGACGAATGTTATGCAGTAATGGTTTGAGGAACACAGTTCGGACTTGCTGGATATTGACTGGCTTTCTAACTCCCTGGATATCAATCCCATAGAACAATTGTGGTACTTTATGGAATGGAATATCTGGCATCTAGATACACCAATGACCTGCATTGAATGCCACATGACACACAGCTTGGTTGGCCATAGCTGCTTCCAGCATCTGACTCAATCGATGCCACGTCTAATAGCTGCTATACTGAGAAAGAAAGGAGGACCGAAGTATTAAGTAGGTGGTTATAATTTAGTGATCACTCACTGTGGTCATAGTTCAGTGATCACTCATTGTGGTCAAAGTTCAGTTATCACTCATTGTGTGGTCATAGTTCAGTGATGTATTAGGTAGGTGGTCAAAGTTCAGTGATGTATTAGGTAGGTGGTCAAAGTTCAGTGATGTATTAGGTAGGTGGTCATAGTTCAGTGATGTATTAGGTAGGTGGTCATAGTTCAGTGACATATGGTCATAGTTCAGTAAGTATTCATACTCCAGTGATATGTGGTCATTGTTTAGTAAGTATTCATAGTTCAGAGATATGTATTCATAGTTAAGTGATATGTGGTCATAGTTCTGTAAGTATTCGTAAGTGTAAGTATTCATAGTTCTGTAAGTATTCATAGTTCTGTAAGTATTCATAGTTCTGTAAGTATTCATAAGTGTAAGTATTCATAGTCCAGTAAGTTCCCAGTTCAGTAAGTATTCATAGTTCAGTGATATGTTCATAGTTCTGTAAGTTCATAGTACAGTAAGAACTCATAGTTCAGTGATATGTGGTCATAGTTGAGTTAGTATTCATTCTGGTCATAGTTCAGTAAGCATTAGGTAGGTGGTCATAGTTCAGTAAGCATTAGGTAAGTGGTCATAGTTCAGTAAGCATTATGTAGGTCATAGTTCAGTAAGTATTAGGTAGGTGGTCATAGTTCAGTAAGCATTATGTAGGTCATAGTTCAGTAAGCATTAGGTAGGTGGTCATAATTCAGTGAGCATTAGGTAGGTGGTCATAGTTCAGTAAGCATTAGGTAGGTGGTCATAGTTCAGTAAGCATTAGGTAGGTGGTCCTAGTGTAAATATTCATAGTTCAGTGATATGTGGTCATAGTTTAATAAGTATTAGGCAGGTGGTCATAGTTCAGTAAGTATTCATAGTTCAGTGATATGTGGTCATCGTTCAGTAATATCTGGTCATAGTTCAGTGATATCTGGTCATAGTTCAGTGATATGTGGTCATAGTTCAGTAAGTATTCATAGTTCAGTGATATGTGGTCATAGTTCAGTAAGTATTCATAGTTCAGTGATATGTGGTCATAGTTCAGTAAGTATTCATAGTTCAGTGATATGTGGTCATAGTTCAGTAAGTATTCATAGTTCAGTGATATGTGGTCATAGTTCAGTAAGTATTCATAGTTCAGTGATATGTGGTCATAGTTCAGTAAGTATTCATAGTTCAGTGATATGTGGTCATAGTTCAGGAAGTATTCATTGTGGTCATAGTTCAGTAAGTATTAGGTAGGTGGTCATAGTTCAATAAGTATTAGGTAGGTGGTCATAGTTCAGTAAGTATTAGGTAGGTGGTCATAGTTCAGTAAGTATTAGGTAGGTGGTCATAGTTCAGCGATCACTCATTGTGGTTATAATTCAGTGATCACTTATTGTAATTCATAAAATGTATCAAGTGATTAAACACAGAATTTCCGATTTGTAATCCAAAATTTTTTAGCAAAATCCACTTGGAACAGGAATGTAAATCGAATGTTTTAAGAAATGAATACTTTTCTGCATTAATTAAATTTTGAAAGAAATCTCTTCACAGTTAACAGAAACGAAAAATCAGCTTTGAAAAAATATCCACTGTAGACTTTCCGTCCGTGTACTTTACAACCGGTTGCCATGACACTCATGTCAATCAGAGGTGAAAACCGGTATTGTAACATTGCCAAATCGAAACAGTAGAGTAAGTGCACACATTCTTCAATTCTTAGCAAGAAAATTATAAAACCGTACCAAAACATTTTGCATGCAGCACGAATGTTAAATAAATTACACTATGCCTGTTTTGACCAGTGAAATTATTTTCCCCAAAATATAAGCATTTTTAAATATTAAAACTGTTTAAAAACGGGAAGTTAATATAACTAATATTGCTGCTTCTCAGTTTGGCAGCCGTAGTTGTAAATTATTACAAGGTTGTACACACTCTTCGTAAGATAATCTGGGTAACTGAAAAATTACCTACTTACATCAACCATAAACATACTTCATATTTACAAAAGCAGGTATTTTACGTTGTTCAAACTTAAAAACATTTAATGTCAGATTTGGAAAGCATTCAAGAATATAAAGCGTTTTGTTTGTGAACAATTACAAATAACGTATTTAGTGTAGAACGAGATATATTTTTCATATGAGTTTAAAGAATGTTAGACAATTTTTTTAAATATTGGTAATTTTAATTGCTTTTGCAAAAATTGAAACTCAAAAAAAGAAAAATGAAAAATTGTTTTGTTTCTCTGGAAGTGTGTAAAAACTGTAGTTTGATTGCAAAACCTTAATTTCTAGCTGAGGTTCTGCAAATTTCGATGCCGCTCGTGAAATCTAAACTTTGCTCCTTTACTAAAGTCATCGATGTATCCAAATTTTGGAATGGTCTAGGGCATTGGTCGGAAACCCGCAGCCAGCGGGCCCGACTTGTCTTTTAATATGGCCCCCGAACGCCTTACCAATCACGGGGCCGCGGATGCCCTACTGGTCAACTTTCGTAACTGCCACAGAGAAACCTCAGGCTCGATCCCAGGCAGGTACGAACGGTCGAACCACTAAATATCCGCCGTGCGTCGGCTGGGCACGCAAAGCCGTCGGATCACGGGTACTGGTCCCCCGGTAATAAATAAGGGCGTCTTCCTCCTCCTTTCTACTTCGCTTTCATGTTACTTTCCTATCGGGCACTCTAGCTCAAATCTCCGAGCTTTCTATTTCTAAGGGTTTTTTAAGACCTGGGGTCAGGCACTCCTTTCCTAAAATCCTCTGCATATGATCTGATCAGATCTTACGAAACACCATGTTTTTTATTTTAAAATGACCTATCCATACTATAAAAACAGCTAAAAATCGGAAGCAGACTCCATTCTATATAAATATATAATAAATGTGTTATATACTAATATATAATAAATATACACTGAAAAGCAATTGAATTAGAGATATCTGTCTGGTAACGTGTAGCACCACCTTTCGCCCTGATGACGGCGGCGATCAGTCTCGGCATGGGCTTGACAAGACACCGGAAGCGTTGGAAATCCATACGGATCCACGACCCCTGAACAAGCTCCCACAGTTCACGAAGATTTGATGGAAGGGTGTCAGAGCCTCGAACATCTCTCTCGATGGCATCCCAGATGTGCTCGATGGGATTAAGGTCAGGTGAAATAGATGACCAAGGAAACGAGGTCACGTCGGTGGAGTGTTTATCCAATCATTCGGATACAATTCGGGAGCGATGGCACGGTGCATTGTTTTGTTGCAGGACGAGGTCCCCAGTGGGATGTTGAAGACGCACAAACGGGAGCAAGTGATTGGTCGTCCATGATATCCCGGTAACGTTGACTTGTGAGGGACGATGTCACACGTACCAGGGGGTCCCATTTCAGTCCACGTAAACAGTCCCCAGACGAGAATGCCACCCCCACCAGCTTAAAGAGTACCCTGCTGGTAAGAAAGATCCATCGCTTCATGTGGTTTGCGCCGTACTCGTATCCTGCCATCCGCATGTACCAACGTGAATCGCGACTCATCAGTCCAGGCAACATTTTCCCACATGTCTAGTGTCCAGTGGCGATGTTCCCGTGCCCATGCTAATCTTTGCACCCTGTGATGTGCGGTCAGCAGCGGTACCCTCGTAGGACGATGGCTTCTGTACCCCATAGCGAGGAGATGATTCTGGATGGTGTGGCTGCTTACACGATTTTGTGCACCATCTATCCGCTGTTACAATGCAAGCTAGCCGACGATGACCCCGCTCATCCACACGCTGTTGTCCACGGCAGTTGGCGCTTGCAGGGATGGTTTTACTGGATTCGATGTACTCACGGTGCACCCGTGACACAGTGGCTCGTGAAACTTCCATTGCCTGCACGACTTCCGAGATGGAGTGATCCATTCGTCGGGCCCCGACAATTTGCCCACGATCAAATGCGGTTAGATCCTTCGTCTTACCCATACTGCGTCCGACTCTTACTGATTCCCGTCGCATTACTCCTTATATTGTCAGATCGCTGCATACGTCATGTCATTTCCGTTTACAGGGCCTCCCACAGCTCCATATTTGCATAACGCCAGCTGTCTCTAATTCAATTGCTCTTTAGTGTATATATTACGAGCATATAAATACATACGGAGGTTGGACAGAATAATGTGAACACCACGCTCATAGACGTGGCTTTCAATGCAGCTACGTACGTCGGAATACGCAAATGTATTCACGACGTTTTTGGTTTTAATAGCTTTGTTTATAACCTCTAGGTTCTGTTTAAGTGCATTTAAAGTGTCTTGTTGCAAAATGCCTTTCAGGGTGACGACAAAATGAGCGACCTAACGGACTTCGAAAATGGGGTGGTGGCCGGAATGTTGGTGCCTCCATGACAACAGTCGCCAGGGTAGTGCGAGTATTGGGAGCTACTGTGTCTAGTGTCATAACAGCATACCGTGTTCGTGACAAAACCTTGTCTGCGAAACACTAGAGCGACCAGAAAACGACCCTGACTGATAGAGACAGGAAAGCTTAAAAGATGATTGTTTCCCGAAATAAGAAGACCACGGCGATGAAAATTAGTGCGGAGCTCAATCTGCATGTCCAAACCCCAGTATCAAGGGAAACAGTGCCCAGAGAATTGCATAAACCAGATATTCATGGCAGTGCTGCTATTGCAAAACCTCTGGCGACCCGTGTGAATGCACAACGTCGACGGCAGCAGTGGTTCCAGGAGCATAAAACGTGGACTGCCGATGCATGGAAGGGTGTAATGTGGTCGGATACACTCACGTTATTCCCCACCGCAGGACGCGTTTACGTGTGGAGAGCACCGGAGCACCGTCAGAACTGTACAACCTACACTGTCTGCTCCCAACACTGCAGCATGGTGGTGGTACTGTCATGCTTTGGGCGCTCATATCGTGGTTTTCAGGAAGTCCCTTGATTACCTGGACTGGAAGGGCGTATGAAACCATTTTGGCCGACCATGTCCGCCCAATGGCTCACGCATTGTTTCCTGCAAGGACTGCCATCGGTCAAGATGATAACTTCCCAATTCACATAGCTCGGAATGTCCAATCATGGTTTGAGGAACATGAGGGCGAACTTTCACACATTCCTTGGACTCCCCAACCACCAGACTTAAACATCACCGAGCCATTGTGGTCTGTGTTGGAAAACAGAGTAAAATCCCGTTATTCTCCTCTTGCATCTCTCAAAGATCTGGAGCAGTTTCTGCATGAATAATGGTGTAACATCCCACTAACCAACATTCAGGATTTGTACGCGTCCATTCCAAAATTCAGTCGTTTTTGAGTACCAAAGGTGGTCCCGCACGCTATTAGGTACATAAAATCCTCCTTTCCTAGGTGTTCACAGTATTCTATACAACCCCCGTATATTATAAATAAATATATAATAAATGTGTATTATATAATGTACTTGCGGTTCCTTACTATAACTTAAAAGTCAAATGCGGCCAGCATGTGTCAAAAGGTTGCCGACTCCTGGTTTAGGCCAAGGATGGACAAACTAAGGCCCGCTGGTGTGCTCAATCCGGACTGCGGGATAAATAATTTAAAAGTGTTTCTTCTTTTAGACATGACACTTCATTTAATCTTGAAAACATTGTTTGTTCTATTCTGAAATATTCTTCATTCATTTCTAGGTACAGTTTCGAGGTAGGATCCGTTTTACCTTTCCAAGAGGGCCCTTTCTAATTTGCTTATGATAAGTGCTTCAACCCCTCATTATTTCATCTCTAAAAAGGCACTAACCACGTTGAATGAGAAGATGCCGACTGATGCTTTGGGTGTTGGAACTCCGACATCGCGCCCGACTGACAGAGATGAGGATGTATACATGTCTAAAATAGTTTTCTTGTTGGTACTTAGTTACTGATCCTTGCCAACTTTTCGAGGTGAGTGGTCTTAGAAACCGTCTAACTGTCTTCCCTCTTGAGAATTACCCCTCACAGTGTAACCCAGATTATGAAAAATACTGGAAGCTCTAATAAGTGTTTCACTCATCTCACACCTCATCGTGTAAACCTTCTGAATGAAATTAAAAACAATTTAGTACATATGAATGATTGTTTTGCATTCTCAATGTATTTAAACTTATTTATGTTAGCCTATTATGGGTGTTTATCATTTTTAAATGAATTTTAAGGAAAAATTAATGAAAAAAGCTTTTGGCATGCCAAACATTTTTTTTTCATTTGGCTCTTCTATAAGTTCTCCCATCTCTAGCCTAAAGTTACAACTTTTCGATCTGTTGGGCTTGGGCTGACAGGCGTGACAGTCTAGTTGAAGACACTCGGATGCTTACTTAAGCTGTTACCCATCAAAAATGAGACATTTTCTCCTTATGTTATGAGAATGGGTAATGTTGAAATCCGAAACAAGAATGTAAAAACATGTAAATCAGCATATCGTTTTATGTGCTTTCATATATAGTCATCATTTCCCTACACCTCACATGATCAAATACACTCTAACATATATTCATTCCTCACTTCATACAAGGGTTGTACAAAATAATGTGAACATCATGATCATAGGGGATAAAGTTATTCGTGTAAGCTGCACTGAAAAAATAAACTTTGTGGCTATCTTTAGAGCATCCTTTTTTGTATATATTATCAAGCACAGGGACATCTCAGTAAAAGAAGAAAACAGATTATAGCACCGAGAAAAGAAGATGGTTCTGTAACAAGAAATAGAGGAGACATTTTGACAAGAGTGAAAGATTTCTACTCCAAATTATATGAAAGGGATGATACATGTACTCCAGACATCACGAAAGGTACCAACACCAGAGTTCTTCCAGTCCTCCCAACAGGAGTTGTACATGCAATCAAGAACATGAAACGGGGAAAAGCTCCAGGAGAAGATGGAATTACTGTAGACATCATACAAGAAGCAAGTGGAGAAATCGAAACAGTAGTCGCCCAAGCTTTCACACGATGCCTTAATGAAGGGAAGATTCCTGAGGATTGGAACAATGCTACAATGATTCTACTACATAAAAAAGGTGACATTGAGGATCTCAGGAACTACAAACCTATCAGCCTCCTATCAGTGGTTTATAAAATCTTCACTACAGTTCTTTCACACCACTTGAAGGTGACACTGGATATGGCTGAACCGAGAGGAGAACAAGCTGGATTCAGGAGTGGCTACAGCACTATAGATCATATCCACGTACTGAGATAACTAATTGAAAGAGCGAGGGAATATGAACTTCCATTATGCATGGCTTTTATCGATTATAAAATGGCCTTTGATTCAGTGAAACCATCAGCAGTTACAATGGCTTTCAAATCCTGCAGTATTAAATATGCATACATTAATATTATTAATAACATCTATGAAAATGCAAAGATTCGGCTGTTTGAGAATACGGAACACATAAAAAATTGGAAAGGGACTGAGACGAGGTGACACCATATCTCCCAAGCTCTTTAATGTCACATACACTGGAAAATGCCTTTCAATCACTGAACTGGGAAAACAAAGGGATAAAGATTAATGGAGATTGACTCACCTTCGTTTTGCTGATGACGTAGTCATTTTTGCAACTACCCCATCAGAACTGCAGAGTATGATCCAGGAACCTGCTGACAAGTGGGATTAAATATGAACTTTCTGAAGACAAAAGTGATGTACAATGCTTTTACAAGAAATGAAGATTTATGGATTGATGAAAAAAGCTGGAGATAACAGATGCGTACGTTTATCTTGGACAGCAGATATCAAGTGAGGGCCACATTGATGAAGAAATTAATCGGCGTACAAAACATGCCTGGAGAGCTTTTGGAAGAAACAGTATAGTTTTCAAGAGCAATATGCCATTATGTCTTAAAAGAAATGTGCTTGATCAACGCATCCTTCCAGTGTTTACGTATGTTGCAGAGACGTGGACCTTAACTAAAAGAGACATACAAAGGCTGCAGTCAACTCAAAGAGGCATGGAGAGGTGCATGCTTGGTGTAACCAGGGGAGATAAGAAGAGAAACTCGTGGATCAGAAAAATGACAAGAGTGGAAGACATCATGATCAGAGTAAAATCCCTGAAATGGCAATTGGCTGGACACACTGCCAGAAGGACACACCATTGACGAATAGTCTAAATTTTAGATTGGATTCCAAGCGACAGGAAAAGACCCAGAAGAAGACCACATGGGAGGTAGGTGGATGAAATTCGAAAGTATGCGGCAGTAACGTGGAGGAGACTGGCACAAGACAGACCGTTGTGCAAGAGGCTTGGAGAGACCTTCGTCCAGCAGTGGATTGATAATGGTTGACAATGATGATGATAATTAGAGTGTAGCACAAGTTACGTATAGCAGCAGTTCATACGAGCGGTCGCTGAAATGGGCGACCTGTTAAACATGAAAAGATTACAAATTGTGGGAGCCATTTCAGCAGGAGAGTCTGCAACTATAACAGCCGAATTGTTTGGTGTTTTAAAAACAAGTCACCACGTTTATGATTGCGTACATGAAGCATGTCAAGAACTGTGAATGCTACTACTTGAGCTTGAGAATGTCTTTCTCTATATATATACGTCGTTTGCAGACGTCTGATACCATTTACCCCATGGGTGTGGTGGCATGTAACGCAAATTGCAGGGCCCTTCCCCCAATTTTTTTTTTTTTTTTTTTTGGTCATCAGTGTACATAGTAAGCATCGTTTACGTAGATAGATAAACAAAGCGATTTTATTTTGCGATACTTATTATGCATTGCAATACGTCGATCATACAAAGAACGACTCTTATCTTATGTACATGCTGTCAATACAGGCTCCGAGCTCTCTCAGCAATTTCGGAAACAACGTGTGCCTCCGAACATATTCTGTTTCTCGTACAATACGGTTTGCTTACCTCGTTAGGTCCCGCATCCACTTAGGCGGACAGCACTGGTCAAGCTAGTATTCCTCCTGCACTGACGCCAGCGTTTCGCCGCCGATAGCTTTCGCAATGTACTATCGACAATGATAAATATAGAAATTAAATTAGAGTGTTATCACAGGAGTCTTTGCACAGGGTGTCATGATGATTAAAATAGTGATACCGAAATGGAGACAGGCTGGGCATATTACTAGGAGAACTGACAGCCTTTCGATAATTCAAACACTAGTGACAAAACAAAACCCCCAAAAATGGTCACGGGAGAAATGGTTGTATGAAATTCCAAAACATATAGGAGGCACATAGTTGTTGAAGCGATAAGCGATACGGGGAGAACGTTACCCAGAAGTAGATTAACTCTTTAACCGGCTGGAACGAATTAACTCGGGGTCAGCAAAATGGGCTGCTCGAACGAGTGAGTCTCCTCGTCAGAATGCGTTGCTTTTCTTCTCCTTAGATTTCAAAGTGGTCGTTCAGGGGGATGATTAACAGTAACCATTACTGATTGATTACTTTCAAAATAGACTGTAACAATGGCGACGAATCTAAGAAAAAAGAGAGAAAAGATATTTGAGTTACTTGTTTCTACCCATTGGCATGATGTCCATGTCAGGAGGGCTAACCCTTTCCCTTTGTAACCTGGGTAATGGAGCAGAGAATGAAGAACTATATTGAAGTGAGGGCTTATCACTTGTGGCAGGTTTATTAACGGTACTGATGAGATGAGAAGGAGTTATATATTGTTTACTTATAGATTTTGGCAAAACAAGACATTTGACGTGCCGTTCAGAAAGAAAAATCCGATTGCTATATGAACATTTCTGCCTTTATCATCATCATTATGGTCAACCATTGTCAATTCACTGTTGAATGAAGGTTTCCCTAAGTTTCTTCCACAAATGCCTTCTTCAACATGTCATGCTCTTGAATTTCACATACCTATCTCTCACGTGGTCTTCCTCTGGGTCTTTTTTCGTCCATTGGTATACAGTCTAATATTTCAGTTGTGCGTGGGTGTTCCCTTCTTTTAGAAATATGTCCAACTCATTGCCATTTCAGGGATGTTAGTTTGATCATGATGTCTTCCACTCTCGTCATTTTCCTCACCCACAAGTCATTTTTCTTATCTTTCCTGATGACACCAAGCATGCATCTTTCTATGCTTCTTTCATTTCTCTGCCGGCTTTGCATGTCTGTTTTAGTTGACATTCGCATCACTGCCCATACGTAAGAATTGGAAGGATGCATTGATTAAGCACTTTTCTTTAAAGACATAATGGTACATTGCTCTTGAAAATTGTACAGTTTGTTCCAAAAGCTCTCAAACCGAGCTTTATACGCCGATTACTTTCTTCATCAATGTAACCCTCGCTATATATCCGTTGCCCAAGATAAATGTAGATTTCCGTTACCTCCAAATTTTCTCCATCAATTGATAAATATCCCTTTCTTGTAAAAGAATTGTACGTTAATTTTGTTTTTTGAAAGTTCAATTTTAAACCCACTTCTTTAGTTTTGTCAGCAAGTTCCTGGATCACACTCAATAGCTCTGAAATGTTAGTTGCAAAATGATTACGTTATCAGCAAATCAGAAAGAAGGATGGTGTTATACCCCGCTATTAAATAAAAGTGTTAGGTGTACAAATAAGTTTTATAGCGTTTTTTGTGTGACGTATACCGCTAATTTACATATTCGACATTACCTCGCGTTGTTGTCATGTGACCGTAACTGGTCCAAAATATAAAATGTGACACAGAAGTTTTCCCAACAGTTAAAAACACTTGCACATCGGTAGATGAAAGATGGCAAGCGCTACTGCATTTATTGACACTGCATTCGTTACAAATTTCGTCAAGGAAAAAGTGCTGCAAAAGCATGTGCATCGATCTGTTCTGTTCTGGGGGAGAATATTGTATCGAAAAGCCCGTGTGAGTTTTGGTTTAGACGGTTTAAAGCAGGTGATTTTGATGTTAGCGATCGAGAACGTAGCGGCGCCTCGCAGAGCGTTGCACATGAGGAACTGCAAGCATTGCTGGATGGAGATTCGTCTCAAATGCAAAAAGAGCTAGCTGAACAACTGGGGGTAACTCAACAAACCATTTCCAATCCTTTACGCGCAATGGGAAAGATTCAGAAGGAAGGAAGATGGGTGCCCCATGACCTGAGTGAGAGGAACAAGGATGAACGTATCATGAAGTGTTTGAATCTGTTGAATAAACAACACAGAAAGTCTTTCCTGTAGAAAATATTCACGGGTGATGAAAAATTGATATGGTACGACAATCCGAAAGGCAAAGAACAATGGGTAGACCCTGGTAAAGTAACGACTTCGACACCAAAACGCAATATTCACTCCAAGAAAGTTCTGCTGTGCATCTGGTGGGATATGAAGGGTTTGCTATATTATGAACTATTGGAACAGGGTCAAACTGTTACTACTGATCGCTACAAGCAACACTTCCTGCGATTGAACCAGGAAATCTGTCGGAAACTTCCATTCACAGGCACAGGATTGCTACCCGTGAAATTGCTGCATGACAACGCTAGGCTACATGTCGCGAAGTCGGTCAAGGAAACGTTATTGACGCTTTGCTGGAAAGTTTTGGAGTACCCGGCGTATAGTTCCATCATGTGTTCTAATCGATGGAACATGGTTTGTCTGCTGTACCGTTCCGGACATGTGACGAAGTGCAAAAATGCGTTGACGACTTCATCGCGTCACACGACGAAGTATTCTTCATGGCTGGCATCCTTGAGGTGCCTGGCGGGAAGGTGATAGATAATGGCGGCGCATATTTTGATTCGTAAAGGTAATGTTGTTTTCTCACAAATTACATGCTCCGATGTCTTAAAACGCTTTAAAACTTATTTTTACACCTAGTACATCAAGCTGCCCACGTTTTACCTTCTCGGACACAGACAAAAATCTATTTACTTTCATATGTCTTTGTGTGTGTGTGTGTGAGTGTGTGCGCTTCCGTTTTCTGAGCACTGAAAATCAAGTGTTCAGCAGCAAATTCCAATGTATGGAACTTGGCCAAGAAGCTCTGTGAATAAAGGGCTCACGGTTTCCAAATATTTATAATTTTGCATCCCATGACCTTTTCTCATGTGATGTCTGTAAATTATAAGTATGCATTGAATTCCTAGGCAATTACAAACTTACGGATAATTCCAAGAAATCTTTTAGTTATAATCATTAGATCATTTCCATTCGTGTTTTTTGAAAAATGTTACGTAGCATATCTGTAGTACTTTATCCACTAAAGTGCCAAAAATCATGGGATACGTACCTAGTAGCGTGTAGGATCACCTCTAGCCAGGCGAAGTGCAGGAACTCGACGTGGCATCGATTCCACAAGTGGTCGGAAGACTTCTGGAGAGATATTGAGACATGCCGTCTCAACAGCCGGCTACAGTTCCGTGGTATTTGTAGGTGCAGGATCTTGGGTGCAAATGGACCTTTCCACAACGTCCCATAAGTGCTCTATTGGGTTCATGTTGGGCGAACGTGGTGGCCGCACGTTCCGTCGGAAGTATCCAGAATGCTCCTCGAACCAATTTTCGACAACTTGGGCCCGATGACACGGTGCATTGTCCGCCTGCAAAATCCCATCGTTTTTGAATACATGAAGTCCATGACGGGCTAAAAATGGTTACCCAGCAGAGCAACAAAGCGATTACCGGTTAATGACGTATTTACGAGAACCAGGGGACCCCCAAACCGCGCCACCTAAAGACAACCCATACATGTATGGAACCACCACCAGCTTGCAAAGTGTCTTGTTGGTAGCTTGGGTCCATGGCCTAATGGGATCTGCTTCGCACCCGAAACCTACCATCCGCTCGTAACAACTGGCAGCGTGATTCATCGGACCACGCCATGTGTTGTCAGTTTTCCAGGGTCCAATTACCATGTTTAAGAGCCCAGGTGAGGCGTTGTGTCCGATGTCATTGTGTTAAAAAAACCACTATGGCGTGTCTTCTGCTCTCATACTGCATGGACGTCAAATTACGCTGCATTTTGTCCCTCCTCTATAAATGAGAATCCCTCCTCTATAAAGTTTGTTGAGAATCCCTGCTCTTAAATTTTGAGTGCATGCTCGCTTGAAAGAATCTTCGTACGTTCATAAATAATACCTTTAGCATCATGATTGTCTCATTTTTACATGTATTACCACTGTGAAAGGAAATGGGGTTATTATTTTTGGTTGCAGGAGCAGACTGTCTCCTTCTGTGCAGCAGGAATGCAAAGGCTTGTGCAACGATGCGTCCGCTGTCTAAATGATGCGCTGATTATTTTTACGTATGTCATGCTTTGACCCTTTGAGGCAGAAAGTCTCACTACTTATTGAACTACCCTTGTATATAATGCCAGTACACAAATACCCTTATCACTTCTTCAGAAAATCTGATAGTTAAATGGAAGAAAGTAACTTTCAGAAAGAAGAAAATAAATTTCCCTTGAAATACATAAATACACAAATTTGCAGCTATCTTAATCTACATGTAACTTAATATATATAAAAGTGCAAAAATTTTTGTTGAACTTACTCTCTGGAGTATGCACTACAACTCTGGTAGTCGGCGGTGTCTCGTGTTCCGTGATAGCTCGAGCTAAAGGAAAGGAAGAGATTGCAAATAATCAGAGATTTGGGAAAAATAATTTGGGATTGAAAAAAAGACGAATGGGAACGAAATGGGAATTCAAATAAACTTTATCAATGCAGTTCAAACGATGTGAGTGCATGTTGTAAACAGAGCTGCCTTTAGCAGCCGGGCGGCCGGGTGCGAACCAAGGTGAAGCCACTTTCTGTAACTCCTCCCTCCCGCACCTACACTAAACATAAAACATACACTAGACTTAGAACATTGCTTCTTGCAGTTATCTATACAGTTTACTAAAACGTTAAGATGTTTGAAATTTAACTAATAAGGAAGGACGGTATGTAAATGTTTTGAACACTAATGCTATTTTTGGAAATCTTTTAAATGATGTAGATAAAACAAGTATACCAGCATATGTCCGATAATTATTTTTTACTAAAAATATATTTTCAGATTGTTCATAAGTAGATTTTTTTAAACAGTTCTAAAGTGAATCGTCATTTGATTCCTTATTAGCATAAACATCTACTGAAGTAGTCACATTTTTAGAAGCGTCTGTAATCTCAAAGTCACCAGATCGATCAATATTGCTTAAGTTTAATACTTCACTGGCTTTTGTTAGACCAGAAGTAGATGGTTCAGCCAGGTTAGGCTTAACTTCTGGTGATTTAAGAATGCCATCGTTTCCGGAAGTAGACTGCTGCAGAAACTTTCGCTAACTGTTTAACAACTCTTCCTGCTCTCTCTCTTTTTTTTTTTTTGAAATCAGAACTCGTATTTACAAAACGTATCTCAATTTCTAGGCATTACTAATATGCGCACCCACTTCTATAACTACACAAACTATTTATACCCATAATTTACACAATCGGGTCACAATATTGTAACCGCCTCCTACTTTTGACATCAACAACGCGTAGCCAATGAAATAAGGCACGCGTCGTGAGCTGGCTTGGGGGTATATAAGGTGTGCGGTAAGCATTCTGTAAACATATCACTCGTTGCTGTCATGAATAAAAGGATCGATTATTCAAATTTGCCAAAAAGGGATGATCACCTGCTTTCGGGCCAAGGGTGGCAGTATTTCTGAAACAGCGCAGATTGTGAACTGTTCGCGTGCTGCTGTGGTTAAAGTGTATCGTGATTGGAGAAACGGCATCATTGAGAATAAGTGACGTGGAAACTGCGGAGCACCACGTGCCATTGATGTGAGAGGTGAGCGTCGGCTTCGAAGGTGCGTGAGGGCCGATCGACACGCTACAGTGGAGCAACTCGCTGGCCGAATGAACCAGAGGGCTACCGGAAGTGTATCTAAAACCACAGTTCAGCGAACCCTGCTGCGTATGGGGCTCCGATGCAGACGGGTGATCACTGCAGAAATGCTAACGAAGGTGCATCGGTAGAAAGGGTTTACATTTGTACGGAAGTATCGGAATTTAACCTCCGCTGATTGGCAAAGGATTGCCTTCTCCGATGAGTCACGTTTTCTGCTTCATCGAACAGATAGACGTTAGCGTATAAGGCGAGAAACATCAGAGAACAAACAATCTTCGACCATTGCTAGGAGAACACAAGCTGGTGGAGTCAGCGTTATGGTCTCAGGAATGTTTTCGTGGCATTCTCTGGGTCCACTCATACCTGTAGAAGGCACTATGGACCGAATTCATTATGATTCCATCCTTGCAGACCACGTACACCCATACATGCTGATTGTCTTCCCTTGGACGGATGAGATCTTCCGGTACGACAATGCGACGTGTCACACAGCTAGAAATGTCCGAGAGTGATTGGAAGAGCACGACGAAGGCGTCCAAGTACTTCCCTGGCTTCCTTCTTTCCTAGACTTAAACCCAATTGAGTATCTGTGGGGCCACCTCGATCGTGTTGTTCGCTCTATGGATCCTCCACCACGCACCCTCCAGCAGCTGTGAGATGCACTGCAGTCAGCATGGCTCCATATACTTGTGAACACCTTCCAGCACCTTACTGAGTCACTCCCATCCCGTCTAGCTGCACACGGCGGTTATTCTGGATGTTAGCTAGTGGTCACAATAATGTGACTCGACCGCGTATAAACGGCGAGCTTGTTAACACACGCACAAGGGCACAATATGAATATACAGCTACAGAACGACTACTGGCGGGTTGCGGTGGAAGGTGTGCGGGTGAACGTCGCCAGTTGTTTGTGACCTTGACTCTCACTGTTGTCATAAAGATGCGCCCAAGCAAAATATACTCCAACGCAGCACAACTGTTTCAATAACTATCAGTGCACGGTGCACGTTTGAAAGATATGGCTTCAATACTAATGGTTCGCTAGACATAATATGGTTGATTGCTGCCGATGTTTGGGTAAATATAAAGTCAGCAATTGATGTTAAAAATAAAAAATAAAAATTAAATGTGACGGATTTTAAAAAATAAAATTAGAATAATTGAAAATAAGAAATTCGCTTCCTCTCTCTCTCTCTCTCATTTTTTACGGTTTCCAACCGTAGGTTAAACAAGCGTGTATGCTCCAGCTTTGTCTGTCTGCCTGTCTGTCTGTGCATCCGTCCACACGATAACTCACGTAAAAATGGATCGATTTCGATGAAATTTTAGCATGTGGTAGGGGACAACCTGGGAAGGAAGCCTTCCGAAAATGGATGAGATGGGGTCAAAGGTCGGGACATAGGAGCGGGATCCATTCCATCGCCCTTATACATAATAACTTAAATAAAAATGCTTCGGTTGCGACAAAACTTCATCATGTTGTTCTGGAGATGTACTGAACCGGTTCTGTTGAATGTCATCGAAATGGGGTCAAAGGTCAGGGCACAGGAGCGAGATTTATTCCACAACCGTTATCTTCATAACTTGGGTAATGATTTCTGGTATGTTGAAAAGCGTATCATAATCAATGCTTCTTTCTCAGGATATGAGCAGGCCTTTCTCTTAAGCGCGGGGCTCTGTGCGACCGCACCTGTCGCACACCCCTAAGGTCGGCTCTGGTTGTAAAAACCAATGCATTCTAGAATCACATATTTGAATTGAGAAAATTCAAATGCGTTTTACTCTTACCAAATGCTTTGCATTTGAATCGAGAAATTCAAACTCATACATGAATCGAGAAAATTCAAATGCATATTATACGCTGAACATCCTTGGGGAAGTTCAGCAAACACACATGAGCCTTTCAGGCTGTAAGAAATTGCCTGTCCCAAGTTCAAGGCATATTCCTACTAAAGGTGAAATCCAACCGAGTAGCACCTATTACTTTTGACGTCAAAAATATTGGATTGTCGGAAAAGTCATGACGAATTTTGTAACCCGATTGCGGTTGGGCGGTTTCGGAAGTACTAGAGGCATGCGCAGCTCTGTTATCGCTATGGCATTCGACAGGTGCCAGTTCTAGCTGCAGTCTAAAAGGAATAGTGAGCGATTTGGTTGATTTGCGGATATTTGACATGAAGTTGAAGATGGAAGACCAAACCCTGCATTCTCGCCATATTTTACTTCCGTAAAGGGAAGAACGCGCGTCAAACTTGTGAAAAGTTGCGTAAAGTGTACGGTGATAACGCTCTACAAGAACGTCAATGCCAGCGGTGGTTCGCAAAATTCCGTGCTGGTGATTTTGACCTAACAATGCTCCTTGGTTTAGGAGGCCGACCGAGGTTGATGATGACCAAATCAAGGCATTGATCGAGTCAAACCCACGTTACACGACACGAGAGATTGCAGATACACTGCACATCTATCATTCAAGCGTTCACGACCACCTGAAGAAGCTGGGATACGTAGGCAAGCTCGATGTGTGGGTTCCTCATGAACTCAAAGTAGCTCAATTGACGGCGCGTACAAAAACTTCTGCGATATGCTCATTAAACGTGAGGAAAACGATCCTTTTTTGAAGCGACGATAACTGGTGACGAAAAATGGATTGTGTGCAACAATGTGCTGCGCAAATGGTCTTCACCCCGACGAGCTGCTTCGCCTCAAACGACATCCAGAGCAGACATTCATCAGCGGAAAGTTGTGGTCTCAGTGTGGTGGAATTTTAAAGGTGTCGTGTTTTTCGAGTTCCTACCACGAAACCAAACAATCAATTCGAATGTGTACTGTCGGCAATTGGACAGTTTGAGCGAATCCACCATCCAGAAACGTCCAAAGCTCGTTCATCGTAAAGGTGTTGTCTTCCATCACGACAACATGAGACCACACACAAGTTTGATCACCCGCCAAAAATTATTGGAGCTTGGGTGGGATGTGTTGCCACACCCAGCATACTTGCCTGACCTTGCGCCGTCACACTTTCACTTGTTTCGCTCTCTTTACTAGTCTTTGCGTGGTATAACTTTCAATTCAGATGAGGCTGTAAATCAGCACCTTGTATAGTTTTTCGTCACGAAAGATAGGTCCTTCTATGAACGAGGCATTCTGAAGCTCACTGAAATATGGCAAAAGGTTATCAAACTAAACGGGCATTATAACTTTGATTGATCTTTGCTCTTTCTATCAATAAATGACCTTTGCAAAACATGGCTAAAATACGTTATGCCTTTTCCGACAACCCAATGTTTCAGTTTAGTGAAACATTATTTCCTAAATACTTCAAATTCTTAGGGGAAATGTTCATCTTTCCGTCTCTTTCTTCTATGACACACCGCACAATTTGAAAATTCAGTGGTGTGAAGAAAATATACACCCATGAGCCAAAACACCTGCTCAATATGATGTTGGCCGCCCCGGTGGCGCAGTGGTCTAAGCGATGTCCTGTGATAATTCGTCCGTAAGGGTCCCGGGTTCGAATCCCGGTGAGGCATGGATGTTGTGTTTATCTTACGGCACTGGCTCTCTCCCTTCCCTGGAACCAGTGACCCTAAATTAAGTATGGACGACTGCTTATAGCCCATTGAGTTGCTCACGGTGGTCGTTAAACCTCCAATAAAAAAATATATATATGATGTTGGTCCTTCACGTTCCGTCAAAGCCGGCTCTTTCCCGGCGAGGGTTATTCGAGACAAGATTTTCTATTTTGAAGTATCTGGTGCCAACACGTTGCCAGCGGATCCTTTAACTCCAGCAAGTTACGACTCTAACCAGACGCAGATAAGGTTTGTTATTCCAACACAAACCCCAGATGCTCGATCGGACTTCAGATACGAAAGTAAACGAAATGGTATCTGGGGAATGAGAAGTCCAGGACAACTCCTGGAAGTCTTGCTCATGCTCGGCGAACCATTGTCGAACAACACGGGGAGTGTGACATGGCTATTATCATGCTGAAAGAGGAGACTAATACAAGCGAATGCCGTGGCCATGAATGGTTATTTTACTTGGTCTGCAATGATGTTTGCGTAGGTGGTACCACCAGATTGGGTCAGCCCATTCCTTTACACGCGATTCCAGGTTTTTTCCCTACTCGGACGACTTCTTTTGAGGTACTGAATACGACTGACCGTTAGTTTCGCGCAAATTTTGCTGTCTCCTAAATGCTCTGAGCTGGAAGTTTAGCCATTTTATTTAGGCATTTCTCAAATTCGCTCAAGTCCGCTGCCTTTCGTATCTTAAGGATAAGAATAACACTGATCAGCAGAGCTCAGTATCAGATGTTATTTATAACGTTCCATGACCTTCGCACGTCGTTTATTAGCAGTTGGTTTGATTTGGATAAAGACACTCTGGTCACCATGATTTCGTGCTTAGGTGTATTACCAGTACACAAAATCCCGCATCATCTCGTTAAATAATCTTTTGGTTATGTTGAAAAAGGAAACTTTTAGAAAGAAGAAACTGTATTTCCATAAATACACGAATATAAAACTGCGTATTGCAGCTACTTTAATTTGCAATACTGTTGAGTCACACAAGCTATATCTCACGAGTAAAAGCCGTCTTTGTGCGGATAATTGAAAGTAAAATAAAACTCGGCTTAGCTTAAATCAAATGAACTCATATTATGAGACATTAATTTAATAAAACCTTATGATATTTTAAAAACAGATTAAAAGACATGAGTACTTTCGGGCCATCGCATGGCCCATCTTCAGATGGAACAGCCAAATTGACAAGATCAGCATAATATACACACACACACACACACACACATGAAGCACAGTCAAAGTCGTTTGTTGTACATATATGCAAAGAAGGAAGACATTCCTCCCGGCACGTTATCCCACGGTTACGGATAATTCAAACCCCCTAGGATTAGAGTGAATTAATACATTATAGACATTGGGGAGCTCATAAGGCATTATATCCGGACTGGGAAAATTTTAAAATTCTGGCTACCCCTAAAAATCGTAGTACGCTGCTTCTTACCGAGAGCATGTTCATTTTTCACTCACAAAATGTTTGTTGTAATGACTATATGCCTTATGAGCTCCCCAATGCCTATAAGATATTAATTAACTCTAATCCTAGGGGCTTTGAATTACCCGTAATCGTGGGATAATGTGCCGGGAGGAATGTCTTCCTTCTTTGCATATATGTACAACAACCGACTTTGACTGCGTTTCATGTGTGTGTATATATACAGGGTGTTCGGAAAGTAACTGTGCACCTAGGCTACCGTTTTGTTTTCGCAGTTATCAAGTGCAGTATGTGCCACCGGAACGTAATAAAGTGGATTCTCCCAGTCGCAGCCGATCGCGGGAACCCATGTAGCTCACTGCGCATGCGCAGCAAGCTGCTCCAAGCGTCGGTTGCCGCATTGCGGCAGTCGAGTTCCAGAGGTCAACAGAGACGAGTCGTTGTTACTGTAAGTATCGAAGTTACCGTGTGTGCTGTTGTTGATCAGTTTTTCGCACTATGGTTCTGTCAATTGCGGAACGTGTGTTTCTGGTTGAATACGTCTTTCGAGAGGGCAATGAATACACCGATTTAGTGCGGCAGCAATTTACTGCCAAATTCCCAGACACACCTGTACCTCATCGTGATACAGTTCGTCGACTTATTGAGAAATTTCCTGCGACATGCTCAGTGTTCGACGTCGAACGAAGCGGGAGACCAACTAAACTTACCGATGGGAAGTTGATGGACATCTCTGACGCATAAAGCGGTGAGAGAATAATTGCACCTCTACCCATACAAAGTAACAGCGGTACAGCAATTGCAACCGGCGGATCACGTAAAACGACTCCGGTACTGTGAATGGTTTAACAATTTTATTCAAACGAAATCTGTTGCTGTTCTTGATGTCACCTTCTTTACAGATGAGGCGTGGTTCCACCTCTCTGGGTATGTTAACGCACAAAACACACGATTGTGGTCCACAGAGACTCCTCATGCTGTGTCGAAACGACCCTTGCATGACCAGAAAATCGGAGTGTGGGTTGCGCTATCCCGACGGCGCATTGTCGGGCCGTTATTCTTTCAGGACACCGTGAATAGTGCACGTTACTGTTCCATACTCCACGACTTCATCGGCCGCCTTGAAGAAGACGAAATCACCTACAGCTGGTTTCAACAGGATGGCGCTATTGCGCACACCTCTATGAAACTTCTGAATGAGGTTTTCGGCGAACGTGTCATCTCAAAAAACCTATGGTCCCCTCGCTCCCCGGAACTTACTCCACCAGACTTTTTTCTGTGGGGCGCAGCAAAATCTGATGTGTATCGTGATCGCCCACGCACGCTTGATCAATTACAAACTGCAATAACTACGTTCATCAGAAACATCTCACAAGCGGAGCTGCAGCAAGTGTTTGCAAATAAACTGAAACGGGTTCAGCGCTGTATCGACGCTCGTGGAGATCACTTCGAACATTTTTTCTAAGTGCATAGCTTAGGTGCACAGTGAGTTTCCGAACACCCTGTATTAGGCGGATCTTGTCCATTTGGCTGTTCCATCTGAAGATGGGCCATGCGATGGCCCGAAAGTACTCATGTCTTTTAATCTGTTTTTAAATATCATAAGGTTTTATCAAATTGATGTCTCATAATATGAGTTAATTTGATTTAAGCTAAGCCGAGTTTTATTTTATTTTCAATTATCCGCACAAATACGGCTTTTACTCGTGAGATACTTTAATATGCCCAAATGCAGCTAAACGTCGGATGAATGTTTTTTGAACTTACTTTCTGGAGTATACACTACAACTCTGGTAGTCGGCGGTGTCTCGTGTTCCGTGACTGCTCGAGCTAAAGGAAGAGAAAACAAATAATAACATCAGAAATTTTTGAAAAAAATATTTCAGGCTTTAAAACAGACGAATGGTAAGGAATGGGAATCAAAATAAACTTTACCAATGCAGTTCAAATGATGTAAGCGTATGTTGTAAAAAAGAAAGCATTCTGCAATCACATACTTGAATCGAAAAAATTCAAATGAATATGACTCTTCCCAAATGCACTGCATATGAATCGAAAAAATTCAAATGCACATAGTACGCTGAACGTCCTTCGGGGACGTTCAGCGCACACACATGGGCCTAATTATGGCAGTACGAAATTGCTTTTCCTAAGTTCGGGGCCGCATATTCCAACTAAAGGAGAAATCCAACAGAGTAGAACATATATACAGGGTCCATAGGAAAGTCCCTTTAGCCTGAAATAACATGCGAACGGAGAGAGTTACAGTTATGCAAGTGAGATAACGGTATAGTAGAGCGACTACGTCCGATTGAATGCAACCAACAGCAGCGCCCCTAGTGACGAAATGCGGAAGTTAACCATCGCAAATCGAAAACGAAAAGAGATTGAGCAAAACTTCCAACTACAAAGTTGTAGAACATCAATCAATTAGTACAAAACGACATTTGTTTCACACGGATAAGATAAATTGTCGCCTGAATACTCTAAAATGTCCGAAATCGATGAGCGACCTTTTGTGTGAACGTTTAAAGGGAACAGGCATAAGTATGAGCAAATACACACAATTTATTGCATAAATGCGTACTTATGTCAATACAGTTTGATGACGTCAGACAAAACAAAAACAAAAAAGGCAAACCGGCGCACAGCGATAAAACGTTAATGTTCACTATGTTCGAAGAGTTCGCCATTGCCCACGATACACATTTGTATTCGTGAAAGTAACTCTGCATGCACATTATTCAGCATGGAAAGTGTCGCACTATTGCAAGCATCTGTAACACGACGACGCAGATCCAGCAGACTTGAAGGCGCTGTTGCAAACACCTGATTTTTTTGAGTGAAGCTCGTCATTCTCACACAGCGTACATAGACCTAAACTTCTGATCAGGGTACATCCTGCTACTGGTTTTTATATCGTAGGTACGGTACAACGTCACAATCTGCATTTGCATACGGCTACATTTGCGAAATGTGAATATGCAGATGATTCGAATCATCGCACATCAATTTCGGATATTTTAGGCTATTCAGGCGACAATTTATCTTATCCGTGTGAAACAAATGCCGTTTTGTACTAATTAATTGATGTTCTAGAACTTTGTAATTGGAAATTTTACTCTATCTCTTTTCGTTTCCGATTTGCAATGGCTAACTTCCGCATTTCGCCACTAGGGGCGCTGATATCAGTTGCATTCGGACGGGCGTAGTCGCTTTACTATACCGTTAACTCACTTGCATAACTGTACCTCTCTCCGTTCACAAGTTATTTCAGGCTAAATGGACTTTCCTATGCACCCTGTATACATAATTTATGACTACAGAATTTGTGATGTTGAGATAGAATGAAATTATCAACGTTTAACACAATAGAAGGTTTATTATACATCGACTACAGTTTCGCTGAGCGTTTGGCTCGGCATGATCAGGACGATTGATGATGCATTCGTCCTGTGATGCAGAGGCAAACGCTCATTGAAGCTATAGTCAATGTATAATAAACCTTTTATTGTGGTAAACGTTGGTATTTTCATTCTATTGAGTAGAACCTAGTCCAAATTCGGGCATTTAACCTGAAGCTTGATACTTTGATCACCGGGAAGGTTTCAAGATGAACTTCCTTGGAGAAGTTCAGCGCATACACGTGATCCTTTAAGGCTATATGAAATTGCCTATCCCTATTTCAAGACCACATATTCCAACTAAAGGAGAAATCCAACCGTGTATAACCTAGTCCAAATAACCGGAAGCTTGAGACTTTGATCGCAGGGAAGGTTTCAAAATGTAGAAATTTCTAAATATGTAACTCGTTGAAAGCGATCATGGCCTTTGATGGATTACTTTTGATATCAAAAATATTTCCTTTGAGTAAAACCTTATTTCCTAAATACTACAAATTCTTGGGGGTAATGTTCATCTTTTCGTTCGTTTCTTGTACGACTCTTTGAAAATTCAATAGTGTGAAACATTTAAGCAAATCTTGAGAAAATATACACCAAGGATCCTAAACACCTGCCCAATATGATGTTGGACCTTCACGCGTCGTCAAAGCCGGCTCTTTCCCGGAGAGGGTTATCGATACAAGATTTCTATTTTGCGGCATCTGGTGCCAACACGATACCAGAAGATCCTTTAACTATATTATGTTACGTCGTTAACCTGCCGCAGATAAAGTTTGCTGTTCCAACACAAATCGCTGATTCTCGATTGGACGGATGTCTGGGTAATTTGAAGGCCAAGACAATTCCTGAAAGAAGTCGTCCAAATGGTCGGCGAACCATTTTTGAACAATCCGGTCAGTATGGCATGGCTATTATCATGTTAAAAGAGGTGACTAATACAAGCGAATACCGTGGCCATGGAAGGTTATTGTGCCTGATCTGCACTGATGTTTGGGCAGGTGGTACACGTCGTGGTTTCCTCCACAATAAATACTGGAACCAGAGTTTTCTAGCACAACAGTGCCAAAGCATTGCACTTCTTGCACTGGCTTGGTTTTGTCCCATGATTCATCCTGGTGCAAACACTTTCCCAGATAAACGAAGCATACGTCCGTATGGCGCTACAGGGAGCGAGATTAATCGGATAAGGTGACATTCTTCCAAACATAAAAGTTCCAGGGTTGACGCTTGCGTGCCCATTGTAGACACTTTCGACAGTGAACCAAGGTTAGGATGGACACTGTAAGCAGTCTGCGGTTATGGAGCACCACTTTCACCACGGTCCAATGTATTGCGTGTTGTGACACATTTCTCCAGTCACCAGAATTCGAATTACCGGCCAGTTGCGCCACAGTATCCCTTCTGTTGTCCTGTTCCATAAGAGATAGCGAATAGCCTTCGGTCACCACCATATTAGATGCGCATTGATCAGCGCACAACTTTGCAGACGCTTCGTGCTTTTTCTCTAGTCGGACCACTTTTTTGAGGTACCGAATACGGCTGACCATTAGTGACCTTCAAGGTTTTCTGCGACCTAAATGGACTACGCGAGAAGTATGGCAATTACAATTTGGCATTTTCCAAAGTCGCTTAAGTCCGCTGCCTTTCCAACCTGAAGGACAAGAATAACCCTGATTAAAAGGAGCTCAGCATCAGGTGTCACTTAGAATGATTGATGACATTCACACACGCCGTCCTTTACTCCCAGTTGCTTTGATTTGGATAAAGACACGCTGGTCACCATGTTTTCGTGCTTAGGTGTATATAAATACCAATACACAAATACTCGTATCATTTTGTTAGATAATCTTTCGGTTATGTTGAAGAAAAAACCCTTTAGAAATAAGAAACGGCAATTCGGTTTTAATATATAAATATACGAATCTAAATCGGGTATAGCAGCTGCTTTAATTTGTTCTGACACAGCTAAAAGTCGGATGACTTATCTTGAACTTACTTTCTGGAGTATACACTACAACTCTGGTAGTCGCCGGAGTCTCGTGTTCCGTAAATACTCGAGCTAAAGAAAGAGACAGAAACAAATAACATCAGGAATGAGTGACAGATAATACGGGCTTAATAACAGAAGAAAGGTAATGAATGGGAAACAAAATAAACTCTATCAAAACAGTTGATTTACAAACGGTGAAAGTGTATGTTCTAAAAACTAAAGCCATCGGAAATTCACATACTTGAATCGAGAAAATTCAATTGCATTTTTTTCTTGAATCCTCAAGCTTCTTGTGGGATAATTTAGCGTCCGCATACGAGGTAAGATCATCTAAAGCTGTATGAAATTGCCAATCCCAAATTCAAGGCCACACACTCTTACTAAAACAGAAACCAAACCGCATACGAAGTAGAACAAATTCAGGAGGCATGAGACTTTCAGCCATCTTTCACCGCGAAGTCTTTAAAACGTAGAAATTTCGAAAGGTGCAAATTGCTGAGAACGTTGTTTTTTTTTTTTTTTTTTTTTTCGAGTGAAAGCTTATCTCAGAAACACTTAAAACACCTGGAAAATAAAATGTTCAACTGTTCGTTTATTTTTGGGTGTAATATACCGCATATTTTGAAAATTCCACAGTTTTAAAAGTTATGAACCATATCTCGGAATTACTTTAAAATAATGGGAAAGAAAATATTCATCTGTTCATTTATTTCTTTTGTAATATTGCGCATACTATGGAAATCCAATAGTTGGAAACATATCGAAAAAATATTGATGCGTTTAGTAGCGGTATTTATCTAATTAACAACGCCCGCGTGTCCTACTTTTAATCGCAGAGACACTGTCGGGTTCATGAAAATCGCCCATAGACGGTGCATGTAATGTGTCGACTACTCCCACAGCTAAGTTAAAGAGCATTCCAACTGATAAGGCACATATACACATTTAATTGGTTAAGGTATAAGTGATACAAAAGAAACCATAAAGATAGTTAGGAGGAGTTGCGCTCAACGACTCATTTCGCATCCGCCAAGCAAGCTAGATTTGAAGAAGTACAATTGGTGTGCTCCTAAGTAGCTAAAATGATCTAAATTTACAGTTCTACTCTTACTTGGAAATTGTGTTCCGTTCCCCTCGGCGTCCGAGGGTGGGTGGCAGGGCCATCTTTTTTTTCATGTAGGTTCATGCATTATAGTTTAGTCCCTATCTTGTTCGAAATATCACGGCCGCAAACCTAGCCGTTAAAAAGATGGCATGAAAATAATCAAGACAAAGAAAGTATCTACTTATAGGGTCTGCTCTTGAATGTATTATAAATCCATATGGCGTGAACTCAAGTGCGGGCAAAACTTTTGTTCACTGATAAGTTTTGTCGCTTCAAGCGCGAGTTGTCACCACTCACCACTTTTTATGATGACCCTTGTATCAGTGCTTATGAATCTTCAATGGGAGCAGCATGAGCACGCGTGCGCGCACACACACACACACACACACACACACACACACTGGAGATGATCTCCTCTAGATTCCGATCGTGGACATGAATAAGTCATCATAATCACCAGGGCCGGATTAAGGTGAGTCTGCCGCGGGTGGCCTAGTGGAAAACGTTCGTGACTGTCACGGAAAGGACTCAGGTTCAATCCCAGGCAGGTACGAACGTTCGATCCGCTAAATATCCGCCGTGCGTCGGATGGGCACGTTAAGCTGTCAGACCCCGGGTACTGGCCCCCCGGTAATAAATAAGGGCGTTTTCCTCCCCTTTCTACTTCGCTTCCATGTCACTTTCCTATCGGGCAATCTGGCCCAAATCTCCTAGCTTCCTATTTCTAAGAGTTGTTTGAGACCTGGGGTCAGACACTCCCTTCCTAAAATCCTCTACATATGATAATAAGGTGAGTAGTCTATAGGAGCTGTGGGCTTGGAGCCCACCATGATCAAGGGCCCAGAAGACATATGCCTGGGCAAATAATGGACAGAGAGAGAGAGAGAGAGTTGTTTGTAAAATAGTTTTACTTTTGCGCCTCATGATTTCCACTTGGTTAGAAACAGGGACTGGTAGACGAACAAATTTCAAGGCAGTAACTTACAATGGGTAAAGGTTTCATGTCGCTGTGTACAGCGGGGTCGGCGATCAGCTTTTTCACTAGCATCTACCCACACCACCCAATTTGCACTTGGAACCGTTAATGCTCGATGTTCCATGTGGCTTTACATAGCATAACAAAAAAGATGCACCAAAGTACATAGTGGTAAACCATTAAACAAATTCAATACAAAATCTAGGAGTTTCAAGCTTTTGACTCATATTCTTACGAGAACAATAAAAAAAAATACAGTAACTTATTATGAAAACTCAGCAGATAATTTTTTTGTTTGAAGAATGGACTACTTATTAATAATCACAAGCATGTTGCTACAGTTTCCTGTTTTAACGAATTTCATAATGATTCCCCGTCATAATTATTTGAGGAATATTCAGGCAAATCAAACTGAATTTGCTTGTACCACTTACTGGTCATATATGTAACACTTCTCAGAAAACTTGAAAATTTCATTTCCCTGGAGTGGGAATTGAACCCCGCATCTTCCGGTTACTAGTCGAGTATGCTAACTGTTACACCACCCAGAACGATGAAGTTTCAAACAACTGAGACATGGGAATCTGAAAGTCATCAGATTTTCGCTAGTCGAAGCATCCATGCTTCCTCACAGCGCTTTGACTCAATTCCCATCCGGACAGATGTAGGTCGGAGGTCACAAGTACCATAGATAAACCAAGGAAGGAAGAAATATTCATTATAATACATGGAAACTTTGAGGTTCTACTCAGATATTACCTAATACTTTGAGGCCCCATTCAAATATCTTAGCCTAGGGGCCCACTAAGGTCTTAATCCGACCCTGGTAATCACCACTCCGCTGTCTTGTCCACTGGTCAAGGATTAATCCGTGACCAGTGGACAAGACAGCGGAGTGGTTTGTCCACTCGTTCTTATGAGGCGAGTTTTTGTCTCTACCTCGTGGGTGGTAGAGACAAAAACTCGCCTCATAAGAACGAGGCAGTGTCGTTGACCTTACTGCAGCCTCTTTCGGACGTCCTGGCCACAGCTCTGCCTAATCCTCAGGTTCCATCAGGGCGGTAATTCCCACCCTGTATCTTGCACTGCTAGCAGGGTTTACAAGGTTTTTAATTATTTGCAACAACTATTTACATGCTCATCTCGGTTTGGCAACTGCCGAGGTTGGAGCTTCAGCTCGCATCCACTACTACTGGAAATCGGAATTCAGCTACCTTCAGGAATATTTGTGGTATTTTTTGAGGCGTTTTGGGTGCCATCTTACTTTCGTCAGTTGTCAGGCAGTTAACGGCTCAGTTCGAGATGGCTTTGCTTGTTCGTTTTGGAGTCGCCTGCTGAACGTGATTTTCAACCCCAATAACCGTAATTTTGCTGCCAACAATTCATTGTCATCAGGAGTTTCCACTACCAAATGGATTTCTTTTACCATTACTTCAGCCAGGGTTTTCCTCCACTCCTCTCTATCCAAGGCCATCACTTCATCCAGTCCATTATTTTTTAAACTTGATTTAAACTGCTACATGCAGTTTCTGTTTGGTATACCTCTTTCTCTCTTTCCTGGAGCCTCCCACTCCATCAGAATATTTGATAGTCTTTCTGATGACTTTCTATGGTCAAACCGTAGCAGTCTCCGTATCTCGATTGTTTCAATAATGTCTACTTTAACACTCATAATATCTCGAATTTTTGTATTATTCACTTTTTCACATCTGCAATTTCTTGCAGAACGCCTCCAAAAGTCCATCTCTGTAGCCAATAATCTTTGTTGATGTCTTTTGTTTAATGTCCACGTGTCCGCACCATATAAAATGATGTTCTGTACAATCACAGAATTTCTTTCTGCAATTCTGCTTTTGAGGCTAATGCTTCTAAAAGAATGTGAAGTTCATCAAATCAAGCGCCACAATTTCCAGAGAAATTCTATGTGTTCCATTCCCCTCGTGGGTGGCAGGGGCGTACTGATAGTCCCCGCAACCCAAGTATCCTGGGGGGGGGGGGCTCACTGATAAGAGGGAGGGACTCTTAACTTCAGGAAAACATTTGACAAAATGTTTTCCGGGAATTGCATACGAACCTGGCTATTTTTAAACAAATAAACTCATGAAGCTATGAACTTTTGACAGCAGCTTTGAATATAGTATTGAAAAGGCAAGGAATTTACGGTATGTTTTTTCCAATAAATAAGAAAATATATGGAAATAATTTTTTTGTTTTTAGTTTCTAAAAAGAAGCTATTTCACAAGAATTTAGGCCCCATTTTGCAGCTACAGCAAAGTTTCTATACATGTATACTATTTAATAAGAAAACGTAAAAGAGAGAGAAATATCAGTTCAGCAAATTAATTTTTTATGTAAATGAGAATAAAGTGTTTGTATTACAGTTGTATGCAGACATAACTAGGCATTCTTAGAATATTATGAAGCGAACGGTGTTCATCGTGGGGACGAATAAACAGAGTTTACTATGTGCAAAACATTGTAGCATAACGTTAAGTGTGTTTTTCATATTCAAGGCTAAATAGTTTAATACTTCCGCTTTGTTCGGTGCTGTCATTCTTAATTGTTATTTATTTTCTTTCTTACTTATGTTCTGTGTGTTTGTATGAATCGGAAAATGTCACTAGACACAATTACACGGCAGTCATGTTTTGTGTGAGAGAGATCCTAAAACGTTTCAAAGAGGCTGGCCATAATTCACCAAAATAATAACATTTGAGTTATATGATTAACTTAAGCAGAAATTTTTTGCAGCATTTAGTATTGATATAAAACTAGAGCAATCATTTACATTATTATAACATGCATATTTGTGTCACACGCAATAAAGTGCAATAAGTTTGGTTTTACGAAATATACCTGTAGATTCCAAAGAATTTGTATTATTAAAAAGCCCAGAAAATCTAATTATTACAGGCGTTCCAATTTGACCCGGAGTTATGTTTCAAATACATTAGTTTGAAAAATTGTGCGTATTATAATTATGTGTTTGGCAGCATTGGTATCTTCTGCTACCAGAACGCCACTTGTTTCGTTAATTTTCGTTGCCATGACAACTCCAGCCCAGCATTGCAGAAAGAGAAATGGCGAGTGAAGGTGTTTTGACTTCGGTGCAGCAAAGAATAATTATCAAATTTCTTTGCAATGAAGGTGCGAGTGGCAGTGAAATTCAACAGAGACTTCGAACACAGTTTGGTGATTCGTGTCTGTTCCGTTCATCCGTCTTCGAATGGTGTAAAGCGTTCAAGGAAGGCAGACAAAGCGTCGGCAACGAACTACACAGGGAACGACCGACAACTGCTGTTAACGACGCCGTGATTGCGCGCGTAAATGAGTTCATACGGAACAACAGGATGATTACTGTCAGTGATCTGAGCTCTGCACTGAAGATCAGCGCCGGCAGCGTGCATCACATCATTCACGACAAGCTGCACTTCAACAAAGTATGTGCGAGATGTGTACTAAAGCAGCTGTCCGACGAGCAGAAATCCAGCAGGTTGCAAACTGCGAACATGGTGTTCCGAAGAGATCAGAGAGACGGAGACATCTTTCTCAGACGTGTGGTGACACTGGACGAGACATGGATTCATCAACATACGCAAACGTGCAGGCATGGAGGGGAGACACAGTAATTCATCATCATCCGCCGGAAAGCAAACGTGCAAGCATGGAGTGTAGACACTGATTCTTCCCCATACGCCGGAAAGCAAACGTGCAAGCATGGTGTGTAGACACTGATTCTTCACCATACGCCGAAAAGCAAACGTGCAAGCATGGAGTAGAGACACAGTGATTCATCACCACACGCCGGAATGCAAACGTGCAAGCATGGAGTGTAGACACTGATTCTTCACCATACGCCGGAAAGCAAACGTGCAAGCATGGAGTGGAAACACAGTGATTCATCACCACACGCCGGAATGCAAACGTGCAAGCATGGAGTGTAGACACTGATTCTTCACCATACGCCGGAAAGCAAACGTGCAAGCATGGAGTGGAGACACTGATTCTTCACCATACGCCGGAAAGCAAACGTGCAAGCATGGAGTGGAGACACAGTGATTCATCACCACACGCCGGAATGCAAACGTGCAAGCATGGAGTGTAGACACTGATTCTTCACCATACGCCGGAAAGCAAACGTGCAAGCATGGAGTGGAGACACAGTGATTCATCACCACACGTCGGAATGCAAACGTGCAAGCATGGAGGGGAGACACTGATTCTTCACCATACGCCGGAAAGCAAACGTGCAAGAATGGAGTGTAGACACTGATTCTTCACCATACGCCGGAAAGCAAACGTGCAAGCATGGAGTGGAGACACAGTGATTCATCACCACACGCCGGAATTCAAACGTGCAAACATGGAGTGGAGACACAGTGATTCGCCTCCACCAAAAATTCAAGATCAGGGCATCACCCACGAACGTAATGGCTACGGTGTTGTGGAACATTAATGGCATTATTCTTATGGATTTCCTGGAAGATCATCAAACAATCAAAGCCAACCAATTACAGCGATCTCCTCAAGAACTCCCTTAAGGCAGCACTGAGAAAGAAGAGACAAGGACTCCTCAACAGTGGAGTATGCTTCTTCAAGACAACGCCAGAACCCACACCGCAAAAAGGACTATGGAAACTAAATAAATAAATACATCGCTCTTAACCACGTTTTAGAAACACACAGCAACTGAAACATTGTTTTTCAGCCGCCGCTGAACAATTTTTCGGTTGCTGTGTGTTTCTAGAACGTGGTTAAGAGCGATGTATTTATTTATTTACTGTCACCACGTATTTGGAGTATTTTCGGCTATGGAAACATTGGAGAAATTGGGGTTGGAACGTCGTGTCACATCTCCGCACAGCCTGGATATATCACCATGTGACTATCACCTGTTCGGCCTATTAAAGGAATTTTTGGGAGGGCAAAAGTTCAGATCAAACGAAGAAGTGGAAAGTGTCGTCCTGAGATGGTTTGAACAACAGAGTAAAGAAGTCTATGAGACTAGGATCCGGAAGCTATCAGAACGCTGGAAAAATCTATGGACCACGACAGAGATTACTTCGCCCTCGTAGTTAATTGTCCCAATCTTCCATTTAGTTTATTGTGAAATAAAACCGAATTTAAAAATTTCAGTAAATGGAAGCTAAAAGATTATCGCAAAAGAGCCTCGAAGATATTTTTCACGGGTGGGCCCAGGTTTTTCTGGTACACCACTGCTCGGTGGGCTCCAAAAATCTTTTAACCAACGAAGAGAATGAACGATTTCCTTAAAACATTTACGTATATCTTCCTTGTTTTGCTTGTTTGTAAAGGCTTTTTAATAGTTTGCCCATTTTTCGGTAATTGGTCCCTAATTATATACTAACTGGTTCAAACACCAGTGAAATTATTTGCCTAATCTAATCACGACACTTTAGACCCACCTATCCGCTAATTAATTACCCAGAGTAGGTAAAATTAAGCAACAGTACATAAATACCGCTGTACCTGAATACTAATATCACTTCGTTAAGTAATCTGGTCGTACATTTAAAGGAAGAAGCTTTTAAAAAGAAGAAAATGCGTTTCTCGGTCAATATATAAATACACGAATTTAAATTGCCTATGCAGCTACTTTAATTTTCCCAAATATAGCTAAAAGTGATATCCTTTTTGGTGAACTTACTTTCTGGTGTAAACACTTCAACTCTGGTAGTCGGAGGTGTTTCGTGTTCGGTGATTACTCGACCTAAAGAAAGAGGCAGGAAATAAAAAACAACAACAGGAACTTGTGACAAACATTACGGACTCAAACAAAGACGAAATATAGTGAATGGGAAAGAAACTTATTTCATCAATGTGGATCAATTAAAAACGATGAGAGTATATGGTCTAAATTCTAAAGCATTCAGATATTCACATACTAGGATCGAGAAAATGCAAAAGCATTTTTTCTTGAAATCTCAAATTTCCTATGGGGAAGTTTAGACTACATATAAACATCAAAGGATGTATGAAATTGCCTAACCCAAGTTCGGAGCCACATATGCCAACTAAAAGATAAACCCGAACGCGTGGTTCCCAGGCCAAATTTGGGCCTTCAACTAGAAGCTTGAGTCTTTGATCTTATTTACACCGGGATAACTTTGAAACGTAAAAATGTCTAAACATGCAACTTGCTGAGTACGATCATGGACTTTGTTGGATTACTTTTAACTTTAACAATACTTTATTTGATAAAACCTTATCTCAGAAATAGTTTTAAAATCTTGGGAAAGAAAATATTCAAATGTTCGGTTCTTCTACAGAGGATGTTCATATGTTTTTAGAACGATTTTTCAGCAAAATAATTAATGCTTAAAATACAATTATTTCTTTCTTAAATGTTCTATCTGATAGCCTTTTCTCCGGACTATACTTACATCTAAATTTCCAAGATAACAAGGACTTTCTTAAAATTGGTAGTGGAATTTTATTCCACTCCACTTCCACTGCTTTCCATAATCCAGTCATTGTTTTAGGTCTGCATTTAGAAAGCGCACTTTTTAGCAGTCCGAAGGCACAACTTCCATTGGTGACAGCTCAGGGGATTTTGTAGGAATATGAGCGAAAGCTGTAGACTTAATACCCGTCTCTTTTTCCATTTTCTTTCAAGAAACGGAAAAGAGACGGGTAGATTTGGAAGTATGATTGGTAGGCTTGCCAGATTTTGGAAAAGTCCAACCGGGACGTTCTTTGAGCTGGCCCAAACATGCCCCCCCCCATTTATCCCCACAAACACAAATTAAACACTACAGCATGCGCCATACGCGCAGCCTGCGTGTAATGCTTATAATAAGTAATAACAATCAATAAATAGAAATTAAATAATAATACAATTTGGGTTATGACGAATAAAAATTCGTTGCATGTCTGTTTCACACGTTTATCCACAATGAAGAATCAACACCCCGGAGTACTTTTCTGTGTTACACACATCCGCGACGAACCCCGCATTAAGCCTTACGCCAAATGAAACGCCCTGAATTTAACCAAATAAAACATAGGCATTATACTAAACTTAGGTACTAAACAATTTAATCAAAAAGCCTGACTTAGATTTCAATTCATTATATTGTTATAGGGTGCAGCCTAACTTGTGGAAAATTTTTATATTTCATTTATACGGTAATTGATCCTCTAATTTGTTCATCACTGCCATTGTTAAAATTTGTTCAGTATTTGATAAGTGCATAATTCGTAGCCTTCTGGCAAACGAGAATGGTGAAAGGCCACATGGCAACAGACTATCTCTATTTCGGACTCATAGCAACAGTCGTGGGCATTTTCAACTAACGAAAGACTGCAAAACTCACCCCCAAAAGTCCCTCTGCAAGCCGAGAGACATTCGGTGGTTGCAGTTTTTCTCCGAACTGAACGGGATAAGGGGGAACCGACTATCACCCACAGTTGAAAACAAGGTGATAAATCCCTTTTCAAGTGGCTAAGAGAAGCCCTGTGACAGGACAAAGAGGAGAGAAACGAGCAGAAGAGAAAAACAAGCGGCGGGGCATTCTCAGGACGGTGGCAAAGCCAGACACACGCACGAGAACAGCACCAGCGAGCTGCATGGAACCTAGGCCTGAAAGCTGACCGCTGGGAGAGCTCGGAAAAAGAAGCAGCGAGCAAGTAAGGATTGCTATGAATGATCCCCTCTTAAACGAGGACATCTCAGTCCTTTGGACTTCTCGACCGATACTAGGTCGACATTAGTGCACTTTTGCCTAGGCTGTCTACAGGCAGGATATTTCTTGCCACTTCTCTGCGCTGATGACCTCAGACAACGGTTGCCAAGGTATGTTATCTTTACATGAACATTTGCTCACGACGTACAAGTGCCGTCGGACAGTGAACAGCATATAGAACTCTGTCCCCTGAAAAAAATGAATACGCACGACAGCGGAGGCCTCCAACACATTTTATTCGTGATTTTTATTTGTGTTATGGCCATAAGTTTTAAGAGCTCTTCCCTGCTAATTTGGCATCAAGCCTATGCAGGTGTGTGTAATATTATAGAGATATATTTAGCTTATAATTAAACTGCGGCAGTCATGATAATTACTGTATCATTTTAATTGCTGGTACCCACGCTCGTACTCAATTATAGTTTTCTAAAGTGTGTATTTAAATGTTTTGGGTCATCTCTCACATGTTTCCTTCGCTCTATTTGTTTATTGTGCATACTAGAATTTAAACAGTGAACAGTGTTTGAATCAATGTTAATTGTTAAATCAGAGTTAGTTAAATCAGTGTCATCGTTTAATCAGTGATAAAGTGTTTAAATCATTGTGCATAATTAAGCTGCCGATAGAGCAGCCCACCATACATTCATCTCAGCAGATTTTTGTGCCACTTCATGAGTAAGGGTGGCAGTGTATATAATATAACGTTGGATATTAAATGTCAAGCGTACGTGAAATGAGCGTTGGGTATCTTTTCGAGTGTGTGTGTGCGTTGCTGTGATTTTCGGTAGATTGGGACGTGCTGGAGTTAAATCCAGGCATCCACGCCCAATCGCGGTACGGGTTTTGCGGGAAGTTAATAATTAATTTGTTATAATTAATTATGGGAGGTCATTATTAATTATTGGAATCAGATAATTAATTTGTTGTTGCAGAATTTTCGGTTGTCAACGCATGTAGGAAAACTCCTTGCTAGCCCCTAGCAGCAGAGGAGGAGAGCAAAATTTTTGACAAAATTTTCTTTAGTTTTTTTATTTTTATTTAGATATTTATTTTTTTTTCGGTGGAGATATCGGGTGCTTCACTGCAGGCGATACTTCACCTGGTGCCGCGGCCACATCAGCCTGTAAAGGTAAGATCCAACAATATACATTAAATACATCACATGAGAACCAAGAATAATAAATCTGATTAAGACATGAACAATCAGTTGAAATGGTGAGTAGTTACCAACAGTTCTACTGAAACGTCACATATAGTCGCATCTAATATGCGTAAGTCATTATACTAACATAGGTACCAAACAATTTAATCGAAAAACATTATTTAGATTCCAATTAACCATATACATTAAATATTGGGTTGTCGTAAAACTCATGACGTAGGTTAGCCATGTTTTGCAAAAGTCATTTATTGATAGGAAGAACAAAGATCAATCAATGATATAATGCCCGTTTTGATCGATAACCTTTTGCCATCATTCAGTGAGCTGCAGAATGCCTCGTTCATAGGAGGACCTGTCTTGGTGCTGATTTACAGCCTCATCTGAATTGAACGTTATACCACACAAGGACTGTTGAAGAGAGCGAAACAAGTGGAAGTCTGACGGCGCAAGGCCAGGCGAGTATGCTGGGTGTGGCAACACAACCCAACCAAGCTCCAATAGTTTTTGGTGGGTGATCAAACTTGTGTGTGGTCTCGCGTCTGGACGTTTCTAGATGATGGATTCGTTCAACCTGTCCAATTGCTGACAGTACACATTCGAACTGATTGTTTGGTTCCGTGGTAGGAGATCGAAAAACACGACACCTTTAAAATACCACCACACTGAGACCATAACCTTCCGCTGATAAATGTCTGCTTTGGGTGTCGTTTGAGGTGAAGCAGCACGCCGGGACCAAGACCGTTTGCGCAGCACATTGTTGTACACAATCCACTTTTCGTCACCATTTATTAGTCTTTTCAAAAAAGGATCGTTTTCGTCACGTTTAATGAGCATATCGTAGATGTTTATACGCGCCGTCAATTGAGCTTCTTCGAGTTCATGAGGAACCCCCACATCGAGCTTGCTTACGTATCCCAGCATCTTCAGGTGGTCGTGAACGCTTGAATGATGGATGTGCAATGTGTCTGCAATCTCTCGTGTCGTGTAACGTGGGTTTGACTCGATCAATGCCTTGATTTGGTCGTCATCAACCTCGGTTGGTCTCCCGGAACGAGGAGCATCCTTGTGGTTAAAATTACCAGCACAGAATTTTGCGAACCACCGCTGGCACTGACGTCCTTGTAGAGCATTATCACCGTACACTTTACGCAAGTTTTCACAAGCTTGACGCGCGTTCTTCCCTTTACGGAAGTAAAACAGTAAAATATGGCGAAAATGCACAGTTTGGTCTTCCATCTTCAACTTGATGTCAAATCTCCGCAAATCAACCAAATCGCTCACTATCACTTTTAGACTGCAGCTAGAACTGGCACCACCTGTGGAATTCCATAGCGATAGTAGAGCTGCCCATGACTCTAGTACTTTCGAAACCGCCCAACCGCCAACGGGTGCCAAAATACGCCATGACGCTTCCGACAACCCAATACATTACACAAGAAACATGAAAAATAAATTTGATGAAGTCATGAACTACAGTTGAGACAGTAAGTAGTTACCAACAGTCCTACTCAAAGGTCATTTATAATTGTATATTATATGTGTAAGCATGTTGATGTAATGCAATATTCGCAAGCAGCACACATAATAGTGTTACCTATTAACTAGCCTGCAACACATTGAAAGTACTTCATGAAGTCCGGAATAGCACAACTGTGCAACGCTCACCTCTCTCCTCTGTTGTTAAGTGTTGTTGTATAAATATATATGGTCCATGCAAACATGATGACAGAAATGCTCATTAATCACTTGTTGTATATATATATTTGCAAATTCGTGAATATCTTGTTGTATACATATTTTACAAATTCAGTCGTTTAAAATATACAGGGAAATCTTAAGAAAATATATATATACTGGGTTGCGCTGGTTTTTAAAGATTTTCGCCAACCCATTCGCCAAATTGAATTCTTTTTCGCCAAAGGTAACTTGAAATGGCCAATTTTTTTTACTCTCCATTGGAAACATAGGAACCATAAAGTCTTACAATAGTACAAAAATAATACGTTATAGATTGTTTAAAATTAAGCACCAAAATAGTATGTCATAGATCCTGAACCCTAATACAAAGAAATATCGACATTTCTTTTCAATTTTGAATTCCATACAACCTATAAAAATTCAAAACAAAGAATTGTTGACAGGATAAGTTTAAAATTGATTGAAAAATTGGGTATTGCATTTATTCTGCGGCTTGGTTCTAAAAAGGCCTGTGTAAAAAAAATACAGATATGTTGAAATATTGCACTTTATTACGTATAGAACTTTCATCTAATAAATATTTTCATATAAGTCGTGCAATATTGATTGATGGTTTACATCAAAACCTAAGAAATCTCAACATATGATCGCCTAAAAAGATTCTATATTAATTTTTAAAATATCATTTGGCATTGCCAAAGCAAAATTTGGTATTGGCCTGTTTAGTACCAAGTCACAGAGTTATTCAAAATACATAAATCAAGCCTAGACTAATCAAAATACTAAATTCTGTGAGGAAGTTCCGTTCATTTTCTGTGCGGTTCCTCAAAATTGAATTCTTCGATTTTTAATCATGTTTATAGCCACTAAATATTCTAAATTTATCACTTTGCTCTGCTCCTTAAGTAAGTTTTTATCAAGTTTTGGCATGAAAAGCCCCTTTCACAGCCCACAATCATTGACAGGGGCGAACATTCAGGGTATGCTAGGTGTGCGGGGCACACGCACACAGATATCGCAATTCAACCTATATTATCGATATTATTTTTTCGGATTTGTTTCTAATAAAACTCACCAGAGTTCGTCTTAAGGCTTTTAGTGGTGGTTAAAATTAATTTCCCCACATAATGTCTTTATTAATAAGAGAAGGTTCGTTCAGTAAGCATATGGTATTCGCGCTAGAATACCAGGGTGTGCTGTTTTGTGTGCGCACATCCGACGACCTTAAAAAGCAGCTGTGGTACAAGCGCTCCTAGACGGCGCTGCTGGTCACTTTCTCATTTTTCTGTGGTCTCAAACGTACCAGCGGAACTCTCAAGGTGTGCTACCCAAAATCAGCACCGCTTGAGTCTCACGGAGCAGCCAGTTGCTGTTATATTGTTGTTTTTTTCTTTATATGTTTTTCTAGTAAGACTCGCTTAAGTTTGTCCGCTAAACTTAATTCCCTTGTTCAATATTTTCGTGAAGAGCAGAAGGTTCGTTGCTTCGTGTAGTAAACAAAACGTAGTAAATAATATTTGCAGCTGCATGGGGTGCTATTTTAACAGCGGACACCCTAAGTCGTTAAAGCAACTGTAATTTAAAGCTTTCTAGATGGCGCTACAGATCATGTTTTTATTTCTTCGTGGATCCAACGCAGAGGTTTAAATTCCCAGGGTGTGCGCACTTAAAAAAAACACCACTGGTCACACTTGTTTGCATTTGGAATAGCATGGAGTCATAAACACACTTCATCGTTGTGCTACGTGTTTTCTATTTTTTCGTCGCTGTGAGAATCGGAGTGTTTATCAGAACAGATACAACTGAATTTTGACATCCATATACAATTTGAATTTTGACATCCACTTAGGTTCACGATGTACTAAGTGGCTCATTTCTGCCGGAGATTTTGCAGACTGTGTAAAGCGGGTTAAAGAAAGTAAGCCAGGTGCTGTATTTAAAACTTATATATATATATAAACAAGTTCAACACAGGTAGTGACCATAGATTGGTGAGATGTAAGATGCACCTCAACACTAAACTTGAACGTGGCAAGCTCATAAGACAAACAAAATCTATTGACATAACCAACCTTAAAAAACACCATAATACCTTCAAGTTAGAACTGAAGAACAGGTTCTCTGCTTTAGAAGACCTAACATCGGAAGAAGTGAACATCTCTGAAGTTAACAGAAAAGTAACGAAAGCTCTTATGGAAACAGCAACAAAATTAGCTGGGTCTAAGAACAAGTTGCATGTGAACAAATTATCAGAAAAAACCAAAATGTTGATGCAAAAAAGAAGAGAGATGAGGACAACTAAAGAAGATGTGACTTCCAAAGTGGAATATATAGAGCTATGCAAGACAGTAAGAAAAAGTATCACTGAAGACGTAAGGAAATTCAACTGTGAACTAGTGAGGAAAGCAATTGAAAACAACCAAAGCCTAAAGATAGCAAAGGGACATCTCAGTAAGGGAAGAAAACAGATTATGGCACTGAGAAAAGAAGATGGTTCTGTAACAAGAAATAGAGGCGAAATTTTGACAAGAGTGAAAGATTTCTACTCCAAATTATATGAAAGGGATGATATATGCACTCCAGACATCATGAAAGATACCTGTACCAGAGTTCCTCCAGTCCTTCCAGCAGAAGTTGCACATGCAATCAAGAACATGAAGCGAGGAAAAGCTCCAGGAGAAGATGGAATTACTGTAGACATCATACAAGAAGCAAGTGGAGAAATCGAAACAGTACTCGCCCAAATTTTCACTCGATGCCTTAATGAAGGAAAGATTCCTGAGGATTGGAACACCGCTACAATGATCCTGCTACATAAGAAAGGTGACATTGAGGATCTCGGAAACTACAGACCTATCAGCCTCCTATCAGTAGTTTATAAAATCTTCACTAAAGTTCTTTCACACCGCTTGAAGGTAACACTGGACATGGCTCAACCGAGAGAACAAGCTGGATTCAGGAGTGGCTACAGCACAATAGATCATATCCACGTGCTGAGAGAACTAATTGAAAGAGCGAGGGAATATGAACTTCCATTGTGCATGGCTTTTATCGATTATGAAAAAGCCTTTGATTCGGTGAAACCATCAGCAGTTACAATGGCTCTGAAAACCTGCGGTATTGAAGATGCATACATTAATATTATTAATAACATCTATGAAAATGCAAGTGCAAAGATTATGCTGTTTGAAAATACAACACACGTAAAAATTGGAAAGGGAGTGAGACAAGGTGACACCATATCTCCGAAGCTCTTTAATGCCACATTGGAGGGTGTTTTTCAGTCGCTGAGCTGGGAAAACAAGGGGATAAAGATTAATGGAGATTATCTAACCCACCTTCGTTTTGCTGATGACGTAGTCATTTTTGCAACTACCCCATCAGAGCTGCAGAGTATGATCCAGGAACTTGCTGACAAGAGTAAAGAAGTGGGATTAAAAATTAACTTTCAGAAGACAAAAGTGATGTTCAATGCTTTTACAAGAAATGAAAATTTATCGATTGATGGAGAAAAGCTGGAGATAACAGACACGTACGTTTATCTTGGACAGCAGATAAAGAGTGAGGGTCACATTGATGAAGAAATTAATCGGCGTACAAAACTTGCCTGGAGAGCTTTTGGAAGAAACAGCATAATTTTCAAGAGCAATATGCCATTATGTCTTAAAAGAAAAGTGTTTGATCAATGCATCCTTCCAGTGCTTACGTATGGTGCAGAGACGTGGACCTTAACTAAAAGAGACATACAAAGGCTGCAGACAACTCAAAACAGCATGGAGAGGTGCATGCTTGGTGTAACCAGGAGAGATAAGAAGAGGAACTCGTGGATCCGAAAAATGACAAGAGTGGAAGACATCATGATCAGAGTTAAATCCCTGAAATGGCAATGGGCTGGACATACTGCCAGAAGGACAGATCATCGATGGACAGCCGAAATTTTAGATTGGATTCCAAGGGACAGGAAAAGACCCAGAAGAAGACCACATGGGAGATGGGTGGATGAAATTCGAAAGTATGCAGGGGTGACATGGAGGAGACTGGCACAAGACAGACCGTTGTGGAGGAAACTTGGGGAGACCTTCGTCCAGCAGTGGATTGATAATGGTTGACAATGATGATGATGATGATGATGATGATATATATATAAAGAAAAAGATACCGAAAATTCGTTCATCACTCTAGTATTTACACAGGAAATTCAGTTTTTTCTTACGATGAAATGTACGTCAAGATCTTTATTACCGTTATTAGACGACAGCTAAGTAAAAGAAATGCTTTTCGTATGTTCAAAATCAATGCGCGAATTTTGTAGATCGGGATACATAATAAAATGTCTGCGTGTTTTTTCCCATCAACAGAGCACACCCAACCTAAATGGGCACGCGACGCCAGTGTGAATAATATCTTCGCAAGACTAGCTAAGATAGGATTTATCTCGTCATGCTTTAGCACAAATCTAGTATTTTCTAAAACCGAAAAATCTTTGTTGCTGTTGTACAACTTTTCTAGGCTTTGGACCACAGTCATAAGTGTATGTTCTCCTAAAAAATTATCAGTGTGTTTGAAGTGTTCACAAACAGTATGCACACACTTCCTTTCTCTTTGTCTTGGAAAGAAAGGTCCAATGATATGTTGCGGGCCACTTCACAGTCGTTTTGTTCAAAACGTGCATGTAATTGTTTAACAAGCTTTTACTTAAACAATGAACATATACTCTTAGATTTTAATTTAAGATCTTCACTGTATTTAACTGTATGCCCATGGAATGATGCATTTCCTTCATCATCAACCAAAATTTCTTCCAGAAAAGTTTTGAGTTTTAAACCTTGTTTTGATGCGGGTAATTATGGGATTATATAAATAGTAAAAGACAACAATAAATTTACAGTTGAAAAATCTATTTTTGAACTCTGAAAGTATTTACATAAAATAGTTACATGGTTCAGGACATCACTGAGGGAAAAAACACGCAGACATGTGGCATAAAAAACCCATATGTGATGATTCCTTTTACCAAGCTGGCTGATTTTGCTGACCTGATTTCCAGAAGATCACTGTGACGTACCTGCAACCAGGACGCACACGACATAAAGGCAGATAGCAGTCAGAACGAACGTCCGCGTAGCTCAATTGGTAGAGTGACTTATTCCGGAATGAGGGGATCCGGATTCGAGCTTCGGCGTGGACAAAAATAACGGAGAAATTTACTTCGTTATAACACCAATTAACGCAGCATAATATTGCCTGCAAAGCACCTTAAAAGGATAACCATCGAAAAAGAATAACCATCGAGTGTGAAATAATTGTTTGAATCTGGTTGAATATTCTGCTTCTTTCAGCACAGCTTATACTTTTTCCAACTTGGACATATTCTTCGGGGACAAATGAAAATAACTGAAAATACTATCCACAATTTCTTGGAATTTTATAAGGTCGGGGATGGCGCCAGAAGAAACAGATGCAGACAATGCTAGCCTACGAGCAATACAATGGAAGCTCAGCAGACGAGGAACTAATGTCTTAAGTCTCGTAGTGACACCCGATTTTCTACCAGCCATTGCGGCTGCACCATCAGTGGCAACTTCGCATAAATATTCCAAAGGAAGATTTTGTTTCTTTCAAACACCTCAGCAGTTCTTTTGTAATATGTTTTGCAGTAGTATTCTCTAACTGCCTTACAGATAGGAATTTCACCACTGGTTCAACATCTTTCGTGTAGCGAATATGTATAATCATGTTCTGATGAACAGATGAATCAGTAGATTCATCTATCATTAAGCTGAATAATTTTGCTTCTAAATCTGCCCTTAGAATTTCCTCCATAATAATGCTAAAAACAGCCTTTTGAAAATTGGTAACACTCGAATGATCTGTACGACGTGTGTGCTTATCAATATTCACTGTTTTTAATTGTGATGTACCTTGAATGATGCTCAAGTTATTCAAGTCTCCCAAGAGACTTTTCGGTACATTATTTTTGGCCATAAAATATACATTTCGCAGTGCAGAAATTATTGCTTCCTGGCTTTTTGAAAGACTTGAAAAGCCTTTGCTTTTCATATTTTGCTCTTCCTTCTAAACTTTTTCAGCAGTTCAATGGCTGCAGAGATTAAGAGACTTTTCATGTTTAACTACATTTTCTTTCTACAGAATTGTACATCCAAACATTTTGAACTTGAGCACTTATGCAAATTTTACAAAACATCGCCCTTTACTTCAAATCGTAACCTAACCATGGTCTGTTACGAGTCCATTCTAGTTTGAAATCCCTTCGTCCCTTTTCAGTAACTTTGTTTTTAATTCTTGTGTCGTGTGTAACATCCAATAATTCCGAAGAATTTAGTAATTTATCGACGTTGTCAATTTCTGAAGAAGTAGAAGCACGCGGTATTTCGCAAAATGATGGTAATGCCGGTGGATTGGTTAATTCATCATTCGTTTAGGTTCTTGAAGTGGAATGTCGATGATATTCCGCATGTAGAATCTTGTAATATTGGAGGAGAATCGGAGATCTACGGCAGAAAAAAACTTTTTATAGAACGTGCACCAGCCTTTTCTTTTCTTACCCGTGGAGATATACCATCAAGCGTGCAGAGAACTTCAATAGCGATCCAAGGCTAATGTGAATATCGGAATAAATACTTTATCGGAAGGAGTGCAAAACATATCATCAATGGCGTCACGAGACTAAAAATTTTTATAGTGTTCAAGAGAAGTGAAGATGAGACACCAGGGTCGACAACAGAATTGGATCAACGCGAGATATGGATAGTGGACAGAGAGGGACATAGAATGGGAGGGTCTTATGTCAGCGATGACGCCGCTCTTTTCATACAATTGCTTTCCGTCTCACACGCAATGTAAACAAAGAAAACAGTAACTAACATTCGAATTTCACTTTCAAGTACCAAATCGAGTAAAAATTAAAGATTGTTTTTGTTTGGACGTCATTAAAAACAGTAATCGCCAATATTTTTGTCAAAACATTTTATCAGTCGACAAAACGATTTTTTTTTCGCAAATTGCGAAAATGGCGATCGGCAGCGCGCCCCCTGTATATGGCACTTGTCTACACGAATACCCACATCACTTCGTTAGATAACCTGATCTTTAAGTTTAAAGAAGGAACTTTCAGAAAGAAGAAAATTTCACACCCCTTAAATATATAAACATAGGAACTTAAATTGCGTATTGCAGCTCTTTCATTTTACCCAAATAAATCTAAAAGTGAGATTAATCTTGTTGAACTTACTTTTTGGTGTAAATTCTACAAATCTGGTAGTCTGAGGTGTCTCGTGTTCCGTCATTACTCGAGCTAAAAAAAGAGAGCAAACAATATCAGGTAAGACGAATATTACGATCTCAAATGCAGAACATAGATAAGTGGGACACAAAGTATTCTTTACCAGTGCAGTTCAATTACAAACGCCGAGAGTATATGTTCTAGAAACTAAAGCATTCCGCAATTCAAATACTTGAATTGTGTGAATTAAATTCATTTTCCCTTGGAACCTCAAATTTCTTATGGGGAAGATTTGCTTCTACACATGAGCATCTAAAGTAGTATGAAATTGCCTATATCAAGCTGTTGGTTGTTTGTACTGCTGGTTATTAGCCGTATGAATTGCCTATCTTCATCTGCTGGTTAATTTGATGTGCAAGCTCAGGTCCACACATTCGAAGTAAACAAGGAATCCAGCCGCGTAGGATCCAGAACCAATTTAACCGGAAGCATTAAAATGTGACCCTTCTTCCACCGGGAAGTCTTTGAATATCAGAAATTCCTAAATGTGAGATTTACGGCATCCGTTGGATCACTTTTAACCTTACAAATAATACTTTATTAGAGTGCAACCTTATCTCGGAAATATTTTTAAATCTTGGGAAATAAAATGTAAATCTGTTTGTTTATTTCTTGTGTAATATAGCGATACTTCGAAATTCAGTAATTTAAAATATTATGCACCGTATCTCGCAAATATTTTCAAATATTGGGAAAGAAAATGCTCATCATATGGTTTATTTGTTGTGTAATATAAGGTGTAATTTGAAAACTCTTTAGTTTGAAACCTATAGGCAAATATTGAGAATATAGATACAATGTCATTCTACAAAAGGACCCACATCACTTCGTTAGATAACCCTGGTCAACATGTTTTCAACAAAACCTTTGTATCCTGCTTTATTTCGGAATTTTTCTATGTGTTTACCTGTAAGAAGTCTACACAAAACTTTCCTTTCCTCAAGTTTATGCAGCAAAGCTTATATATAGTAGTATCACAAATCCGTGTTAACACATATTTAAAAAAAAATAAAAAAATAAATATCCAGTGAAATTTCCAATGAAATTATGCTATCCATTAGGAGTTTATTTGTTTTTTATTTGTAATCATATTTATACTGTACAAAAAAATTATTCCTGCATTTTAGGCCTACATTTTGCTGTTTAAAATTTATGGTAAACACTTACGCTTCGCTTTCCGTTTGTAGGCTACCTCTGGGGCATCCATGGAGACAGTCCATTACTGGTATCTCGTGTTCTCGTTTGCAATGTGTAGTAAAATAGCCTTTTAAACTCAGCTTTAAAGAAATAATAAAACGTCTTCTCTTTTGAGGTTTGTGTTTAATGTTCAGGTCCTTCAATAAAAAAAACAATGGACCGTTTATATTGGTTCATGCGACAAGAGTGTCTTCCATAGTAAAAGAAGGGGTTAAATCACTCTATCTTCTCCTGTAGATGGATATTTTTACTTCATTTCCCAGAAAATTCCACTGCTGCAGTCATGAAACCAAAACTTCTGCTTTACTTTCAGAAAGATCCAAATCCATAGTGAGATCACTCAGCTCGATTTGCATTATTATATGTGGTTCAGTATTGGGTAAATCGACATTAAACTTAGTGTCCGTGGAAGTAAGTGGATCAGACGACTTCCATCTTGCACCACCTTTGTCCCTGTCATCATTAGCATCATTATTAAACTCAATATGATACTGCTTTGGCAGTTCATATATAGAGGGAGGTACTGGTCGTATAACTGATCGTAGGCTAGGGTAAGCCACAGTCCACCTTTTCTTCTTCGACAAACTTGGCCTAAGATGAGGAAACAAATAAAAATTGCAATCTGTTACATGATCTGTCGGTTGTCTCCATATATTTGACACAGCGAAAGGTACAGGCCATCCATTGCCCTTTATCCAATTTTTGAGATTGCACGCACAAATGTTATAACATACATGTGGCGCCCGGGCTTATATGCAGATCAAAGATAAGTCAAACGCAAAATATACTTCATCATTGCAGTTCAATTATAAGCAATGAGAGTGTAGGTTCTAGAAAATAAAAATCATTCCGCTGTTCCGATACTTGAATCGATAAAATTAAATTTATTTTTTCTTGAAACCTCAAATTTCTTGTGAGGATGTTCAACGTTCACGAATGAGCATCTAAAGCTGTATAAATTTGACTATCCCAAGCTCAAGCTCATAAGTTCGAAGTAAAGCAGAAATACAATCATGAAGGACCTAAGCACAATCCATGGGTTTAAAGACAATCTAGATAATTTAGGCTCCGTGCCACATGTTCGAAGTAAATGAGAAATCCATCCGTGTAGGACCCAGGCCCAATCCGTGCGTTTAACCACAACGTTTAGACTTTAATCTTCGCTCACCACCAGATTAGATGCGCAGTGATCAGCACACACCTTTGCAGGCGATTCGTGGTTTACCATTTTTGGACCACTTTTTTCAGGTACTGAATGCGGCTGGCAATTACAATTTGGCATTTTCCAAAGTCGCTGAAGTCCGCTGCCTTTCCAACCTGAAGGACAAGAATAACCCTGATTAACAGAGCTCAGCATCAGGTGTCACTTATAATGATTGATGACATTCACACACGCCGTCCTTTACCCCCAGTTGCTTTGATTTGGATAAAGACACGCTGGTCACCATATTTTCGCGCTTAGGTGTATATAAATACAGGTACTCACATCTTCTTTAGTTGTCCTCATCTCTCTTCTTTTTTGCATCAACATTTTGGTTTTTCCTGATAATTTGTTCACATGCAACTTGTTCTTAGACCCAGCTAGTTTTGTTGCTGTTTCCATAAGAGCTTTGGTTACAGAAAAGTAACCAAAGCTCTTATGAAAACAGCAACAAAACTAGCTGGGTCTAAGAACAAGTTGCATGTGAACAAATTATCAGGAAAAACCAAAATGTTGATGCAAAAAAGAAGAGAGATGAGGACAACTAAAGAAGATGTGACTTCCAAAGTGGAATATATAGAGCTATGCAAGACAGCACAAAAAGTATCACTGAAGACGTAAGGAAATTCAACTGTGAGCTAGTGAGGAAAGCAATTGAAAACAAGCAAAGCCTAAAGATAGCAAAGGGACATCTCAGTAAGTGAAGAAAACAGATTATGGCTCTGAGAAAAGAAGATGGTTCTATAACAAGAAATAGAGGCGAAATTTTGACAAGAGTGAAAGATTTCTACTCCAAATTATATGAAAGGGATGATACATGTACTCCAGACATCATGAAAGGTACCAGAGTTCTTCCAGTCCTCCCAGCAGAAGTTGCTCATGCAATCAAGAACATGAAGCGGGGGAAAGCTCCAGGAGAAGATGGAATTACTATAGACATCATACAAGAAGCAAGTGGAGAAATTGAAACAGTACTCGCCCAAATTTTCACTCGATGCCTTAATGAAGGGAAGATTCCTGAGGATTGGAACAATGCTACAATGATCCTGCTGCATAAAAAAGGTGACATTGAGGATCTCAAGAACTACAGACCTATCAGCCTCCTATCAGTGGTTTATAAAATCTTCACTAAAGTTCTTTCACACCGCTTGAAGGTAACACTGGACATGGCTCAACCGACAGAACAAGCTGGATTCAGGAGTGGCTACAGCACAATAGATCATATCCACGTACTGAGAGAACTAATTGAAAGAGCGAGGCAATATGAACTTCCATTGTGCATGGCTTTGATCGATAATGAAAAAGCCTTTGATTCGGTGAAACCATCAGCAGTTACCACGGCTCTGAAATCCTGCGGTATTGAAGATGCATACATTAATATTATTAATAACATCTATGAAAGTGAAAGTGCAAAGATTAGGCTGTTTGAAAATACTACACACATAAAAATTGGAAAGGGAGTGAGACAAGGTGACACCATATCTCCGAAGCTCTTTAATGCCACATTGGAAAATGTCTTTCAATCACTGAACTGGGAAAACAAAGGGATAAAGATTAATGGAGATTATCTAACCCTCCTTCGTTTTGCTGATGACGTAGTCATTTTTGCAACTACCCCATCAGAGCTGCAGAGTATGATCCAGGAACTTGCTGACAAGAGTAAAGAAGTGGGATTAAAAATGAACTTTCAGAAGACAAAAGTGATGTTCAATGCTTTTACAAGAAATGAAGATTTATCGATTGATGGAGAAAAACTGGAGATAACAGATACGTATGTTTATCTTGGACAGCAGATATCAAGTGAGGGTCACATTGGTGAAGAAATTAATCGGCGTACAAAACTTGCCTGGAGAGCTTTTGGAAGAAACAGCATAATTTTCAAGAGCAATATGCCATTATGTCTTGAAAGAAAAGTGTTTGATCAATGCATCCTTCCAGTGCTTACGTATGGTACAGAGACGTGGACCTTAACTAAAAGAGACATACAAAGGCTGCAGACAACTCAAAGGAGCATGGAGAGGTGCATGTTTGGTATAACCAGGAGAGAGAAGAAGAGGAACTCGTGGATCCGAAAAATGACGAGAGTGGAAGACATCATGATCAGAGTTAAATCCCTGAAATGGCAATGGGCTGGACATACTGCCAGAAGGACAGATCATCGATGTACAGCCGAAATTTTAGATTGGATTCCAAGGGACATTAAAAGACCCAGAAGAAGACCACATGGGAGATGGGTGGATGAAATTCGTAAATATGCGGGAGTGACATGGAGGAGACTGGCACAAGACAGACCGTTGTGGAGGAAACTTGGGGAGACCTTCGTCCAGCAGTGGACTGATAATGGTTGACAATGATGATGATGATGATGACACAAGTACTCGTATCATTTCGTTAGATAATCTTTTGGTTATGTTGAAGAAAAAAACTTTAGAAATAAGAAACTGTATTTCCGTTTTAATATATAAATATACGGATATAAATTGGGTACAGCAGCTACTTTAATTTGTTCCGACACAGCTAAAAGTCGGTTGACTTATCTTGAACTTACTTTCTGGAGTATACACTACAACTCTGGTAGTCGCCGGAGTCTCATGTTCCGTAAATACTCGAGCTAAAGAAAGAGACAAAAAAAATAACATCAGGAATGTGTGACAGATAATACGGGCTTAAAACAACAGAAGAAAGGTAATGTATCAGAAGCAAAATAAACTCTATCAAAACAGTTGATTTACAAACGGTGAAAGTGTAAGTTCTAAATATTAAAGCCATCGGAAATTCACATACTTCAATGGAGAAAATTCAAATGCATTTTTTCTTGAATCCTCAAGCATCTTGCGCGAAAATTTAGCGTCCGCGTTTGAGGTATGATCACCTACAGCCAGGGATAGCGCTGCTGATTGCCATTTTTGCAATTTGCGAAAACGAAATCGATTTGGCGATGGAAAGAAATTCTTTGCGATTACCTTTTCATAGTGTTATAACACTTTGGCGAAAACAAATTGAATTTCGCGACTAAATTGAGGAAAACGTTAGAAAAGCGAGCGCAACCCCTGTCTACAGCTGTATGAAATAACCTAATACAAGTTCATTGCCACACACTCTCACTAAAACAGAAATCAAACCGCATAGGAACTAGGCCTAATTCAGGGGTTTAACTGGAGGCATGAGATTTCAGCCTTCCTTCACCTGGAAGTCTTTGAAACGTAGGAATTTCGAAAGGTGCAACTTGCTGAACACGATATTGTTCTTTTTTGATTTTTTTCGAGTGAAAGCTTATCTCAGAAATACTTATAACACTTGGAAAATAAACTGTTCAACTGTTCGTTTATTTCTGGTGTAATATAGCGCATATCTTGAAAATTCCATAGTTTGAACAGTAATGAACCATATCTCGGAAGTACTTTAAAATATTGTGAAAGAAAATATTCATCTGTTCATTTATTTCTTTTGTAGTATTGCGCATACTATGGAAATTCAATAGTTGGAAACATATCGATAAAATAGAGAAAACATATTGATGCGTTTAGTAGCGGTATTATCTGATTAACTACGCTGCGTGTCATACTTTTATTCCGGAGAGACCCTGTAGGGTTCAAGACAAATCGCCCATAGACGGTGCATGTAATGTGTCGAATACTCCCACAGCAAGGTAAAGGGGCATTCCAACTGATAAGGCACATATACACATTTAATTGGTTAAGGTATAAGTGATACAAATGACATAAAGATAGTTAAGTGGAGTGGCGCACAACGACACATTTCGCATCCGCCAAGCAACCTCGATTTAAGAAGTACGATTGGTGAGTACAATTGGTGTGCTCCTGTTCTTCATAGTACATGGAAACTTTGATAACACACTCAGATAATACTTAATACTTTGAGGCCCCACTCAAATAATACCTAATACTTTGAGGCCCCAATCAGATAATACCTAATACTTTGAGGCCCCACTTTGATGTCTTAACCTTGGGGCCAATTCAAATATCTTAGCATAGGGGCCCACTAAGTTCTTAATCAGGCCCTGGTAATCACCACTCCGCTGTCTTATCCACTGGTCAAGGATTAATCCGTGGCAGGAAGTGGTAGAGCCAAAAACTCGCTTAATAAGAACGAGGCAGTGTGGTTGACCTTTCTGCAGCCTCTTTTGGACGTCCTGTCCACACCTCTGCCTACAGAACAGAATCCTCACGTTCCATCAGAGCGGTAATTCGCACCCTGTATCTTGTACTGCTAGCAGGGTTTACAAGGTTTTTAATTATTTGCAACAACTATTTACATGCTCATCTCGGTTTGGCAACTGCCGAGGTTGAAGCTTCAGCTTGCAGCATCCATTACAACTAGAAATTAGAATTCAGCTCCTTTCAGGAATATTTGTGCTATTGTTTCGCTCTTTGTTCAGACCTTTTGGGTGCCATATGGCTTCTGTCAGTTGTCAGGCAGTTAACTGCTAAGTACGAGATGGCTTGCTGAACATGACTTTCAACCCCAATAACCGTAAATTTGCTGCCAACAATTCATCATCATCAGGAGTTTCCACTACCAAGTGGATTTCCTCGACCATATACACTATCTACCAACAAGTAATTAAACACCCCTGCAATCGACGATATCTGCGGTCCTGATACCAGTCACGGCGCCGCTGTTAAATATCGTGTGGGAAACAACAACGCAACCAGTCGCATGCAAGATGCTACGCAGTTCGTAGCTCTCTCTTTTCGAGAATGGTGTAATCGTCGGGTATCACAGAAATGGCCGATCCATACGTGACATATCCAGCGAGTTGAAGTACCCAAAATCGACAGTAGTCTACGTCGTGGTTGGCAAGTGGAAAATTAGAGGTGACTGTCGTAATGTGATTCAACCCGGCAGACCCGCAAAACTGGGAGTTAGAGACTGACGGGTGCTGGACAGAGAAATTCGGAAGAACCGCACCAAATCGATGGACCACATCCGCGGCGAGCAGTTCCAACAGGTATCCGGGAGTGTTCTTTCGATGAATACCATCCGTAAGGAAGCCAATCTGCTCGGTTATCATTGACGTGCTGCCGGCCACACGCCTTTGATCACCAAGTCCAATAGCGCTGCTCGGCTAACGTGGTGCAAAGAACGTCGACAGTGGACCGTTGAACAATGGAAACAGGTTCTCTGGAGCGACGAATCATGGTTCAACCTCTACCGTTCGGATGGCAGGGTCTGGGTTTGGCGTCTTCCTGGAGAACGCCTCCTGCCGGAATGTATTGTGCCAACTGTGAAGTTCGGCGGCGGTGGAATTATGTTATGGGGGTGCTTCTCCTGGTATGGCACGGGGCATTTGGTCGCAATTCCTGGTAGACTCAACGCCGAGACCTACTGCACCATTTTGGACGCCCATGCGCTTCCTTCGTTGTGGCAGTTTTACGGGGTGGACCCATGTTACTTTCAGGGTGACAATGCCACCTGTCATTTTGCGATGTCCACCATGGCTTGGTATGGTGAAAAAAGGGTTAACCGAATGGACTGGCTTGCGGAGAGGCCGGACCTTAACCTTATCGAGCACCTCTGGGACGAGTTGGAGCTTCGACTTAAGGGGTGCCAACACCGTCCGAAATCGATGAAAGAACTGACCTGTCTTCTCCAAGCCTAGTGGAAGAAAATACCGCTAGCCGTCGTACAACGTCTGGTTGAGAGTATGTCCCGGAGGGTGTCAGCTGTAATCGCCGCTCGTGGAGGCTCCACCAACTATTGAAGGGGAATAAACTTCGTTTTCCTTTGCTATCACAGGTGTCCAATTACTTGTTGGTAGATAGTGAAGTTCCGCTAAGGTCTTCCTCCACTTCTCTCTATCCAAGACCATCCCTTCATCCAGTCCATTAATTTTTTAAACTTGAATTAAACTCCTCCATCCACTTTCTCTTTGGTCTTCCTTTCCCCCTCTTTCCTGGAGCCTCCCACTCCATCAGAATGTTTGGAAGACTTTCTGATGAAATTCTATGGAAAAACCGTAGCGATCTCCGTATCTCAATTGTTTCAAAAATGTCTACTTTAACACTCATAATATCTCGAATTTTTGTATTACGCACTTTTTCACATCTGGATTTTCTCGCAGAATACGCCTCCAAAAGTCCATCTCTGTAGCCAATAATCTTTGTTGCTGTCTTTTGTTTAATGTCCACGTCTCCGCACCATATAAAATGATGCTGTGTACATTCGCTGAATTTTTCTGCAATTCTTCTTTTGAGGCAAATGGTCCAAATAGAGTGTGAAGTTCATCAAATCAAGCGCAGCAATTTAATGAGAAATTCTGTGTGTTCCATTCCCCTCGGCCTCCGAGGGTAGGTGGCAGGGGCGTACTGATAGTCCCCGCAATCCCAGCATCCTGGTGTTGGGAGGGGGGGCTCACAAATAAGAGGGACTCTAACGTCAGGAAAACATTTGATAAAATATTCTCCGGGAACTGCATATGAACCTGGCTATTTTTAAACTAATAAATTCATGAAAATATGAACTTTGGACGGCAGCTTTGACTATATTATTGAAAAGACAATGAATTTACGGTATTTTTTGCAATAAACAAATAAAATATATGAACATCTTTTTTTTTTCTGTTTAGTTTCTAAAAAGCAGCTATTTTAGAAGAATTAAGGCCCCAGTTTGCAACCACAGCAAAGTCCCTATACATGTATACTATTTAATAAGAGAACGTAAAAAAAAGAGAAATATCAGTCCAACAAATGAAATTTTTATATGAATGAGAATAAAGTGTGTTATGTACTAGAGTTGTATGCAGACATAACAAGGCATCCTTCAGAATATTTTGAAGCGAACGGTGTTCTTCCTGTATTAGTTTCCCTTTTTTTTTTGAGAGAGAATCAAGAGAAATACTTTTTACTATGTGCAAAACATTATGACATAACGTTAAGTGTGTTTTTCATATTCAAGACTAAATAGTTTAATACTTCCGCTTTGTTCGGTGCTACCATTCTTAATTGCTATTTATTTTCTTTCTTACTTATGTTTTGTATGTTTTTAGGAACCGGAAAATTTCACTAGACACAGTTACACGGCAGTCATGTTTTGTGTGAGAGTGATCGTAAAACATTTCAAAGGCTGGCATTAGTTCTCGAAAAGATTTGTGTGATGTGAATAACTTTGACTGAAATAATTTGTAGCATTTAGTATTGATATAAAACTAGAGCAATCATTTAAATTATAACATGCCCATTTGTTTTACATGCAATAAAGTACACTAAGTTTGGTTTTACCAAAAATACTTGCAGATTACAAAGAATTTGTATTATTAAAACGCTCAAAAAATCTAATTATTACAGGCGTTTCAATTTGACCTGGACTTTTGTTTCTAATACATTAGTTTGAAAAATTGTGCGTATCCTTATTGTATGTTTGGTAGCAGTGGTACCTTCTGCTACCAGAACGCAACTTGTTTTGTTAATTTTCGTTGCCATGACAACTTCCGCTTTGCAAAAACAGAAATGGCGACTGAAAGTGTTTCGACTTCGGTGCAGCAGAGAATAATTATCAAATTTCTTTGCAATGAAGATGCGAGTGGCAGTGAAATTCACCAGAGACTTCAAACGCAATTTGGCGATTTGTGTCTGTCGCGTTCATCCGTCTTTCAACGATGTAAAGCGTTCAAGGAAGGCACACAAAGCGTCGGTATGACGGCGTCATGCCTGTCGTTCCTTGTCACCAAAGTCTGAGGTCATGCGCCTGTCGTTCCTTGTCACCAAACGTCTGAGCTCATGTACGCGCGCCATGACGGCGCTCGTACATGAGCTCATACGGAACAACAGGATGATTACTGTAAGTGATCTCAGCTCTGCACTGAAGATCAGCGCCGGCAGCTTGCAAACAATCATCCACGATAAGCCGCACTTCAAGAAAGTGTGTGTGAGATGTGTATTAAAGCCGCTGTCCAACGAGGATAAACACAGCAGGTTGCAAATTGCAAACGTGTTGTTCCGAAGACATAAGAGAGAAGAAGACAACTTTCTCAGACGTTTGGTGACAGTGGACGAGACATGGATTCATCACCATACGCCGGAAAGCAAACGTGTAAGCATGGAGTGGGGACACAGTAATTCGCCCCAACCCAAAAAATTCAAGATCAAGGCATCAGTCATGAAGGTAATGGCTACGGTTTTGTGGAATATTAATGGTAATATTCTTAAGGATTTCCCGGAAGATGGTCGAACAATCAATGCCACCAATTACAGCGGTCACCTCAAGAACTCCCTTAAGGCAGCACTGAGAAAGAAGAGATCAGGATTCCTCAACAGTGGAGTATGCTTATCCAAGACAATGCCAGGCATCACACCGCTAAAATTTCTGCGGAAACATTGGAGGAATTGTAGTGGGACGTTGTACACCATCCTCCGTACAGCCCGAATATGTCACCATGTGACTGCCATCTGTTCCGCCCATTAAAGAAATTTTGGGGAGGGCAGAAGGTTAGATTAAATGAAGAGGTGAAAAATATCGTCCTGAGATGGTTTAAACAACAGAGTAACGGATTCTATGAAACTGGGATCCGTAACTTCCTAAACACTAGAAAAAATGAATGGACCGTCAGAGATTACTTCGAAAAATTAGTAATGTAACATCAGCTATATGATAAATAAAAATCTGATTAAAAAAAGTCCAAGTCAAATTTGAATCCCCCTCGTAGTTAATTGTTACGTAAAACCGAATTTAAAAATTTCAGTAAATGGAAGCTAAAAGATTTTGGCATAAAAGCCTCGAAGATATTCTTCGAGAGGGGTGGGGGTGGGGGGGGGGGGGGAGTTTGGAGGTTTCCGGTACACCACTAATGGATGGGCTCCAAAAAGCTTTTACCTTACGAAGAGAATGAACGATTTCCTTAAGACACTGTTACGTAAAACCGAATTTAAAAATTAACTGTTACGTAAAACCGAATTAATTTTAATTAATTTTCAAAATACAATTATTTCTTTCTTATATGTTCTATCAGATAGCCTTTTCTCTGGACTATGAACTTCGTCTAGATTTTAAAGATGACAGGGGCGTTTCTTAAAATTGGCTGTGATATTTAATTCCACTCCTCTTCCATTGCTTCCCATAGTCCAATCATTGTTTGAGATCTTAGTTTAGAAAACGCTCTTTTTAGCAGTCCGAAGGCACAATTGTCCATTGGTGACAGCTCAGGGGATTTTGTAGGAATATGAGCGAAAGGCATGGACTTAATATCTGTCTCTTTTTCCATTTTTTTTCAAGAAATGGAAAAGAGACAGGTAGATTTGGATGTATGATTGGGAGCCATATCGTGATGGAGTTCTACTTTTTGAAGGTTCTGTGGATAAAGGAATGGTATTTCCGATAAGGGTACAGGAGTTAAAACTTTACTTCGGTAATATGTACAGTTAATCTTAATCTTCTTCTCAAGTTTTCCTAATTTTAAATTCTGTGACGTACTACAGAGGTGAAAACATGTGTCAAGACGACAAATCTGCAGCGAGACATTCTGCTAGCGTTGCTTAGTTGGGAGAGCGACTTACTCCGGAGTGAGAGACACGGACTCGATGCTCGTCGCGGACAAAATTTTGTTTCACATTGGCTCCCGATTGTGGAAATTGGATCCACTGGCCGTTGGGTTCTCCGAAAAATTTGTGATGTTTGTTCCACACATTGTCTGGAATTAATGAAAAATTCCTACTTCGCATCAAACACAAAAGTTAAGAGGGAGAGGATGTGACATACTACAGAGGTGAAAACATGTGTCAAGACGACAGACCTGCAACGAGACAATCTGTCCGCGTAGGTTAGTTGGAAGAGCGACTTACTCCGGAGTGAGTTGGCGCGAATTTAATGTTCGTCGTGGACAAACCTGTGTTTTCACATTTCCCATTGTACGAGAAACAGCAATAATCACGAATCCTCCATTGAAACTTTCTTTGGATTCTTGGAACCAAGTTTGTAAGTCTTTTTCTTTTCTTTTACGATAGTAAATCCACCTTTTCTCGTTACAGTCGTTAGATAAATCTATGTTTCATCAATAGTCACAATAAATTTCTATCTGTCTCCGGCTAAGTGATTTCCATAAAGAAGTCTACACCGTGTTCTGCGATCAACGTGCCTAGGCAATACGCGGTGAACATCGTCTTTTGCTTTTTTTGGATTCGAATCTTTGTTATTTTGCTTAGAGTTGATACAGCAGTTTTTAAACGACCAAGCAATTGCTCTTTGTGTAGGTGAATTTCTTTTAATCCCAGAGACCTTACTTCTGCTTTGGATATTCGTTTCGTGTTTTTTTCCTATTAAAAACAATACTTTATAACGAAGTAAATTTCTCAGTCATTTTTGGTCTGCGCCGGGATTCGAACCCGAGGCCGCTTATTCCGGAACAAGTCGCTCTACCAACTGAGCTACGCAGACGTTTTATTCTGATTCCTATCTGCCTTTATGTCGTGTGCGTCCTTCGGGCAGGTACGTCACATCTCCTGGTACGTTACAACTTCACGATTTTTCACTCTCTTATTAATAATATTGCTTATTTTACATTTAGAGATTCTAATTCCATGAATTTCACAGCGTTTCTTTAATTACAGAATACGAATATTTCTCCGCGTAAGGAAGAAAAACATAACCCTCTATCCACAGCCTCTTTACGAGCGCCATTTTCTTAGCAGACGATATTTAACTGCAGCAGATGTTTCTTCCGTGCTCATCTGACATACTGGTGCTAGTTCCAATTCTTTGAACTTTCTTTACTTTCTGTAATTTCTTATCAAAAACGTTCTAAAAATGTGCACATCCTCTGTGTAATACAGCGCATATTTTGCAAATTCAATAGCTTAAAACATACAGGGAAATCTTGAGAAAATATAGGTGTGAAACTTAATTCGCGGCCAAAGGCACGACACGTTGACAGCAAATTATAGCAAATCGAATACGTACCTAATCAGGGAAATAATCTCAGTCGTGCTCGATACATTTGATCCATCGGTCAGGGAGCTGCCGAATGCCAGTGTGGTAAAAAGAACGCTGTTTCGAGTTGATAAAGTCATCAATACTTGTGTGGACCTCCTACACAGAAGTGAAGTGCGTAACACTCAGGTGATGTTGCAGGGAACGAAAGAGGTGATAATCCGACGAAGCGAAGTCTGGAGAATACGCCGAGTGGGACAAAATCTCTCATATACCAAGTCGGTGGTCATGTTTAAAGTCGTTTTTGCGGTGTGAGGACGCGCGTGTTTCTGAAGCAACAGGACCGACCTTCTGCCATTGCCGGTGTATGGCCTTTACGCCTCCAGTGCGTCACCCACACGAATGAGTTGCTGAAAATAACGCTCAGCATTGACCATTTCACCAGGATTGAGAAACTCATAGTGTACGACACCGCGCTGATCCCACCATATGCACAGCAACAACTTCCTGGCATGAATATTCAGTTTGTCGGTACTGATGGATTATCGTAGAGGATCCACTTCTCATCACAGGTCAAAATCGTGTGGAGGAATTCCTTCTTCTTGAATCTGGAGAGCAAGGACACAGCAACAGCGCCTAGACTTGTTCGCAGCTGTGAGTTGGTGGGGCACCCAACGGCCCTACTTGTGAATCCGTCCTAGCTTGTGCAAGCGCTTTGCAATGGCTTGCCGTGTTATTCCGAGTTCGTAGGCGAGCTCTGACTGTGTGCGGCAGTGATCCACGTCCAACAGTTGTTCCAGTTCCTCATCGTCAACTTTCTGTGGCTGTCCCGGACGTTCTGCATCACGTAGATCGAAATTTCCTTGCTTACACCACTGGAACCACTCCCTACACGTACTGTCATATAGTATATAGCACTTGTCTACACAAATACCCACATCACTTCGATAGAAAACCTGATGTTTAAGTTTAAAGAAGGAACGGCGGTATGTAAATTGCGAACTACAGCGTGTAAATTGCGAACCAAAGTCAGACCGCCATTAAAACACTGTATGTAAATTGCGAACCAAGGCACATGACCACTATATGTAAATTCCAAACCCTCTTCTCTGAACATCTGCGGGAATTCAACATTTGGGATCTGGCAACAGATTTTGTTACAATCTAGTTAGCTAAGCTAGCTCGTCTATTTTTTAATACCTTGCTTTAGGTATATCTTTTGTTGTTTGACAAGCTTTACGATGGAAGTGACACTCTCGATCTCTGAAAAAGGAAAATAATCGTTAATGGTAGAGCAAAATGAAAAGGAAAAGATTTGTTAATTTTACCGCAAAATGAAGATATTTAGAAGTGAGGAGTGTTTCTGGTTATGCACAGTTAGAAACTGTGAAGCAAAGGTTTTTACAATTGGGCTGGAAGATGTAGTAAGTAGAAGTGACACGCATCATTCGCATGAAAAAAATGTTGAAGTAGATGTTAAAAACGAATTAAGTTTCATCCGTCTGTCAGCCCTATTTCTTCCCTTCTCCTTCAGGTAAACGCTCCTGCTGGTCTCCTTTTCACAACTACCGTTCTTATATTCCTTTATCTTGGCAAAGGGAAAGCCATTAACTGCTTATTTTTGTAACCAACAAAAATGTATATAAAATGTGATTGTCTCCGAAAATGGGGAGAAGATTAGCATGGCCCCTGCGAAAGGATGACAAACTGATTTTCTTGTTTTCGTGAATACATTGCTTTAAATTGTTTTACATTATTTTAATCATTATATTTTTATACTGGTTTATTAGCACGTCTTTTGTAAAAAAAGATCGTGCTTATGTTACCGGTTTGTCCGTCCGTCCGCCTGTATTCACAATATCTTTGCAACTATTAGTCCGATCTGAAAAATTCTTTTTGCATTGGGAAGCGTGAAATATGCGAATGATCATCCATTATTTCGTTTTTTTTACGATGTACAATTTCGCCGCTCGAGGGCATAAATGCAGATGATGTCACATTCAAAAATACGTTTTATCCACATATTTGCTTCTAAATATCCGATTGAAAAAATTATTTTAGTTTTCGATTCAATTTATGTTGAAGAGTATTTTAGATATAGTTACTTCTTCAAATTACGCATAGATTTTCCGCTAGGGGGCGTAAAAGTTAATTACATTTTTCCCGATAACTCTTCTTCTAAAACTCCGATTTGAAAATGTTTTTCTTCAGCTGATACACCTCCTGATGCAAAATCTTTTGCATAAAATTTTAAAGTTTTGGTAAACAATAATTTGACCACCAGGCGGTGTAAGGGTTAATTTCTGCTTCTGATGTATTTTCCATAAAATCTGAGCTTCTAAAATATCGATTGAAAAAATTCTTTCGTGGACTGATGCCACTAACATAGATACACCTTTTCGGAATATTTTCTTCTTAAAATATTGCACAGTTTCTCCGCCAAGGAGCGTAGATGTATAACTTATTTTTGTCAATGTCTCTACTTGTAGGACTCCGATTCGAAAAATGTTTTCTTTGTTGGATAGTGTTTTCAGTGTGACATGTCTTCATATAATTTCAAAACTTTTAAGTAATTCATAGACTTTCCGCTAGGGGGCGTGGAGGTTAATTGCGTTTCCTCCTATATCTTTGCTTCTAAATTTCCGATTTGCAAAATTCGTTCTGCACCGGGTACAGCTCCTGATGGGAAATCGTTTGCACATAATTTCTAATTTTTGTAAACAAATGGTTTGGCCACCAGGGAGGGGTAAATCTTAATTTCCGCTTCTGATGTATTTGCAGCAAATATTAGCTTCTAAATTTTCTATTGAAAAAAACGTCTTTTGTAGAACGATACTACTCATATCGACAAACCTTTTAGAAACATTTTCTTCTTAAAATAATGCACGGTTTCTACACCAGAGGGCGTAGATGCACACCTTATTTTTGTAAATATCTCTACTTCTAGCAGTCCGATTTGAAAAATTCCTTCTTTGTTGGATAGTGTTTCTAGTGTGACATGTTTTTCATATAATTTCAAAATTTTCAAGTAATTCGTAGATTTTCCGATGGGAGGCACAAAGGCAAATTGCGTTTTCTGCGTTATTTCTGCCTCTAAAACTCCGATATGAAAAATTCTTCCTGTATCGCATACAAGACCTGATGGGAAATATTTTTCACATAATTTCTAATGTTTGGTAGAGAATGGTGTGGCCACCAGGGGGCATAAGTGTTAATTTCTGTTTCTGATGTATTTGTAGCAAATTCTGGGCTCCTGAAAACTTGACTAAATTTTTTGTTGTTGGACCGACACCACTCACATGTAAAAACCTTTTAAGAATACTTTCTTCCAAATATATTGCATGGTTTTCCCACCAAGGGACGTAAATTCACCTCTTATTTTTCTTGATATCTCTGTTTCTAGGAGACTGATTTGAAAAATTCTTTCTGTGTTGGAGAGCGTTTCCGGTGGGAAATGTTTCTCATATAAATTAGTGTCATTCTTAACGAACAAGTCTGCAACCAGAGGGCGTAAGCTCACGATTTTGTTCACAACAATATCTGAGGGATTAAAATCCCGATTGAAAAACTTTTTTCCTCCGTCAGATATTATTGTTTTCCATACCGGATCCATTGACTTTGAATAGCTTTGATAAATTGAATTTGGGTCAGAACGGATTCAAAAGACGTGCTTATTTACACCCGAAAATTCGGTGTCATCTTTCTTGTTTTTTCATATCGTCAGAATGGGCGCAGAAACGTTGGATGGCCATTTGTACATAGGGTCTAGAAAAGTAAGTTCGCAATTTACACATAGCGATCTTGGGCCTTAGTTCGCAATTTACACATAGCGATATTGGGCCTTAGTTCGCAATTTACGTATAGGGGTTGACTGCAATCCGATTTTGGTTCACAATTTACACGCTCAAGAAGGAACTTTCAGAAAGAAGAAAATTCCACACGCTTTAAATATATAAACATACGAACTTAAATTGCGTATTGCAGCTATTTCATTTTACCCAAATAAATCTAAAGGTGAGATTAATCTTGTTCAACTTACTTTTTGGTGTAAATTCTACAAATCTGGTAGTCTGAGGTGTCTCGTGTTCCGTCATTACTCGAGCTAAAGAAAAAGAGAGCAAACAATATCAGGTAAGACGAATATTACGATCTCAAATGCAGAACATAGATAAGTGGGACACAAAGTATTCTTTACCAGTGCAGTTCAATTACAAACGCCGAGAGTATATGTTCTAGAAACTAAAGCATTCCGCAATTCAAATACTTGAATTGTGCGAATTAAATTCATTTTCCCTTGGAACCTCAAATTTCTTATGGGGAAGATTTGCTTCTACACATGAGCATCTAAAGTAGTATGATATTGCCTATATCAAGCTGCTGGTTGTTTGTACTGCTCGTTATTAGCCGCATGAATTGTCTATCTTCATCTGTTGGTATATTTGTTGTGTAAGCTCAGGTCCACAGATTCAAAGTAAACAAGGAATTCAACCGCGTAGGATCTAGAACCTCTTTAACCGGAAGCATTAAAATGTGACCCTTCTTCCACCAGGAAGGCTTTGAAATTCAGAAATTCCTAAAAAAATGTGCGATTTACGTCATCCGTTGGATCACTTTTAAAGTTACAAATAATACTTTATTTGAGTGCAACCTTATCTCGGAAATACTTTTAAATCTTGGAAAATAAAAATGTTCATCTGTTTGTTTATTTCTTGTGTAATATAGTGATACTTCGAAATTCAGTAATTTAAAATATTATGCACCGTATCTCGCAAATATTTTCAAATATTGGGAAAGAAAATGCTCATCATATGGTTTATTTGTTGTGTAATATAAAGTGTAATTTGAAAACTCTTTAGTTTGAAACCTATAGGCAAATATTGAGAAAATAGATACAATATCATTCTACACAAGTACCCACATCACTTCGTTAGATAACCCTGGTCAACAAGTTTTCAACAAAACTTTTGTATCCTGCTTTATTTGGGATTTTTTCTATGTGTTTACCTGTAAGAAGTCTACACAAAACTTTCCTTTCCTCAAGTTTATGCAGCAGAGCTTATATATAGTAGTATCACAAATCCGTGTTAACACATATTTAAAAAAAAATTAAATATCCAGTGAAATTTCCAATGAAATTATACTGTCCATTAGGAGTTCATTTGTTTTTTATTTGTAATCATATTTATACTGTACAAAAAAATTATTCCTGCATTTTGGGCCTACATTTTGCTGTTTAAAATTTATGTTAAACACTTACGCTTCGCTTTCCGTTTGTAGGCTACCTCTGGACCATCCCTGGAGACAGTCCATTACTGGTATCTCGTGTTCTCGTTTGCAATGTGTAGTAAAATAGCCTTTTAAACTCAGGTTTAAGGAAATAATTAATTGTCTTCACGTTTGAGGTTTGTGATCAATGTTCAAGTCCTTCAATAAAAAAACAATGGACCTTTTATATTGGTTCATGTGACAAGAGTGTCTTCCATAGTAAAAGAAGGGGTTAAATCACTCTATCTTCTCCTTAAGATGGATATTTTTACTTCATTTTCCAGAAGATTCTACTGCTGCAGTCATCAGGCCAAAACTTCTGCTTTACTGTCAGAAAGATCCAAATCCATAGTGAGATCACGCAGTACGATTTGCATTATTTTATGTGGTTCAGTATTAGGTAAATCGACATTAAACTCAGTGTCCGTGGAAGTAAGTGGATCAGACGACTTCCATCTTGCACCACCTTTGTCCCTGTCATCATTAGCATCATTGTTAAACTCAATATGATACTTCTTTGGCAGTTCATATATAGAGGGAGGTACTGGTCGTATAACTGATCGTAGGTTAGGGTAAGTCACATTCCACCTTTTCTTCTTCGAAAAACTTGGCTTAAGATGAGAAAACGAATAAAAATTGCAATCTGTTACATGATCTGTCGGCTGTATCCATATATTTGACACAGCGAAAGGTATAGGCCGTCCATTGCCCTTTATCCAATTTTTGAGATTGCACGCGCAAATGTTATAACATACATGTGGCGCCCGGCCTCATATGCAGATCAAAGATAAGTCAAACGCAAAATATACTTCATCATTGCAGTTCAATTACAAGCGATGAGAGTGTATGTTCTAGAAAATATAAAGCATTCCGCTTTTCCGATACTTAAATCGATAAAATTAAATTTATTTTTTTCTTGAAACCTCAAATTTCTTGTGAGGATGTTCAACGTTCACGAATGAGCATCTAAAGCTGTATAAATTTGACTATCCCAAGCTCAAGCTCATAAGTTCGAAGTAAAGCAGAAATACAATCATGAAGGACCTAAGCACAATCCATGGGTTTTAAGACAATCTAGATAATTTAGGCTCCGTGCCACATGTTCGAAGTAAATGAGAAATCCAGCCGTGTAGGACCCAGGCCCAATCCGTGCGTTTAACTACAACGTTTAGACTTTAAGCTGCGCTCACCACCATATTAGATCCGCAGTGATCAGCACACAGCTTTGCTGGCGATTCGTGGATTACCATTCTCGGACCACTTTTTCCAGGTACTGAATGCGGCTGACCATTAGTGACCTTCAAGGTTTTCTGCGACCTAAATGGACTACGCGAGAAGTATGGCAATTACAATTTGGCATTTTCCAAAGTCGCTTAAGTCCGCTGCCTTTCCAACCTGAAGGACAAGAATAACCCTGATTAACAGAGCTCAGCATCAGGTGTCACTTATAATGATTGATGACATTCACACACGCCGTCCTTTAACCCCAGTTGCTTTAATTTGGATAAAGACACGCTGGTCACTATATTTTCGTGCTTAGGTGTATATAAATACCAGTACACAAATACTCGTATCATTTCGTTAGATAATCTTTTGGTTATGTTGAAGAAAAAAACTTTAGAAATAAGAAACTGTATTTCCGTTTTAATATATAAATATACGGATATAAATTGGGTACAGCAGCTACTTTAATTTGTTCCGACACAGCTAAAAGTCGGTTGACTTATCTTGAACTTACTTTCTGGAGTATACACTACAACTCTGGTAGTCGCCGGAGTCTCGTGTTCCGTAAATACTCGAGCTAAAGAAAGAGACAGAAAAAAATAACATCAGGAATGTGTGACAGATAATACGGGCTTAACAACAGAAGAAAGGTAATGAATGGGAAACAAAATAAACTCTATCAAAACAGTTGATTTACAAACAGTGAAAGTGTATGTTCTAAATATTAAAGCCATCGGAAATTCACATACTTCAATGGAGAAAATTCAAATGCATTTTTTCTTGAATCCTCAAGCATCTTGCGCAAAAATTTAGCGTCCGCGTTTGAGGTATGATCACCTACAGCCAGGGGTAGCGCTACTGATCGCCATCTTCGCAATTTGCGAAAAAGAAATCGTTTTGGCGATGAAAAAAACTCTTTGTCGATTACCTTTTCATAGTGTTATAATATTTTGGCGAAAACAAATTTAATTTGGCGACTAAATAGAGGAAAATGTAAGAAAGGCGAGCGCAACCCCTGTCTACAGCTGTATGAAATTACCTATCCTAAGTTCATTGCCACACACTCTCACTAAACCAGAAATCAAACCGCATAGGAACTAGGCCTAATTCAAGGGTTTAACTGGAGGCATAAGACTTTCAGCCTTCCTTCACCTGGAAGTCTTTGAAACGTAGGAATTTTGAAAGGTGCAACTTGCTGAACACGATGATGTTCTTTTTTGATTTTTTTCGAGTGAAAGCTTATCTTAGAAATAATTAAAAAAATTTGGAAAATAAAATGTTCAACTGTTCGTTTGTTACTGGTGTAATATAGCGCATATCTTGAAAATTCCATAGTTTAAAAATTTATGAACCATATCTCGGAAGTACTTTAATATATTGGGAAAGAAAATATTCATCTCTTCATTTATTTCTTTTGTACTATTGCGCATATTGCGGAAATTCAATAGTTGGAAACATATCGAAAAAATAGAAAAAATATATTGATGCGTTTAGTAGCGTATTATCTAATTAACTACGCCCGCGTGTTATACTTTTATCCGCAGAGACACTGTAGAGCTTATGAAAATCGTCCATAGACGGTGCATGTAATGTGTCGAATACTCCCACAGCAAGGTAAAGGAGCATTCCAACTGATAAGGCACATATACACATTTAATTGGTTAAGGTATAAGTGATACAAAAAAAAAACAAAGATAGTTAAGGGGAGTGGCGCACAATGACTCATTTCGCATCCGCCAAGCCAGCACGATTTAAGAAGTACAATTTGTGTGCTACTGTTCTTCATAATACATGGAAACTTTGAGGGCGCACTCAGATAATACCTAATGCTTTGAGGCCCTACTTAGATGCCTTAACCTGGGGCCAATTCAATTATCTTAGCCTAGGGGCCCACTAAGTTCGTAATCAGGCTCTGGTAATCACCACTCCGCGGTCTTGTCCACTGGTCAAGGATTAATCCGTGGCAGGAAGTGGTAGTGACAAAAACTCGCTTCATAAGAACGAGGCAGTGTCGTTGACCTTACTGCAGTTTCTTTCGGACGTGCTGGCTGCAGCTCTGCTTACAGAACAGAATCCTCAGGTTCCATCAGAGCGGAAATTCCCACCTTGTATCTTGCACTGCTAGCAGGGTTTACAAGGTTTTTAATTATTTGCAACAACTACTTACATGCTCGTCTCGGTTTGGCAACTGCCGAGGTTGGAGCTTCGGCTCGCAGCATCCATTACTACTAGAAATTAGAATTCAGCTCCTTTCAGGAATATTTGTGCTATTTTTTGGCCCTTTGTTGAGGCCTTTTGGGTGCCATCTGGCTTCTGTCAGTTGACAGGCAGTTAACATCTCAGTGCAAGATGGCTTTGCTTATTCGTTTTGGAGTCACCTGCTGAACGTGACTTTCAATCCCAATAACTGTAAATTTGCTGTCAACAATTCATCATCATCAGGAGTTTCCACTACCAAGTGGATTTCCTCGACCATATACACTATCTACCAAAAAGTAATTGGACGCCCCTGCAATCGACGATATCTGCGGTCCTGATACACGTCACGGTCGCCGCCGGTAAATATCGTGTGGGAAACAACAGCACAACCAGTCACATGCAAGATGCCATGCAGTTCGAAGCTCCCTAATTTCGAGAAAGGTGTAATCGCCGGGTATCACAGAAATGGCCGATCCATACGTGGCATATCCAGCGAGTTGAAATACCCAAAATCGACAGTGGCCTACGTGATTGGCAAGTAGAAGATGAGAGGTGACTGTCGGAATGTGCCCCTACCCGGCAGACGCAAAAAAAACTGGGAGTTAGAGACCGACGGGTGCTGGCCAGAGAAATTCGGAAGAACCGCACCAAGTCGATGGGCCACATCCGCGAGGAGTTTCAACAGGCATCCGGGAGTGTTCTTTCGATGAATAGCATCCATAAGGAAGCCCAACTGCTTGGTTATCATGGACGTGCTGCCGCCCACAAGCCTTTGATCACCAAGTCCAATAACGCTGCTCGGCTAATGTATTGCAAAGAAGGTCGACAGTGGACCGTTGAACAGTGGAAACAGTTTCTCTGGAGCGACGAATCAAGGTTCACCCTCTTCCGTTCGGATGGCAGGGTCTGGGTTTGGCGTCTTCCTGGAGAACGCCTCCTGCCGGAATGTATTGTGCCAATTAAAAACTCGACGGCGATGGAATTATGTTATGGTGGTGTTTCTCTTGCTATGGCACGGGACCCCTGGTCGCAATTCCTAGTAAACTCAACGCCGAGACCTACTGCACCATTTTGGATTACCATGCGCTTCTTCCGTTGTGGCAGTTTTACGGGGTGGACCCATGTTACTTTCAGGATGACGATGCCACCTGTCATGTTGCGATGTCCACCATGGCTTGGTATGGTGACAATGGGGTTAATCGAATGGACTGGCCTGCGAAGAGCCCGGACCTTAACCAAATAGAGCACCTCTGGAACGAGTTAGAGAGTCGACTTAAGGGGTGCCCCCACCGTCAGAAATCGGTGAAGGAATTGACCTGTATTCTCCAAGACGAGTGGAAGAAAATGCCGATAGCCGTCGTACAACGCCTGGTTGAGAGTATGCCCAGGAGGGTCGCAGCTGTAATCGCCGCTCGTGGAGGCTCCACCAACTATTGAAGGTTAATAAACTTCGTTTTCCTTTGCTATCACATGTGTCCAATTATTTGTTGGTAGAGAGTGTATCTAAAATGTGATTGTCTCCGAAATTGGGGAGAAGATTAGCATGGCTTATGCGAAAGAATGACAAACTGATTTTCTTGTTTTCGTGAATACCATGCTTTAAATTACTTTACATTATTTTAATCATTATATTTTCATACTGGTTCATTAGCACGTCTTTTGTAAAAAAGATCGTGCTTATGTTACCGGTTTGTCCGACCGTCCGTCCGTCCGTCTGTATTCACGATATCTCTGCAACTATTATTCCGATTTGAAAAATTCTCCTTCCATTGGGAAGCTGGAAATATGAGAATGATGATCCTTTATTTGTTTTTTGTTTTTTTTACGGTGTACAATTTCGCCGCTCGAGGGCATAAATGCCGACGATGTCGAATTCAAAAATAAGTTTTATTCCACATATTTGCTTCTAAACATCCGATTGAAAAAAATTATTTTATTTTTCGATTCAATTTATGTTGAAGAGTATTTTAAATATAGTTACGTCTTCAAATTACGCATAGATTTTCCGCTAGGGGGCGTACAAGTAAATTACATTTTTCCCGATAACTCTTCTTCTAAGACTTCGATTTGAAAATGTTTTACTTCGGCGGATACACCTCCTAATGCGAAATCTTTTACATATAATTTCAAAGTTTTGTTAAAAAATAATTTGGCCACCAGGCGGTGTACGGGTTAGTTTCTGCTTCTGATGTATTTTCCATAAAATCTTAGCTTCTAAAATATCGATTAAAAAATTCTTTCGTGGACTGATGCCAATCACATAGATACACCTTTTCGGAATATTTTCTTCTTAAAATATTGCCCAATTTCTCCACCAGGTATCGTAGATGTATAACTTATTTTTCTCAATATCTCTACTTGTAGGAGTCCGATTCGAAAAATTCCTTCTTTTTTGGATAGTGCTTTCAGTGTGACATGTTTTCATACAATTTCAAAATTTTAAAGTAATTCATAGATTTTCCGCTAGGGTGCGTAGAGTTGAATTGCGTTTCCTCCTATATCTCTGCTTCTAAATTTCCGATTTGCAAAATTCGTTCTGCACCGGTTACAGCTCCTGATGGGAAATCGTTTGCACATAATTCATAATTTTTGTAAAAAAAGGTTTTTGGCCACCAGGGGGCGTAAATCTTAATTTTCGCTTCTGATGTATGTGCAGCAAATATTAGCTTCTAAATTCTCGATTGAAATAAACGTCGTTTGTAGACCGATACTACTCATATCGACAAACCTTTTAGAAACATTTTCTTCTTAAAATATTGCACGGTTTCTACACCAGAAGGCGTAGATGTATATATTATTTTTGTCAATATCTCTACTTCTAGGAGTCCGATTTGAAAAATTCCTTCTTTGTTGGATAGTGTTTTTATTGTGACATGTTTTTCATATCATTTCAAAATTTTCAAGTAATTCGTAGATTTTCCGATGGGAGGCACAAAGGCAAATTGCGTTTTCCACGTTATTTCTGCTTCTAAAACTCCGATTTGAAAAATTCTTCCTGTATCGCATACAATACCTGATGGAAATTATTTTTCACATAATTTCCAATGTTTGGTAAACAATGGTGTGGCCACCAGGGGATAAAAGTGTTAATTTCTGCTTCTGATGTATTTGTAGCAAAATCTGGGCTCCTGAAAACTTGACTAAATTTTTTTCGTTGGACCGATACCGCTCATATGGAAAAACTGAGAGTACTTTCTTCCTAAAGTATTGCATGGTCTCCCCACCAACGGACGTAAAGTCACATCTTATTTTTCTCGACATCTCTGTTTCTAAGAGTCTCATTTGAAAAATTCTTTCTGTGTTGGAGAGCGTTTCCGCTGCGAAATGTTTCTCATATAAATTCATGTTTTTCTTAACGCACAAGTCTGCAACCAGAGGGCGTTAGCTCACGATTCCGTTTACAAAAATATCTGAGGGATTAAAATCCCGATTGAAAAACTTCTTTCCTCTGTCAGAGACTATTGTTTTCCATACCAGTTCCATTGACTTTGAATAGCTTTGATAAATTGAATTTGAGTCAAAACGGATTCAAAAGACGTGCTTATTGCACCCGAAAATTCGGTGTCATCTTTCTTGTTTTTTGATATCGTCAGAATGGGCGCTTTGGCAATTTACACATGCGGTCTAGAAAAGTTAGTTCGCAATTTACATATAGGGGTTGAGGGCAATCCGATTTTGGTTCGTAATTTACACGCTCAAGCAGGAACTTTCAGAAAGAAGAAAATTCCACACCCTTTAAGTACATAAATACACGAACTTAAATTGCGTATTGCAGCTATTTCATTTTACCCAAATAAATCTAAAAGTGAGATTAATCTTGTTCAACTTACTTTTTGGTGTAAATTCTACAAATCTGGTAGTCTGAGGTGTCTCGTGTTCCGTCATTACTCGAGCTAAAGAAAAAGAGAGCAAACAATATCAGGTAAGACGAATATTACGATCTCAAATGCAGAACAATGATGAGTGGGACACAAAATATTCTTTACCAGTGCAGTTCAATTACAAACGACGAGAGTATATGTTCTATAAACTAAAGCATTCCGCAATTCAAATACTTGAATTGTGTAAATTAAATTAATTTTCCCTTGAAACCTCAAATTTCTTATGGGGAAGTTTTGCTTCTACACATCAGCATCAAAAGTAGTATGAAATTGCCTATCTCAAACTGCTGGTTATTAGCCGCATGAACTGCCTATCTTCATCTGTTGGTTTATTTGTTGTGTAATCTCAAATCCACACATTCGAAGTAAACAAGGAATCCAACCGCGTAGGATCTAGAACCAATTTAACCGGAAGAATTTAAATGTCACCCTTTCTTCCACAGCGAAGGCTTTGAAATTCAGAAATTCCTAAATGTGCGATTTACGTCATCCGTTGGATCACTTTTAACCTTACAAATAACACTTTATTCGAGTGAAACCTTATCTCGGAAGTACTTTAAAATCTTGGGAAATAAAATGTACATCTGTTTGTTTATTTCTTGTATAATATAGCTCATACTTCAATTTCAGTAGTTCAAATTATTATGCATCATATCTCGAAAATACTTTCAAATCTTGCGAAATAATATTCCCATCTGTTCGTTTTATTCTTGTGTAATATAGCTCATACTTTGAAATTCAGTAGTTCAAAATATCATGCATCATATCTCGAAAATACTTTCAAATCTTAGGAAACAAAATGCCCATCTGTTCGCTTATTTCTTCTATAATATAGCTCATACTTTGAAATTCAGTAGTTCAAAATATCATGCATCATATCTCGAAAATACTTTCATATCTTGGGAAACAAAATGCCCATCTGTTCGCTTATTTCTTCTATAATATAGCTCATACTTTGAAATTCAGTAGTTCAAAATATTATGCATCATATCTCGAAAATACTTTCATATCTTGGGAAACAAAATGCCCATCTGTTCGTTTATTTCTTCTATAATATAGCTCATACTTTGAAATTCAGTAGTTCAAAATATTATGCATCATATCTCGAAAATACTTTCAAATGTTGAAAGAAAATGTTCATCGGATGAATTATTTGTTGTGTAACATAACGTGTAATTTGAAAACTTTTTAGTTTGAAACCTATAGGAAAATCTTGAGAAAATAGGTGCAATATCACTCTACACGAGTACCCTCATCACTTCGCTTGATAACACTGGTCACCAATTTTTCAAGAAACATTTATACCCTACTTTATTTATGAAGTTTTATATGCAGTTACATAGATTGGATTCCAAGGGACAGGAAAAGACCCAGAAGACGACCACATGGGAGATGGGTGGATGAAATTCGAAAGTATGCAGGGGTGGCATGGAGGAGACTGGCACAAGACAGACCGTTGTGGAGGAAACTTGGGGAGACCTTCGTCCAGCAGTGGATTGATAATGGTTGACAATGATGATGATGATGATATGCAGTTACATAAAGGAATTCTACAGCACATATGACAATGAAAAATACTTTCCTGAAGCTTATGAAGAAGCGCTTGGATGAAATAGAATTACAAATCCGTGTTTACACATACTGTATATAAAATGTAATTGTCTCCGAAAATGGGGAGAAGATTAGCATGGGCCCTGCGAAAGGATGACAAACTGATTTTCTTGTTTTCGTGAATACATTGCTTTAAATTGTTTTACATTATTTTTGTCATTATATTATCATACTGGTTTATTAGCACGTCTATTGTAAAAAAAGATCGTGCTTATGTTACCGGTTTGTCCGACCGTCCGTCCCTCTGTATTCACGATATCTCCGCAACTATTAGTCCGATTAGAAAAATTCTATTTGCATTGGGAAGCGTGAAATATGCGAATCATGATCCTTTATTTCGTTTTCTTTTACGATGTAAAATTTCGCCGCTCGAGGGCATAAATGCGGATGATGTCGAATTCAAAAATACGTTTTATTCCACATATTTGCTTCTAAACATCCGATTGAAAAAAATTATTTTATTTTTCGATTCAATTTATGTTGAAGAATATTTTAGATATAGTTACTTCTTCAAATTACGCATAGATTTCCCGCTAGGGGGCGTTAAAGGAAAATTACATTTTCCCCAATAACTCTTCTTCTAAAACTCCGATTTGAAAATGTTTTTCTTCAGCGGATACACCTCCAGATGCGAAATCTTTTGCATATAATTTTAAAGTTTTGGTAAACTATAATTTTACCACCAGGCGGTGTAAGTGTTAATTTCTGCTTCTGGTGTATTTGCCATAAAATCTGAGCTTCTAAAATATCGACTGAAAAAATTCTTTCGTGGACTGATGCCACTCACATCGATATACCTTTTCGGAATATTTTCTTCTTAAAATATTGCACAGTTTCTCCGCCAGGTAGCGTAGATGTATAACTTATTTTTGTCAATATCTCAACTTGTAGGAGCCCGATTCGAAAAATTCCTTCTTTATTGGAAAGTGTTTTCAGTGTGACATGCTTTCATGTAATTTCAAAATTTTTAAGTAATTCATAAACTTTCCACTAGGGGCGTAGAGGTTAATTGCGTTTCCTCCCATATATCTGCTTCTAAATTTCCGATTTGAAAAATTCGTTCTGCACCGGATACAGCTCCTGATGGGAAATCGTTTGCACATAATATATAATTTTTGTAGAAAGATGGTTTGGCCACCAGCGGGCGTAAATCTTAATTCCCACTTCTGATGTATTTGCAGCAAATATTAGCTTCTAAATTCTCGATTGAAAAAAACGTCGTTTGTAGATCGATACTACTCATATCGACAAACCTTTTAGAAACACTTTCTTCTTAAAATAATGCGCGGTTTCTACACCATAGGGCGTAGATGTATATCTTATTTTTGTCAATACCTCTACTTCTAGGAGTCCGATTTGAAAAAATCCTTCTTTGTTGGATAGTGTTTCTAGTGTGACATGTTTTTTCCATATAATTTCAAAATTTTCAAGTAATTCGTAAACTTTCCAAAGGGAGGCACAAAGGCAAATTTCGTTTTCAGCGTTATTTCTGCTTCTAAAAGTCCGATTTGAAAAATTCTTCCTGTATCGCATACAAGACCTAATGGAAAATATTTTTTCACATAATTTCTAATGTTTGGTAAAGAATGATGTGGCCACCAGGGGGCATAAATGTTAATTTTTGCTTCTGATGTATTTGTAGCAAAATCTGGGCTCCTGAAAACTTGACAATTTTTTTTCGTTGGACCGATACCGCTCATATGGGAAAACCTTCTGAGAATACTTTCTTCCTAAAATAATGCATGGTTTCCCCACCAAGGGACGTAAAGTCACATCTGATTTTTCTCGATATCTCTGTTTCTAAGAGTCTGATTTTAAAAATTCTTTCTAGATTGGAGAGCGTTTCCGGTGCGAAATGTTTCTCATATAAATTCATGTTTTTCTTAACGCACAAGTCTGCAACCAGAGGGCGTAAACTCACGATTCCGTTTACGACAATATCTGAGGGATTAAAATACCGATTGAAAAACTTCTTTCCTCCGTCAGATACTATTGTTTTCCATACCGGATCACTTGACTTTGAATAGCTTTGATAAATTAAATTTGGGTCAGAACGGATTCAAAAGACGTGCTTATTTTATTACACCCAAAAATTCGGTGTCATCTTTCTTGTTTTTTGATATCGTTAGAATGGGTGCAGAAAAGTTGGTTGGCAATTTACACATAGGGTCTAAAAAAGTGAGTTCGCAATTTACACATAGGGGTCTTGGGCCTTAGTTCGCAATTTACATATAGGGGTTGAGGGAAATCCGATTTTGGTTCGCAATTAACACGCTCAAGACGGAACTTTCAGAAAGAAGAAAATCCCAAACCCTTAAAATACATAAATACACGAACTTAAATTGCGTATTGCAGCTATTTCATTTTACCCAAATAAATCTAAAAGTGAGATTAATCTTGTTGAACTTACTTTTTGGTGTAAATTCTACAAATCTGGTAGTCTGAGGTGTCTCGTGTTCCGTTACTACTCGAGCTAAAGAAAAAGAGAGCAAACAATATTAGGTAAGACGAATATTACGATCTCAAATGGAGAACAATGATGAGTGGGACGTAAAGTGTTCTTTATCAGTGCAGTTGAATTACAAACGACGAGAGCATATGTTCTATAAACTAAAGCATTCCGCAATTCAAATAATTGAATTGTGTAAATTAAATTCATTTTCCCTTGAAACCTCAAATTTCTTATGGGGAAGTTTTGCTTCTACACATGAGCATCTAAAGTAGTGTGAAACTGCCTATCTCAAGCTGCTGGTTATTAGCCGCATGAACTGCCTATCTCAAGCTGCTGTTTATTAGCGGCATGAACTGCCTATCTTCATCTGCTGGTTTATTTGTTGTGTAAGCTCAGGTCCACACATTCGAAGTAAACAAGGAATCCAACCGCGTAGGATCTAGAATCAATTTAACCGGAAGAATTTAAATGTCACCCTTTCTTCCACAGCGAAGGCTTTGAAATTCAGAAATTCCTAAATGTGCGATTTACGTCATCCGTTGGATCACTTTTAACCTTACAAATAACACTTTATTCGAGTGAAACCTTATCTCAGAAATACTTTAAAACCTTGGGAAATAAAATGTACATCTGTTTGTTTATTTCTTGTATAATATAGCTCATACTTCGAAATTCAGTAGTTTAAAATATTATGCATCATATCTCGAAAATACTTTCAAATCTTGGGAAAGAAATTATTTATCGGATGGTTGATTTGTTGTGTAACATAACCTGTAATTTGAAAACTCTTTAATTTGAAACCTATGGGTAAATCTTGAGAAAATAGGTGCAATATCACTCTACACGAGTACCCTCATCACTTCGTTTGATAACACTGATCACCAATTTTTCAAGAAACATTTATACCCTACTTATGAAGTTTTATATGTAGTTACATAAAGGAATTCTACAGTACATATGACAATGAAAAATACTTTACTGAAGCTTATGAAGAAGCGCTTAGATAAAATAGAATCACAAATCCGAGTTTCCACATATTTAAAAAAATTAAAAAAATGAAATATTCAGTGAAATTTCCAATGAATTATAGAGTACTATCCATTAGGAGTTCCTTTGCATTTGTTTTGTTGTCAAATTTATACTGTACAAAATAATTATTCCTGCATTTTGGGCCTATACTTTGCTGTGTCAAATTTATGTTAAACGCTTACGTTTCGCTTTCCGTTTGTAGGCTACCTCTGGAACATCACTGGAGACAGTCCATTACTGGTATCTCGTGTTCTCGTTTGAAATGAGTAGTACAGCAGCCTTAAGGAAATAATAAAATGTCTTCACGTTTGAGGTTTGTGATCAATGTTCAAGTTCTTCAATAAAAAAACAATGAACCGTTTATATTGGTCCATGCGACAAGAGTGTCTTCCACAGTAAAAGAAGGGGTTAAATCACTCTATCTTCTCCTGTAGATGGATATTTTTACTTCATTTTCCAGAAAATTCCACTGCTGCACTCATGAAGCCAAAACTTCTGCTTTACTTTTAGAAAGATTCAAATCCCTGGTGAGATCACACAGCTCGTTTTGCATTATTTTATGTGGTTCAGTATTGGGTAAATCGACATTAAACTCGGGTCCGTAGAAGTAAGTGGATCCGACGATTTACATCTACCACCACTTTTGTCCCTGTCATCATTAGCATCATTATTAAACTCAATATGATACTTCTTTGGTAGTTCATATAGAGGGAGTCTTTGTCCGTGTGATACTGGTCGTATAACTTATCCTAGGTTAGGGTAAGTCACAGTTCGCCTTTTCTTTTTCGAAAAACTTGGCTTAAGAAGAGGAAACGAATAAAAATTGCAATCTGTTACATGATCTGTCGGCTGTCTTCATATATTTGGCACAGCTTAACGGTATAGGCCGTCCATTGCCTTTTATCTAAGTTTTGAGATTGCACGTACAAATGTTACAACATACATGTGGCGCCCGGGCTTACATGCAAATCGAAGATGAGTGAAACACAAAATATAATTCATCATTGCAGTTCAATTACATGTGATGAGAGTGTGTTTTCTAGAAGCTATAAAGCATTCCGCTATTCCAATACTTGAATCGAGAAAATTAAATTAATTTTTCCTTTAAACCTCAAATTTCTTGTGGGGATGTCCAACGTTCACGCATTAGCATCTAAAGCTGTATAAATTTGACTAGCTCAAGCCCAAAAGTTCCAAGTTAAGCAGAAATCCAACCATGAAGGATCTAAGCTCAATCTGGGGGTTTAATCACAACCTTTATACTTTAGACTCAGGGCCACATGTTCCAAGTAAATGAGAAATCCATCCGTGTATAACCTAGGCCCAATCTGTGCGTTTAACCACAACGCTGAGACTTTAAGCTCACTTCCAACTAAAGAAGAAATCCAACTTCGTAGGGCCTAGATCTATTCCATACGTTTAACCACAAACCTGATACTTTAAGAGTTCTTCCAACAGGAAGGCTTCAACCCATAGAAGTTCCTGAATATGTAACCTGTTGAGAACGATGACGATATCTGCTGTATTACTTTTAATTTAAAAAATACTTTAATTGAGTGGCGCTTTAGAAGGGAAGCGTAAAGGTCTGCCTTGAGAGATAGTATTTAAAAGCTATCAAATGAAAAACTCAATATTTCCAGATCCGTAAACTGGAAACAAATAAACGTTGCGAATGTTTACATGAAACGCAAATTTAAATGATATGTTTTTATTGAGGTGGTTCCACTTAAAATCTGTGCCTTATGTTTCCAATGATAAAAACTTCTTTACATATTTTCTTCGCAATTAATGTATTCCGAAGGATGAAAATTTGCATATCGATAAACCTAACTTTAACTTATAGCATGGGATACTTAAATACTTGATAAAACATAACCCTAATTAAGCAATCCAACATTTATTTGTCTACTGACGTCATCAATGTACAGGTCGCGCCATCTATTAACAGGTCTGAACATTACTCAAAGAAAAAGATTGATTTTTAATATAATTATGGTTATGTTTTAGCAAGTATTAAGTATCCCATGCTGTTACTTAAAGTCAGTTTTATCTATGTACAAAATTTCATTCTTGGGAATACATTATTGCGAAGGAAATATATAAAGAAGTTTTATCATTGGAAACAAAAGGCAGAGCTTTTAGGTGGAACCACCTTCAACAAGGACAAAGCGTTGCTTTGATTCCATTTGTACAATGAAGTCCTAAGAATTCATATATACTCAATATTGGCTTTTAGAAGGATATCAGTGGTAAACTTTTGATCAGTTTCCCCAAAAGCGTAAATCGTGGCACGCATTTTCATAACAGAAGAAACAGGTGTTGTAATATATGAAGATCGCAATTGTGTTTTCATTAGGAGCATTGTACACCATGCAAAAGGATTTTAAATCCAGCATGAAAAACAAATATCTCTCAGGAAACCCATCAAGGTTTGTCCAAGTTAAATTGTTTTCCTCAACACATTAGCGATTTCTTTTAAATTGCCACTGCTTCAAAATAGAAAGTGAAGTTAAGTGTTATTTATATTACATTCTTCTGTCTGACAGCTTTTGTTGCAAATTACTGTGAGGTTTAGTATCCAGCAAAACACACTCGAAGTAACCGGAAAATTTAATTATAAGTACACACGCGATTTTTTGAAATATTCTTGTTTTAAAATTGTTATGTTGTTCATATTTCATGGAATATGGTATCAGATTTGTTATGGCAATCAGAAAATAAACCATGTGAAACGAACAGGTACGTAACATTCATTTAAAAAATGTGCATTTTTTTTTGTAATACACAGAATTTTAGGCAAATTTCAATGACATTCGGAAAAGAAGGAGATCAAACAGGTAAGGAAATAGAAAATGATGTGCAAAATTTCTCGTACAATATAAAAAAAGAATTTTTTGAAAGTTTCTTAAGAAACGCATTTCTTAAAATCCCTTAGAAGATTTTTGTAATTATACGGTGGAGAAAGAATGTTATTGCTTATGACATTTTGTATACAACTCGAACTTCTTTTCTTTTTACGCTTTCCAACCGTAGGTTCAAGAAGCGTATATGCTCAAGCTTTGTCCGTCTGCCCGTGCGCACGATAACTCGCGTAAAAATGGTTCGATTTCGATGAAATTTTAGTACGTGGTAGGGGGCCAACTGGGAACGAACCCTATTAAAAACGGACGAAATGGAGTCAAAGGTCACGACATAGGAGCGGGATCCATTCTGTTGCCCTTATGCGTTATAACTTGCGTAAATATGGTTCTATTTCTATGAAAGTTTAGTATGTGGTAGGGGATCACCAGGGGACGAACCCTATTGAAAACGAGTGAAGTGGGGTCAAAGGACAGGACATAGTATCGGGTTGCATTCCATTGCCCTTATGCGTCATGACTTACTAAAAATGATTCGATTTCGATGAAATTTTAGTCTGTAGTAGGAGACCACCTGGGAACGGACCCTATTGAAAATGAGCGAAATGGAGTCAAAGGTCAGGACATAGGACCAGGATCCATTCCGTCGCCCTTATGCGTTATAACTTACGTAAAAATGCTATGATTGTGACAAAACTTTATCATGTTGTTCCGGAAGTATAGTTTACCGGTTCTGTTAAATATAATCGAAATGGGGTGAAAGGTCAGGTCATAGGAGCGAGATTTATTCCACAACCATTATCCTCATAACTTCACTAAAAATGCTTCTATTGCTACAAAATTTTAGTATGTTGCTCCGGAGGTATACTGAACCAACTCTGCTTAATATCATTGAAATGGGGTCAAAGGTCAGGGCAAAGGAGCGAGATATATTCCACAGCCAACATCCTCATAACTTGAGTAATGATTTCTGGTATGTTGGAAAGCGTATCATATTCAATGCATGGCATGATTTTACTAACTTGTTTCTTACTTTTTTTGATTGGCGGTTTAACGACCACCGTGAGCAACTCAGTGGGCTATAAACATTCGCCCGTCCTTAATTTAGGGCCACTCTCTCCAGGGAAGGTAGAGATCCAGGTCCGTAAGACAAACACAGCATCCATGCCTCACCGGGATTCGAACCCGGACCCCTTTCGGACGAATGATCAGAGGCCATCATTTAGACCACTGAGCTACCGGGACGGTAATTCGAACTTCAAGAAGAATTTTTTGTTGAGTCCTAAAAAGCTCATAAAAAAACTTACTTGGCTGCGTTATAATTCTGGTTCTTGTTGTCGGTAAAGTCTCCTTTTGGCTGACAGTTTTTGCTGAAAAAATAATTAATTTCACTTTACCGAAGATAAATATTAATTGCGGAAACATAAAAATAAAAGTGACAACCTTAAAATAAAAAGAATTTTTCAAAGCATACACTATAGCGAACATGAATTCTGTGCTGAAAAAATGGTTGATAGAGTACTCGTTCGTTATCGCGGATTACGTGTACAAATCACCTATAAATTGAAGAAAAAATTCCAATTCACCTATAAATTGAAGAAAAAATTGTATAATTTTATATGCTATACCATAAATTAAAAATGAAACTACCAAACTTACATATTTATCAACGTATGCAGGTAACATTTAACTATAAAGTATGTTTTAGAAAGACACTTACCGGAGTACGCAGGCTAAATCGCAGATACGCAGGTAAACTAACAGGGTGAAATCAACGTGTGGTTGACGTTTGTATTTTCTTCAGCTCAAGCTCTTTTCGAATTTCTTGATGCGCTCAAGTAAGCTTTCTACACCTCTTTTAAATTTCAATCATCTTTCCGTAAAAGGGTCTAAATCTAAAACTATCAGTTAATTGACAAGCCAATGAAAATATTTCATTCAAAGAATGAAATACGGGATTAAACTATTGTACAATACAAATTTGACAGATGTGAATCCGTTTATTGATGTAAATATGACCTGAATGGTAAGTCAGAGAATACCCAAAAACTTGAAAATTTCGTCGTCCTGCAGCGGAAATCGAACCCGCGTCTCCCGGATTGCGCCCATGCTAACCACTACACCACCCTCAGATTTATAGCAAATCCTCCAGATTCGCTGTATATGAATGCCGGTTGCTTCGACTAGTGAATCCTGTGATGGTTATACTAGATAGTTCTGGGTGGTGTAGGGGTTAGTATGCTCGGGTAGTGTATGCTATCCGGGAGATGCGGATTCGATTCCCGCTCCAGCACGACGAAATTTTCAAGATTTTAGATAATACCTGACTTACCGTTCAGGTCATAGTTACTCCAAAAAGCGGATTCACATCTTCCGAATTTCATTAAACGTTTCCATACGAAAATCCGACTTAAGAACTTCTAATTACTGTTTCATCTTAGAATTCACTTTCCTGCTGATCGGTAACACTGAACAACAATGCTTTTGTTACAAAGAAAACCTTACCGGTTTTGTAAGTACATGTATTTACGGGTGCTGAAACCAAATATGAAGTCACAATTGCTCCACTGGGCTCTAGTTTCTTGTAATGGAACTCTCTATTGGTGAATGTTGTGGTACTTAAAATAATTTCCCTATGTTTCCCAACGGAGACATCTATCTGCGTCAGGATAGCAGCATCTCTGAGAGTAGACATACTGACGCCATTACTTCCTGTTCTGTAATTCCTTCTGGGAAGGGGGAACAAAGCAAAATTTTTGTCGTTCGAATGCATTTAATCGGTATTGAAGGACGCGCATTTTCTCGTGGTATTAAAAAGTAGTGTGGATTGTGCAAAGTGTACGTTAAATAATGCCGCGTACTTGTGTGAACCATCCAAACACTTTCTGCTACATTTGTGGACAATTTATTTTAAAGTCTCAAAGGCAACATTTCACACCGTTGATTAGAAAATCGTACGAACTTTATTTCCAGTTCAAAATGGGTGATGAAGATAAATCTTGGGCGCCTCACATTTGTTGTAATTCACGTGTAACTTTGTTGATTGTTCGGTTAAAGGCATCACATCAAATGTTATTTGCGGTACCAGTGGTTTGGAGAGAACCGAAAGACCGCAAAAAAGACTGTGACTTATGCATTCCTAAGATATCTGGAACTACAGCTAAGCCCAAAGACACGATTCAGTATTCCTTCGGCCATAAGACCTGTTCCTGTTCCCCCACAGTCATGGAGTTTAGATGATAGTGATACTGATGAAATAAATCCTTACAGCGAAGAAGATATTGAAGTACAACAAGACCCTGATTTCTCGGAAGATTATGTGCCTCATCTTATAAATCAGGAAGAATTAAATGATCAGGTTCGTGATCTTCATTTAGCAAAACGTCAGGCCAAAATATTGGCTTGAAGGTTGAAGGGATGGAATCTTTTACAACCAAGTACAAAAGTATGTAGTTTTCGTCGACGACAGCAAGAGTTTGAATACTTATTTTCAAAGAGTGGAGATATTGTGTACTGAAATTATATAGACTTATTGTTTGAAGCCTTAGAACAGCCACACAAACTTGAAGATTGGATACTTTTTATAGATTCCTCAGAAGTAAGCTTAAAAGCTGTCCTTCTTCATAACAGAAACATGTATCCATCAGTATCTGTTGCATATGCTGCATACATGAAAGAAACATTGGCAAACATGAAATTGTTGCTTCAAAATATAGTATACAAAAAACACTCATGGAATATTTGTGTCGATCTTAAGGCAATAGCTTTACTCCTTGGTCTACAACTTAAATACACAAAATACTGCTGCTTTCTCTGTGAATGTAATAGTAGGGAGAGAAATTCTCATTGCATTAAAAACACCTGGCCTAAAAGAGAGTCCTTAATTCCAGGTAATAAAAATATTGTTGCTGAGCCTTTAGTAAGTCCTCAGAAAGTGTATTATACCACTGCCTCACACCAAACTGGCTTTGACAAAAACTTTTGTAAAGGCAATGAATAAAGATGGAGAAGCTTTTCATTTTCTAAAGAACAAGTTCCCCAAAATTTCTAAAGCCAAAATTAAGCAAGGCATTTTTATTGTTCCACAAATAAGGGAACTTATGCGTGATCTTGCATTTGAAGGCACTTTGAATGAGACTGAAGCAGCTGCATGGAAGGCCTTTAAAGATGTGGTACTGAACGTTTTAAGTACCCGGAAGGCAGGAAATTACAAAGATCTTGTTACTGAGCTTCTAGAAAACTATAAGGCCATGTGATACAATATGTCCCTTAAAATACATTTCCTTAACTCGCATCCGGACTTTTTCCCAACAGAACTTAGGAGCTGTAAGCGATGAGCACGGAGAACGTTTTCATCAGGACATAGGTACCATAGAAAACCGCAGTAAAATGCTAGCTGATTACTGTCGCACTCTAAAAAGGGATGTAGTACAACCAAAGTACAGAACAAAATCTAAGATAACTGCTTTTTAAGGTAAATGTAGTGTGAAAACACCGGTTTGTCCATGCCGGACAGCGAACTCGGGTCCCCTCACTCCGGATTAGGTCTCTCTCCCAACTGAGCTACGCGGACATTTGCTCTCATTGCTGTCTGTTTTTACTTCATGTGCGTCCTGCGCTGCAGGCACGTTTCATCTCCTCCCCCAAAGAGGGCCAGGGGCCTAGCCCACGAGTCAGCCGGAACCATGTGACGCTGTAGGCAGTTATCTGATGAAGAACGTGCATTTGAGAACTCCCAGACAATTTGGTGTGTAGAACGTAACATCAGACACATTTATTTTTTCGAAGCACTGAAGTAGGAATCCGCATTTTTCCTGTCTCGCCGTGTGGAAAGAACATCACACCATTGCGAAAAACGTTACTGCCAGGTCACCCTTGAATTTCGGGCGCCAATGTAAAAACACAGATTTGTCCACGCCGAGCATCGAACCCGGGTCCCTCTTACTCCGGAGTATGTGCGTCCTGCGGCGCAGGCATGTCACAGTAGTTAATTGCTTGTAGCAAAATATACATGTCAAAATGATGGCTTATTTTATACCGAAACAACAGGTTACTCGAGAACTATGTCCGATAGCACAATTTAGCAAGCAGATTTGTAATCAGCGTGACAAATACTGTATGATTCGGCATACGCAGTCTTTGTAACAAACAAAACGTTTATTTTTTCTTGTTCAGTGTTAATCAACTCTTCCGACGTTCGTTCTTCTCATTCGTTTTATGTGACCAATTGTTCTGTTAAATTCGTCCGTGCCTTCATACTCTACGTTTTGTGCGATGGTTACGATTTGGTCCACTATCGCATTCATATCTGGAATCTCAGAAAGCTTCGCCAATCTGTACTCCGGCTAGTTATATGATTTTACTGTACTTTGTCTCCCTGCTGGCTGGATACGGACTATGAATAAGGTATCACAGGTAAAGTTGCTGAGTTGCGCTAGAAATGCTAGATCGACACCATCGTGTTCTCTCTAGGGAGAACAAAGGATGGACTGATGATTTGGGACCATCTGCCACTTTGGGCAGAAAATAACCAGAGATAGAATCACGATTTGGAATAATTATCCGCGCTACTTTACATTCCTCAGATATTCTTCAATAAGTTTTTTTTTATTATTATTAATTTCAAAAACGCCAAAATCGTGGATAAAAATACTCGGATAACGAAGGCTTACTCAACTAGATTGCAAAGAATAGCTGCAAGTTCTTGGAATTGTCACTAAAAGGAAATTGCAATACGCAAAGAAACGGTTTTTGATGTTTATGCAAATTTATACACATCAGTCGCGCATGCGTGATGCTGCTGTCAAAATTAAAACTCCTGACTTAGGAATTCAAGGGAAACGCAACAAGAAATGCGCTACGAATGGGGAGGGAAAAAAGATACCCTGTACAAGGGATGGGAAACAAAGGAAACGGGAAACATATCTTTTACGTCTTAAGATCTATGGTAACGTCCAGAATGATCGAAATATCTAAGATCTGCAGGACTATTAAAATAAAACTGATCGACATTAAAACAATCCATTGCAGTTGGCCGAATTTGTAAGTGGCAGGTCAGAGTCCTGTAGGGCAATAGGAGAGCCAGCAGGACATACATATTTTACTTGTACATGGCTGAACATTGGTGCTAACCGTTATATTTTTCATCCCGTGTTTAACGACTACCATGAATGACTTTAACACTGGTCAATATTGCCCAGGATTTTCAACGCATCTGGGGTATTTAAAATGTGCTGAATCGAAAAATGCCTTTTTTTTTTTGACGAATTGGCTCTAGTTTCTGAGAAAATTCATACCGCTCAAATTTTCATTGTACCCCAATACTACTTATGGATGCTGACATATGAAGCAGCTTTTGATCTGGTTCTTTGCTCTCTAACAGTGTTTTTTTCTAATGTAATCTTTGATTTGATTTTTCATATTGTTTTGAAAGATTATAACTTGCATGTAATATCATATTTTTTTCTTCTTTAACATAAAAATATGAGTTCTTCATGAAGAAGCTGCCTAAATGCATTCTGCTACATTTGTAGTGAATGCACTCTGCAAAAACAACGTGTCATTTTTTTTTCTTGTAGGACTTCCGTCCACAGTGAATGGAGTTTAGTTCCTAGCCACCTACAGCGAGATCGCCTTTTGGGCAGAACACAGAAACGGAAGGAATGAGAGCAAGTCTAGCGACTTTGACAGAACAGTTTGTAGTGAGATTAGAGTATATTAGATGGCGCCACCGTACAAGTACGATGTCGCACACAGAGGGGTGAGAGAATTTCAGTGGGGGCATACGAAAGGATACCCATTTAACCAGTGGGTCTAGCCTGGGGGCCGTCACTTAACGTGCTCCTCCGATGCACGGCGGATATACAGCGATTGTTAGTAAATCAGCCCAGGCTCGAACCTGAAGACCTTGCATCGATAGTCTGAATCGCTAACCACTAAGCCATTCGCGGCTGCAAAAACAAAGGTAAAGTATCACTGACTTTATAAGACAAGCATGTTTTGCTTATTTTGGAATTACACTTGGAGACCAAGATACGTCTTGCGCTTCCCATAAATTTTGCGAAACCGGTGTAGAGTGCCTACGACAATGGAAAAATGGGGAAAGGAAATATTTACACTTTGGTGTGGAGGGATCTGCAAAACCACCACGGTGATTGTAATTTTTGTGTTGTGAATGTGAAAGGGTTCAATCACTACAAGAAACATAAGTGGGAGTATCGTGATTTTCAATCAACAACGAGACCTGTGCCACACTGCGAAGACATTCCCATACCAGTGTTGACCTCACTGCCTGACCTTCCATTGAAAGATGTTGAAGAAATGCAGCACTTGGAGTGTAATCATTTTCCACAATCGGGCGCCAATGTTTTTTTCACATTGTTTGTCAGCGCCGGGCATCAAACCCGGGTCCCCTTCTCTCAGGAGTAAGTCGTTCTTCCAACTGAGTTACGCTGACAGAATGTCTGGCTGCAGATTTGTCATCTTCACACATATTTTCACCTCTGCAGTACATTACACCCCATACGCGAACTTTAAAGAGACTGCCATCAGGGGAACAGTGGAAATCATTTCCAGCAAACTAGCACGCAATGACATGATCTCTACCGAACTACAAATGGTTTGCGATGCGTTGTTAAAAGATAGAAACACATCGCGGCACACCGTATCATTGCGTGATAAAAACTCACGTAATACTGCTCGTGATATCACCCACGTTAGTTTAAAAAAACAACAAAAAAAACAACAACAACTTTTGTTTCTTAAGTGTTCTAATTCCCTGCATTTTATGTCTACCTTGCCTTGAAATAGCCTCAGAGTGGGGAGTGAAAGCTTGGCGAATATTTATGCGAATTACACCACGAAAATAAACGGATTTACTACGCTATAAGTGTTACTAATTATTATTTGATGGAAGCGAAGCTTTAAAGGTGCATTCGCGTTGAATTACATAAATTTGGGGAACATATATCTTGTTACACAATTCCTTTTTCGAATTTCAGGATGATGCCAACAATTTCAGAACTTCCCACTTCTCAAAGTTACCTAGCTGTACAAATTACAAACTGAAGGGACGCAAAAATAAAAAAAAAAAAAAATTCTGAAGGAAGTGCAAAACATTAAATTTAATCTATTTTAGAAATTAACTTATTTCCTTACATTTCCTTTAGCGGAAAACCTCTGTTATATGTTTTTCTAGATTACCTTAAATATCCTATAAATACAAAAAAGTAGAAGAGAAACTTCAAAGTGATAAATATAATTGCAAAATGTTGAATGCCTTTAAGGAGGAAAGGGGTGGGGGGGGGTTCCCCATGCACACGTAATTGCAGATTACGCTAATATATAATATACGATATGCAAACTTACATGAATAATTTGTGGCTAAGTATATATATCTTTTGTGTCCATTTTTTATTCCAATTCTATTACAAAACAAGAAAGATGATACAATATTTTCGGGTGTGATGAATCCGTTGCACGTCTTTTGAATCCGTTCTGACGTGAATTAAATTTATCAGAACTATTCAAAATCAATGGAACCGATTAGCAAAACGATCAACCGGTTTTTTATGATCCATAAAACATCTACTTAGTTCCACCAGCGGTTAAATATCATGTAACGAAAATTAACAAATGGCGCACAAAAAAGTTTCTCATAGCACAAGGAAGGTATCAGAGACAAAGAGATTTTCAAATCGAACACTTAAAAGAAGAAATACAGAAAAGGAAGCATGATATAAGGATATAAGTGATATAAGTCTAAGTATGCTAGCGGAAGAATTTTGCATAATGGAAAAGTTGAAAATAGGCGCAAAAATATTTTTCTTGGAAAAAACTATCCTAAGGAAAAATAGCTTTTCAAATACATCTCCCGGAAGTACAGATAGCGAAACAAAAAATCGGTCTTTAATCATCTACCGGAAGTTCTTTGCATTATTTAACGAGGACAATGCTCTACATCTCTATTGTAGCGAATGACATACAGTAAAAAAGAAATTTCTCAATGCGGTTTATAGAAGCTGTGATACAGCTGCAAACTGAAGTACACAAACATCACCTGCCGACAGGAATGTGAACTACAAAATTCCTCATATAGAAGCTTAAAGGTGGTTTCTACAAGGTAAATGCCGTCCTGTGTTGGAATAAATTTTTAAATCGGACATGTAGAAGCTAAGATATTGAGAAAAACAAATGAAACATTTTGAATGAAGCAACAAATGAAACAAATGAAGCAACAACTAGCTGCAAAATTGTGAATATTTCGGGAAGAAAATATGCACTAAGAATTTGCTTAGTGAGTGGTGTATCTGACCGTAAAAACAGTTTTTGAATCGGGTTTTGAGTCTCGAAGATATTGCTGTAAGCGAAAACGTGAGCGTACGCCCTCTGGTGGCAGACTTGTGCGTTAAGAAAGCTTTGAACTTATACGATAAACTTTTACAGCAGAAATGTTGTCCATTGAAGAAATAATTTTTTCAAATCTCTGACTTTTAGAAGCAGATATATCAACAAAAATAAGATATACACATCTACGCCCCCTGGCGGAAAATACATGCATTATTTTAAGCAGAAAGTAGAAAGTATTGTCTAAAAAATTTTTCGATATGAGCGGTAACGCTCCACGAAAAAATGTTATCAATCGAGTTTTCAGGTGCTCAGATTTTGCTGCAAAAGCAATAGAAGCAGAAATGAATACTTACGCCCCGAGGTGGCCAAACCATTTTTTACCAAACATTACAAATTATATGCAAAATATTTCCATCAGGAGTTGTGTCCGATACAGAAAGAATTTTTTCAAATCGGAATTTTAGAAACAGAGATATCAGGGGAAACGTAATTGACCATTACGCCGCCTAGCGGGAAGTCTGGGTTACTTGAAAATTTTGAAATTGTAAGACAAACATTTTCCACTATAAACTCTATCCAAAAAAGAAGGGGTTTTTCAAATCGGACTCTTAGAAGCAGAGATATTGACAAAATAAAAAAAGAAAAAAAAAAAGGAGATATAAATCTACGCTCCCTGGCGGAGAATCCATGCATTAATTTAAGAAGGGAATATTTTCAAAAGGTTTATCAACATGAGTGGCATCGGTCCACGAAAGAAGTTTTTGAATCGAATATTTAGAAGCTCGCATTTTGCTGCAAATGCATCAGCAGCACAAATTAACACTTACATCCTCAGGTGGCCAAAACATTTTTACCAAATATTAGAAATTGCATGCACACGATTTCCCATCAGGAGTTGTATTTGAAACCTTAAGAATTTTTCAAATCCAAGTTTTAGAAATACTGATATAGGGGGAAACGCAATTTACGTTTGCTCCCACTAGCGGAAAATCTATGCGTAACTTGAAAAAGTGACTAAACCTAAAATGGTTTTCGACATAAATGGAATACAAACGTAAAATAATTTTTTCAATCGGATGTTTAAAAGCAAATATATGGAATAAAATCTATTTTTAATTCGACATCCTCTGCGGGGAAATTGTGCACCGTATGTAAACGAAATGAAGGGTCGTCATTAACACATTTCTTAGATTTCCAATGCAGAAAAAAATTTTGAAATCAGATAATTGCAGAGAGATGGTGTCCACAGTAGGACGGGCAAACTGATAACATAAGCACGAATTTTTTACAAAAAGACGTGCTGAAATGGTTACGAAATTTTGTACTATTTCATATTTTCAATATAGGAAGTAAGATATTCACAAATTACTGCTTGTTTCAAATTTCTTGAATTCAGAGAAAAAAAAAGACATGTGGACGTTAGTTAGTAATTTTTAGTTGCATCATCTATTTTACGGCTGCAAAGATGCAGTCCCGATTCTCTAAAAGTTCTCTTAAAGTTCTAACATGCCGGATTACGTATAAAGGGTGCATTTTTGATAATCGGGAATTCAAAATTTAACGTACAATCGCAAAAAGCGCTTAAATGAACTACGATATAATCCAAGTGAAAAATCGATAAGAATTTAAACAAAATATGGGGACTAGCGCAGAATTCCGTACAAAAGTGAAACACGTAGAAATTCCAAAACGTACAGCCAAGGTTCCTCAGTATCTAGGCAGCTAGCTAGCTAGCTATATACCGTACAAATATATTAACAAAATGAGATACTTACGCTCCGGAGTATAACTCACGATCCTCGTTGTAGGTAGAGTACCACGTAGTGTAAAAACTCTAACTAAAATGTGAAGAAAAGGAAAGAAAAGAACAAGAATTACAAAATCTAATATTCCTAAAAACGTTTAAATATTAGTATGGCATAATCACTAATATGTTTTATTTTAAAATATTAATTTCTTCTTTTCTGATTAAACGGCTTTACAAAAGGTTAGAACTAAAAGCTCTGCCCTGTTTCCAATGGTATAAATTTCTGTAGACAATTTCTTGGCAATTAATGTATCTCCAAGGATGAAAATTTGCACATCGATAAAAATACCTTTATGTTATATTGCATAGTATCCTTAACAGTTTTTAAAAACTCAACTATAAATATACTAAAAATCAATAACTTTTCCTTTGGTTGTGTTACGAACTGCTAACAGATGGCGACGCCTGTACAGATCGCCTACTAATTGTAATCATATAGCATTTTTTTCTAATAATTTTATTAATTTTTCGACCGGCGCCGACTTCACCAAATTATTGACGGGGCAGCCGTGAAGAGATTAGTCGTGGGAAGGGCACGTCTTTTCCTTTGTCAGGAGGAAAATAAAAATTAAATGGAGGGGAGGGGGGCAAGAAAAAAGATAATCTACGAGATTCAACGTATATTTTGAAACGCAATTGTAATTGCTCATCAGCAAATGAACAAGGCAACAGAAATATTATTTTGCTGAATATTAATATTTTTAAAAATGAAATTCTGCCTGCGATTTTATAAAAATATCCGGAGAGATTTTGTTTCCAAACGTTTATCAAAAATATGAAAAATTAGCGCTGTTACTCAAACAAAATAATTAGAAGCGTAAGAAATAAATAGGTGCATACCTAGAGATTATACATTTCTGTATTTTTATTTATTTTATTTTTCATAATTGTTTCAAACATCACGAGAACATGTCAAACAACATACGTGGCTGACAATCAAGTTTCTTATCAAATAAATAATGCTTTATATGGGAAAAAAGTTTACTTATTTTGTTTATTATAAAATTTTCGGAAATAAATCGCTTTGTCCTCATAAGGTGAAGCTTGGTCCACTTTATGAGGCCAAAGCGATTATTTAATTAAACTGGACGAAAAATTTTGGATGGGCACTCTCCCCTAGTAAAATTATTAGGGGTACATGAATCTCCTTGGCCCCTATTGTCGGCGCCGATGGACCGGAATAAACACTTGAGCCTAATCATTCGATAGTCAGGAATGTTTAGCAGGATATGAATCACTTAAATTAAATTTTCTAATGAAAATTTAGCAGAAAATACTAACAGAACTGTACATACTGCCTGCGAAGAAAGCTAGCAAACTTACTTGCTCTGCGACATTTTCAGTTTTCATCCCTAAAAGTAAATGTGAAGGCAATTTTAACTAGGGGCCACCTGTGGTTCACCTGTGCTAGAGGTGGTCCACAACTTACTATTAAAAACATAAAATATTCAAAAAGGTTTTGAAGAAAAATTTATTAGATGTAGTACGTTATAATTGATTAAAAGTGTTCAACTAAATTTTTCAGTAATGTATCTCTCACCAGAAAATTAAAAAAAATTTCAAAGCTTAACTATGGCCACCTTTGGCTCACCTACCTTAAAACAAACACCTATTTATAACCTTTGCCTCACCTACCTTAAAACCTTTGGCTCACCTACCTTAAAAGCTTTGGCTCACCTACCTTAAACCAAACACCTATTTATAACCTTTGGCTCGCCTACCTTAAAACGTTGGCTCACCTTCCTTAAAACAAACACCTATTTATAACCTTTGGCTCACCTACTTTAAAACCTTTGGCTCACCTATTTATAAACTTTGGCTCACCTACCTTAAAACAAACACCTATTTTTAACCTTTGGCTCACCTACGTTAAAAGCTTTGGCTCACCTACCTTAAACCAAACACCTATTTATAACCTTTGGCTCACCTACCTTAAAACAAACACATATTTATAATTTTTGGCTCGCCTACCTTAAAACGTTGGCTCACCTGCCTTAAAACAAACACCTATTTATAACCTTTGGCTCACCTACCTTAAAACCTTTGGCTCACCTATTTATAACCTTTGGCTCACCTACCTTAAAAGCTTTGGCTCACCTACCTTAAACCAAACCCCTATTTATAACCTTTGGCTCACCTACCTTAAAACAAACACATATTTATAACCTTTGGCTCGCCTACCTTAAAACGTTGGCTCACCTGCCTTCAAACAAACACCTATTTATAACCTTTGGCTCACCTACCTTAAAACAAACACCTATATTTTGTTTATAAAATATAAATATGAAAATACGATATATTAAAATATTTTGTATTCAAATTTCAGAGTATTTATAACCAGATTTGTGCTAGCAATCAGAAAATAAATTATATGAAATGAACAGGTGTATAATAATTATTTGAAAACAAGCTGGAATTGTTATTTTTGTTACACAGAATTTTGGCAATTGCTTTTTTCAAATATTGGTAAATTTTGACGTCATCTGCAGAAAACATGAGAAAACTCGAATGAAAGAGGAAAAAACAAGCAAAAGTTCTGATAAAAATATAAAACTAAGGAATGTTTTTACAGGAAAAGGATTTCATCAAATATTTTAGGAAGTGAGTAAGTAAACAACTGAGATAGAATGTTATTAGATATGTTTGTTTGTTTGTTTTTGTAATTTTAATGGCGCAAGGGCCATGGTTGACCAAAGAGCACCAAACAAAAGACACTCAAAACTAGACAAAACTAATTAATTAAAAAACGCACAAAAGGTTAAAAACAGACTGATTCGGAAAAAGTGAAAGATGAGAGGGAAAATGTTAAAAACTAGACGAGTTTAAGAAAGTCAATCTCGTGTAAAAACGAAAACACTGCGAGCATGTCGCATTCGTCACCAAGGATTGTCTGCAGCGTACCTGCTCCGTCGTGTAATTGCATATGATATTCTATGTTTAACTCCAATTTCAAATAGTTTCTTGTTTCACATTAGAAAGCTGATAAAAGGTACTTACTTGGCTGTGTGATAATTCTGGTTCTTGTAGTTGGTAAAGTCTCCGATTGAGTGACGGTTTTCGCTGGAAAAAAATAGTTTCACTTTACAGAATAAAAAAACACAGTAATCAACTGTAACTGTTACATGGTAGAACGTGAATAATGTATAACACTTCTCTGTACTGTCATTAAAAACAAATCGCAAAAATCCAAGAACGCTTCGGGTATTAATGCAAATTTAGAGTCATTAGTCAACACGTGTGTTAGGGGATGCAGCCGAGAAAATTAAGACTACTTGCTTAGGCATACAAGGGAAAGAAAACAAGTGGTAGGGTTGCAATGGAAAGTGAAAAAGAGGTAGGGTACGCAAGAGAAAGAAGAAGGAATACTGTATACAAGAGTAAATAATAACAATTTCTCACTTTTCACGGTTTACAGCTGCGTGCGAAAGATCAAAGTGGTTGAAAACTGTGGGAATATGAAAATATAAGTTATCAACCTTAAAACAATTCACTTCAGCTGGATGGGTTTAAACGTGGGAGATCAAGGTTCTTTACCAGAATGGGAGATCCAAAAGAATACACACATACCTCCACTGAATTAGACCTTTATATGTACAATCTCGGGTTGGACCTCACTTAGCCCAAATAACAGCACGTGTGTGATTTAGCATAGACTCGACAAGCTGCTGGATTGCATCTACGTCCATAGAATACTATGTGCTCATCAGACAGTCCTTTAACAGGCAAAGATTTGACGGAAGCGTTCTTTGTTCTCGGATTTGTTTTTCTGACGTGTCCAATACGTTCTCAATCAGGCTGAGAAGTAGAGTCTTCGTGGTAGCCACAAAAGAAACTCTGAGAAGCTTCATGCTCGCTCAACTACTGCTGAGCACACCTTGAGCGATGGACAGACAGTAGCATTGTTGTTTATGAAACAGCCGTCACCTGATGGATAAAAAGTGAACACTGCAAGATGTACTTAATCGGCAGCAAAGTTTATATAATCCTTGGAGGATTCCCTACTTTCCAGCAGTATCAGCAGAACCATTCTTTACCAACAGAACAAGTTCTACGCCATATCACCACCTCCAAAACCCTGAGTTGTGTTTAAAAGGACAGCTAAGTCCATTGTTTCATGAGGTTCACACCGAACTATCGGCATAGTGTTGGTTCAAAGCATGGCGTACCGAGACTTCTCAGACGACATGACTATTTTCCAGTGTCCAGTCACGGTATTCCTGACACCACTGTAGACGAATTTTCCGGATCTTCGCAGAAATAAGGGATTTCGGTATAGGACTCGTCGGACCACATGACTATTTTCCAGTGTCCAGCCACGGTGTTCCTGACACAACTGTAGACGAACTTTCCGGTTCTTCGCAGAAATTAGTTGTTTCCGTATAGGACTCGTCGGACCACAGGACTTTTTCCAGTGTCCAGTCACGGTGTTCCTGACACCACTGTAGGCGAACTTTCCGGTTCTTCGTAGAAATCAGTGGCTTCCGTATAGGACTCTTCGGACCACATGACTATTTTCCAGTGTCCAAGTCACAGTTTTCTTCACACCACTGCAGGCGAACTTTCCGGTTCTTCGTAGAAATTAGTGGTTCCCGTCTAGGACTTGTCGGACCACATGACTTTTTTCTAGTGTCAAGTCACGGTGTTCCTGACACCACTCTAGACGAACTTTCCGGTTCTTCGCAGAAATCAGTGGTTCCCGTCTAGGACTTGTCGGACCACATGACTTTTTTCCAGTGTCCAATCACGGTGTTCCTGACACCAGGGTAGACGAACTTTTCCGTTCTTCGCAAAAATCAATGGTTTCCGTATAGGACTCGTCGGACCACATGACTTTTTCCCAGTGTCAAATCACGGTGTTCCTGACACCACTGTAGACGAACTTTCCGGTTCTTCGCAAAAATCAGTTGTTCTCGTACATGCATGCGACTGGCAATACTAGCCCCTCGTTAATTTTCCTGCGCATAGTTCGCCGATATATAATGGTCTGGAACAGCTTCATCGAATGCTATGGTCGATTGCCGCTCAGAGCAAGTCCCATTTCTCTGTACAAGACTTCTTAGCCTACGTGATCTCGTTCTTGATTGAATGTCGTCGGCCAATGAGGGTTATTTTTTCATTGATAATGATACCCAGGTATCTCACATTTTATTTTTCCATTAATTAAACACACAAGCATATCTCACCTTTTGAGGTACCAGTCATCTCTGGTGTTTTCATAATCATTGCTCCAGTCAGACGGGCACGCACAATAAGCCCAATTATGTAAACCATAATTTTATCTCTACCATTGCCTTGAAAAAGCCTCCTAGTGGAGATCGAAAGCTTGGCGAATCTCTGTGAATATTACACCATAAGAATAAGCGGATTTAATAAGCCATATGCGTTTCTTGAGTATTCACAATTTGCCATTTATCGAACTCTGAAAGATACTTTGTTTCTTCCATTATGATCAACAGTGCTGATGAATACTCGCCAGTAGCAGTCTTAAATACACTGATGTTCAAAATTAAGAGAATTTGCAAATTTTGTCGAATTTTTGAAAAACTAATGGACACATTTTAATGAAATTTGGTATGGATACACAGTCATATAAGAGAAAAGATTATACCATACAACAGTCATGGTACGCACTCATGATCGTCAGTGAGGCTCATCAGCGCAGGAATGTACAAAATCCACGTTGCAAGATCGAACATAAAATGACTCTAATATGGGGTATGGTCCCATCTCACAGTCCTACAGCTCTCACAGCACGACGTCATACTGGAAACGAGACAATTGATGAGCCCCTGTGTCAGTCGGTCCCATTCCTGCAGCAAAGCAGTTTTCAGTACTGGATGGTTCTCAGAGGGTAATGGCAAGCAGCAATTGCCCTCCGAAGAGCATCCCAGACATGTTCGATACGGTTAGGTCTCGTGATCTGGCTGGTCAATCCATCCGGCGAATATCCTCACTTTCAAGAATATCGTCGACCAGGTGAGCCCTATGTGGACGAGCGTTGTCGTCCCTAAAAAAGAACCGAAGGCAAACTGCGCCCCTGAAAAATTGAACATAGGGCTGTAAGATCTCATCCCTATACCTCCCAGCAGTCAGGGAGCCTCCGGCAAACACATGGAGTGGTCTGCGGCCGTCCAACATGATGCCAGCCCAGACCATGACACCTCCGCCGCAATAGCGGTCCCTTTCTCGGATGTTGGAGAAAAGGCATCGGGTCCCAAGTTCTCTCCAGATGAAGGTACGTCGAGAATCAGTGTCCAGGCTGAATCACAACTCGTCTGTGAAGAGAACGTTACCCCACTGAAGTCTGGCCCAAGGCTGATGTTGCCTGCACCATGCTAAACGTGCTCTCTTGCGTGCTGAAGTGAGCGGGACGCAAGCAGCGGGTTTTGTGGCAAAGCTTCCACTCTCATGAAGCCTTCGGGAAACAGTAACTCTTGAAACTCGGGTTTCAGTGGCGGCATGCAGCTCACGAGATAGCTGTGCAGTTGTAGCAGTCCAGTGGCACCTCGCTGAAAGTGCCAAATAACGATCTTCATTGGCCGTCATGACTATTAGACGACCTTGCCCAGGCCTTATCGATATGGATCCGGTGTCTTTATACTGTTTCCACAAATTGCAGACGACACTGGGCGTTACATTGAGCTCTGTAGCAACGTGCAATTGCGATTACTTTGCCTCTAATCTACCGACGATTCTCCACCTCATTCCGTCATCAATACGCTCGTGGCAACTAATTTTACCTGATTGCTTATGAAATTGAATCAACTCCTGCAAGAAATACAACGAATGTCGCCGAGGAGTACGATCGAACTATTCGCGGAAAAAGCCACGTTTGCTTTTCATGCCCTCCGGTATCACAGCTCCGCCCACACGCACGTGCTCGCTTACGTATTCGACACTGAAAATTTGCATTCTTATTCGGCGGCATAATTTGTATCTTTGGTTCCGTACGTTTTGTGAAAATCGACAAAATGTACAAATTCTCCTAATTTTGAACACCAGTGTAGTTGCCTCGTTCGTGTGGTGACGCACGTGATCACGCATTTTGCATACATGCTGCGTAAGTGTCGTTTACGTACATCTGCATAAGAATTTCTGATTCAGTAGCTTGTGTGTGCATTTCAACTTTATGTACATGCTGTTTATTTGGCTGATGTTAAATGTTAGTTTTCCCGTCCTGAGTTTGACAATCAACATGAGTGACTAACTCTTATGACTGACTGCTCGGAAAGTATACGACCCGCAGTGTAAGACAACACACTGCCAATGCCTCGTGCAGAACTTGAATCTGACCCAGCTCGGAAAAGACGGATATTTTTTCCTATGGCCAGTCGACCATCGGTGTTGCAGGAAAATGGTTGAGTGAGCAAACTTACTCGTTGTGTGTGAGACTTCAAAAGAATCAAATAATGTTAATTCACTTTGACTGAGCATGGTTTTACTTATGACAACAATGCTTTACAAAAGGTTAGACATTGAAAAATATTTGAGTTATTTAAGCAGATGCTGCACATGAGATTACGGTGACCATAGTAATACTATTTTAGTTTTCTCTGTCGCAGAAGAACTTTTTAAGACATGATGTAGGACTTTAGACAAAATGAATGTAAAATAATGATGCAGTACTGAAGTTGAATTAACATTATTAATAGCATCTAGGAAATCGCAAGTCAAAATGTCCGATTTTTCGAGTATGAAGACAATAAAACTTCGACAGGAAGTGAAAGAAGGAGACACCATATGTGTACTTACGGAAAAATTAATAGCAACTCTGGAAATTTCTGACTTTTTAGGTTTTCAGTGTTGCATCAAAAGTAAATAAGCAGATGATACTCACAATATATATATATATATACATTGGAAAATGTCTTTCAATCACTGAACTGGGAAAACAAAGGGATTAAGATTAATGGAAAGTATCTAACCCACCTTCGTTTTGCTGATGACATAGTCATTTTTGCAACTACCCCATCAGAGCTACAGAGTATGATCCAGGAACTTGCTGACAAGAGTAAAGAAGTGGGATTAAAAATGAACTTTCAGAAGACAAAAGTGATGTACAATGCTTTTACAAGAAATGAAGATTTATCGATTGATGGAGAAAAGCTGGAGATAACAGACACGTACATTTATCTTGGACAGCAGATATCAAGTGAGGGTCACATTGATGAAGAAATTAATCGGCGTACAAAACTTGCCTGGAGAGCTTTTGGAAGAAACAGCATAATTTTCAAGAGCAATATGCCATTATGTCTTAAAAGCATCCTTCCAGTGCTTACGTATGGTGCAGAGACGTGGACCTTAGCTAAAAGAGACATACAAAGGCTGCAGACAACTCAAAGCAGCATGGAAAGGTGCATGCTTGGTGTAACCAGGAGAGATAAGAAGAGGAACTCGTGGATCCGAAAAATGACAAGAGTGGAAGACATCATGATCAGAGTTAAATCCCTGAAATGGCAATGGGCTGGACATACTGCCAGAAGGACAGACCATCGATGGACAGCCGAAATTTTAGATTGGATTCCAAGGGACAGGAAAAGACCCAGAAGAAGACCACATGGAAGATGGGTGGATGAAATTCGAGAGTATGCGGGAGTGACATGGAGGAGACTGGCACAAGACAGACCGTTGTGGAGGAAACTTGGGGTGACCTTCGTCCAGCAGTGGATTGATAATGGTTGACAATGATGATGATATATATATATATATATATATATATATATATATATATATATATATATATATATATATATATATATATACTGCTGGCCACCCAAAATACAACACCAAGAAGGACACGGGATAGCAAAGCCAGATTTACTGGACACATAACTACAGATACAAAGATGAAACAATTGAGCTTACAGGTCCGTGTGACTTGCAGAACATGCAGACATCAATACTTCGTGTGGCCCCCATGGCTGGCAATAACGGCCGCTACACGCCTCGGCATCGAACGAAAGAGGCTTTGGATGTGGGCTTGGGGGATGTCGGTCCAGGCTGCTTCCACACGTTGCCACATTTCATCAGACATAACCGCGGGTGGTGCTTGCCGGGCCACTCGGTTGCCGATCAGCAAAGAGACGTGTTTGATGGGCAACATATCGGGAGAACAGGCGGACCACGGCAGCAGTGACACCTGGTGGGCCGTGAAGAATTGCTGCACGTTGCGTGCCACGTGCTGGCGGGCATTGTCCTGCTGAAACGTGGCCGCTGGCAGGTCCTGCAGGTAAGGGAGGACTACAGGCTCCAAAACGTAGGAGATGTAGCGGTGGCTGTTGAGTGTACCGGCGATGCGTACCAGAGGGGTGCGGGTGTCATATCCAATTGCGCCCCAAACCATAACGCCAGGCGACGGACCGGTATGGCGATGCATAATGCTGGCGTTATACAGTCTCTTGCCGCGGTACCGCCACATGCGGATCCGATCATCGTGGTGTAGCAGGCAGAAGCGGGATTCGTCTGAGAAGACAATGTCTTGCCATTCCGTTGAACAGGTGCAACGTTCAACGGCCCACTGTCGCCGCACATGCCGGTGGTGTAACGTCAATGGTAATCGGAGCAATGGGCGTCGTGCGACAAGTCCTCGCTCCTGCAGACGACGTCTAACGGTACGTGCTGACACAGGTTGTTGCGCAACACACCCTAATTCCTGCGCTAACGTTCGTGATGTGGCGGTGCGAGCAGTCAATGCCCGCCGCACAACATGCCGGTCCTCTCGTTCGGTGGTGTGCTGCGGCAATCGCTCACGTCGGTCCGTCCGTTACTCCTGCACCCACCGAATCCATACTCACCTCACTGTGGCTGGATGTCGTCCCACACGGGCGCCGACGTTTCGGTACGATAAACCGCTATCGCGATAAGCCCCTATTCGTCCTCTGTCGAACTCCGAAACGTGATGGAATGACTGCCGTATTCTGCGACGAGGCATCAGGAAGCTTCCCACGCACAGGTCCGGCAGCACAACACACTTCCACTACTTACACCCCGCCTTCTGTGCACCCTTCTTATAGTGTTTCTCGGTGGCGTGCCGGGCTCACATGATTTGCATATGCCCTGCAATGCTAATCGTTTGCATGTCCTCTCGTGGGCGACGCATGCTGCGAATTTCAGGCCAATCGGATGCTTCCTTCTTGGTGTTGCATTTTGGGTGGCCAGCAGTGTATATACATATATATATAGATGAATAGGGTTGGGTATTTTCTTATTTCCTTATGTTGGTTAGGTTTTGCACCGTGTTTTTGGGTTTCGAATTTTCGACTTCGTAAAGTTTGGTGTTGTTAGACATCTACTTATTTGAGAGTTTGACTTTTGTGTTGCTGAAACTTAGTGTGTTGGTTTGTCGCATCTAGTGTCTTGTTATTCAATGTATTGTTAGGGTTTTAAGTGATATATATGTGTATCATTTTAAAGCACATTTCATGCAGAAGCCAGATCAGTTTACAGGATAGGAATATCTTTAACAGAACTCAAGTTTTGGACAGAAGTGCTGCGAAACAGAAATCATGGCAAAGTAACATGTTCAAATTCAAATACAGTTACGTACCTAATATTTCGTTTGGCGACGTTTTGATTTAACAACGGTTGCACACCCTTTTGGGCATGGAGTCAACCAACTTACGCAACATATCGGATGAAATACAGTTGTGCCAAACGTCAGTAATTGCGTTAATTAGTTCCACTTTATTTGTGGGGTGACGTTCGTGCACTTTTCTTTTCAGAATGCGCCACAAATTCTCAATCGGGTTCAAGTCTGGAATATTACCAGGCCAAGGAAGAGGCACAACATTGCCTAAAGACGTCACATAAGCTTAAATGATTTTTGCACGGTGGCATGGGGCCGAATCGTCCTGGAAGATGTATGGTTGACCCTGGAACAAATCACGTTATGATGGAACCATCTCGTCCGAGAGGATACTTTTGTACACCTGTGCATTAACAGTGCTCTCACGCACATGGATTCTGCCCACTCCAGCAGCAGCAAAACATCCCCAAATCACAACACTGCATGGATACTTTCTTGTCTTAAGTGTGCAAGAGGGATGCAAAGCCTCGTTATTTCGTCGAAACACTAGGCAACCCGCGTCGTTACCGTCTATGTTCAATTTCGTCTCCTCACCTTATTAACACTTGACGCCACCTATCAGTGTTCCACTCCTTATGTTCCTTTGTCCATTCTAAACATTTCTTGCATTGTACATTGGTTACAAATGGCTTCTTTACCGCCCTATGAGACGACAGACCCATAAAACGTAACCTGTTCCTCACTGTTCACGCACAAACAAATATACCACAGCCCTCCCACAGTTCTTTGGCAAGAACTGTTGACGAGACAAACCTTTTTCGCAGACATAAACGTTTCACCGCGTTGTTACTTCTAGGAGTTGTTTTTATTTTTCGGCCACATTCACCCAACCTGCCATTCTTGATTTCACCCATATCACGGATCTTTGCCAGCTGTCGTCCAACTGTACTCTTGTGTTCCCCAGTTATCCGGGCAGTTTCATTGCTTTTGCCGAATTCACTTAAAGTCACCATTCGCGAAGCTTTTCGTGGTGAAATATCACCTAATCTTCCCATAACTGCAACACAGTTTCCACAGAATAAATGAAATGCACTCTAAACTTCAGGTTTGCACTGCAGTCCACAGGAGTAACGACTGCACACTCACCAATGCAAACGAACTACCTATATACACTGCGAAAATGTCTGAAATAACCCCACACACATCTCCTGCCCTTTATGTCACCTGTAGGCGGAGGTACAAGCAAGCTCCGTCGGCTTGTAGCAACGACGATGACATTTCACATGACGAAGTGTGCTTCCTTCGCAGCACATTTCTGGTAAAGATATTCCCATTCTGTAAGCTGAGTTGGCCTCTGCATAAAATGTGCTTTAAAATGATATGTATACATACACTGGTGTGCAAACATTAAGGATGAAGAGGAGAAATTAACATAACAGCGGAACAAGCAGGCAGAACGGACCGAAAGACCACTCAGGAGATAGACTAGGGTCCGGTACGATAGGGCATCCGCATATATGCAGCATGACGTAGGGGGAGGGGGTCGGAAGGGTATAAAGCACGCGGGCGGTGTACGTTCAGCAATTCGGTGAAAGCTATTGCACGGTGAACATCGGTTTGAACGACGTCGAGTTGCTGCCACCGTGTGATATGGCCAACAGGCAATCCAGTAGACGACATCTGGATGACTTTACTCGAGATCGCGTCATTGGGAAGTTAGACGAAGGTCGAAGTGTGACTAGTGTGGCCGAGGAGTTCGGGATCGCTCACAGCATCTTTTCACGAGCTTGGAGGACATTTCAAACGACAGAAACAGCTGTCCAAGAGTTTAGCAGTGGTCGTTCACGAGCAACCACTGCGGCGGACGACCGGTATATTGTCCTACAGGCGAGAATAGACAGACGGCAGAGAGCGGGAGAAATCGCAAGACACGCGCAACAGACAACTGGACGTCCGTTATTGCGTTTTACCGTAGCCAGGAGGCTGCACAAAGTGGTCTACTTGTACGAAGACCAGTACGGTGTGCGCCATTTACGCCTACTCATCAGCGACTGCGGTTTCTGTGGTGCCAGGAACACAAGAACTGGACACATCAGCAATGGGGTCGAGTTCTCTTTACGGATGAGAGCCGATTTAGTCTGACGAACAATTCTGGACGTATACACATCTGGAGAGAGCAGGGAACACGCAATCACACCTCCAACATCATTGAAAGGGACCGGTTTGGAAGTGGCAGAGTTCTCGTTTGGAGCGGTATCATGCTTGGTAGCCGTACTGACCTCCACATCTACCAAGGAGGTTCAGTCACTGGTGTCCGCTATTGTACCGAAGTTCTCCTGCCTCCCGTGCGTCTGCTTAGAGGTGCTGTGTGTCCTGAGTTCCTCTTCATGGACGACAACGCTACACCTCTTCGTACAGTGCCTGTCGCAGAGCTGTTGGAGAGTGGAGATATTCAATGCATGGATTGGCCCGCAAGGTCCCCGGACCTAAAAACAATCGAACATGTGTGGGACGTTCTCGGGAGATGCTTGGCAGCACGTCACCAGCCGCCAGCAACGATTCCGCAGCTGCGATTGGCGCTACAAGAGAAATGTGCCGCGATGCCTCAACAGCTCCTTGACAACTTCGTCCTCAGCATGGACATACGTTGTAAATCCTGCATCGCAGTCAGGGGTGATCATATCCCCTACTAAAGACTGGATTTTTCTTGGCAGCCGCCTGTCACATGGACGTTTCTGTCTTCTGTCCAGTTGTGCTCGAAGCTACGTTTTCAATAAAGTGCCTTTATATCCTTTGGATTCCTTGTTTGGACGGTTTTGCTCACTTGTCTCATATTTTTACATCTTGGAGATCTTATGGTATGATTTGAGCCGGTGAGGAGCACTTCTGCACGACGTTACATTCGAAACACCGTCTCGTCCTTAATTTTTGCACGTCAGTGTATATATTGTGAGTATTATCTGCATATTTACTTTTGTAGCAACACTGAAAACCCAAAAACGTCAGAAATTTCCAGAGATGCTATTAAATTTTCCATAACTGTATATCTTCTAAGCTCTTCAATGCCTCATTTCAGAATGCCCTGCAAACACTGAACTGGGAAAAAAAGGGGATTAACATTAATGAAGATTATTTAACTTACATTCTTTTGCTGATTACCCCCTTACAGCTGCAGTGCATTACCGATTGATTTGCTGAAAAATCGAAGTAAAATTGACTTTCAGAAAAACAAAGCTGATGTACAATTCTCCTACAAGAGCTGAAGGTTTATCGATTGATGGAAAATCTGGAGTGCACCGATAACTCTTTGGGCAGCAGATAACAAACGAAGGCAAATTTAGAGAATTATTTAATTGGCGCATAAAACTTGGTTGGAGAGTATTTCGAAGAAAGGGTACAATTTTGAAGAGAAAGTTACCATTACGTCTTTAAAGAAAAATGTTTAACCAATTCATCCTTCCAGTTCTTACTTCTCGGTCAGAGACATGGTCCTATACTAAAAAAAACATAAACAGGTTGCAGACACCTGAAACAGGTACGGAGAGACTTCATACTTATTGTAACCAGGAAAGATAAAAATTGAGCTCGAGGATCAGAAAAACAAGTTAGTTAAATCACGCCATGCATTGATTATGATACGCTTTCCAACATTCTAGAAATCATTACTCAAGTTATGAGTAATGATTTGGTCTAAGCGATGGCCTCTTATCATTCGTCCGAACGGGGTCTGGGTTCGAATCCCGGTGAGGCATGGATGTTGTGCTTGTCTTACGGCACTGGCTCTCTCCCTTCCCTGGAACCAGTGACCCTAAATTAGGGACGGGCGACTGCTTATAGCCCATTGAGTTGCTCACGGTGGCCGTTAAACCTCCAATCAAAAAAAAAAAAAAAGGTTATGAGGATAATGGCTGTAAAATAAGTCTCTCTCTTATGAACTGCACCTCATTTCGATGATATTCAACAGAACCGGTAAAATATACATCTGGAACAACATGATAAAGTTTTCTCTCAATCGAAGCATTTTTACGTAAGTTATAACGCATAAGGGCGATGGAATGGATCCCGGTCCTATGTTCTGACCTTTGACCCCATTTCGTCCATTTTCAATAGAGTTTGTACCCAGGTGGTCTCCTACCACATACTAAAATTTCATCGAAATCGAACCATTTTTACGCATGTTATGACGCATAAGGGCAATGGAATTCATCCCGCTCCTATGTCCTGACATTTGACCCCACTTCACCCATTTTCAAAAGGGTTCGTCTCCAGGTGGTCCCCTACCACGTACTAAAATTTCATCGAAATCGAACCATTTTTACGAGAGTTATCGTGCGGATGGACGGACAGACGGACAAAGCTGGAACATATACGCTTCTTCAACCTACGGTTGGAAAGCGTAAATGACACGAGTGGAAAACATCATGATCAAAGTGAAATCCTAGAAATGGCAATGGGCTGGACATATTCCTGGAAGATCTAATCGCCGATGGACAACTGAAACAATGTACCAAAGGTAGAAAAGGACCCAGAAAAAAACAGGTGAGGGATGGGTGAATGAAATTCGACAGCACGCTGGAATAACATGAATCAGACTGGCTCAAAACAGGTAGTTGTGGAAGAAACTGGGGCTGGCCTTCATCCATCTGTCGGTTGATAATTGTTGACAATGATGATGGTATGTAAAATAGTGGGCTATTAAATTGGGAAAATGTAGGAAAACGTCATTTTAAACGTTCAAGGAACACCTGCCGCATTTAAATCATTTACATATACACCGATCCGCCAATACATTAAGAAAAACCCTGTGCATTACGAAAATAAGCGCTCTTGTAGCCAATCAGCGTCACGTCCCAAGGTCGCGAATGATAATACCTCGGCTGGATCTCTCTCAGTTAGTATGTCGTTGCGTCTCAACAAAGCTAAGGATTTATCTGATTTCGACAAAGAGCAGGCCGTTATGGCAAGACGCCTTGGTAAGGGCATCTACGAAATAGCGACGCTCGTAGCTAGCTCACGCTATGCGGCAGTTAATACCTATCAAAGATGGTCCGAAACAGGTAACACTTCGAGCAGTCAGAAAGGCGTAGGAGGGCCACGCCTCACTGATGCCAGAGGTCAACGCTGCATATTTCGTCTTGTCCGCAGCAACAGGAGGGCTACTATGGCTGACACTACCCATAAATATAATTGTCCTGAAGGGCACAATGTGTCCGAACAAACAGTTCATCGAATAATTAATACACAGAATTGACGTGGATTAGGAATATCAAACAGAAGTAATCGCTCTTTCCACGTTTATAAGTGAATCACGGAAAAATTACCATGTGCCGCCACCGGGAATCGAACCCAGGGTCTCTCAGTTACGCGCCGGGCATGCTACCACTGCACCACAGCGGCCACGAATTCTCCAGACTCACATACGACTACCGACCAAATCACATCTGTATATTATTATGTGTCTATTAATTATTCATTCGCCTCCTAGTTATTTGTTCAGTTAATGCATACCAACTTTGGTGAATCCCCAGCATTGTGCGGGACTCCAAGAAGCAACCTGCCTTGTTATTTGGCAGTTAATCGCATGCGAATCTGGAGAATTCGAGGCCGATGTGGTGCAGTGGTAGCATGTCGGGCGCGTAACTGGAAGACCCTGAGTTCGATTCCCGGTGGCGGCCGATGAGAATTTTTCCATGACTCACTTATAAACGTGGAAAGAGCGGTGACGTCTGTTTGAAGTTCATATAATGCTCTTGAATATTGATTTTTGCAGCAGCAGACCCATCTGTGTAGCTCTACTCACAGCCATTCAGCGTCGACAACGCTTGCAGTGGGATTGGAATAGGGTCCATGGTGAGACGGATCCAGTTCTATATTACAAAATGTTGACTGCCGATCTCGTGTGCGAGGTTTACCCAACGAAGCTTTCCCATATGGATGTACTGCGAGGTGGATATAGAAGCTGGAGTGTCTGGGCAGTATTTTCTTGGGGAACACTTGGAGCGATTATCCCAATAGAGCGAACCCTGAGAGCTGTCACGTACCTAAACATCGTGGCTGACCAAGTATACCCCTCTATGGCAACTATATTTAGTGGAGAAGAAGTTGTCTTTCAAGAACACACTGCTCATGCCACACCGCGGAGAAAGTTCAGAAATGGTTCCAAGAACACACTGCTCCATGCCACACTGCGAAGAAAGTTCAGAAATGGTTCCAAGAACATGAAGAGGAATTTCCTTTACTAACATGGCCCCCAAATTCGACAGAAATAATTATCAAGCTTATGTGGTTTGAGCTGGAGAAACTGGTACGAACAGCTAGCTTCACCTCAACCACGTAATTCACGGGAACAGCGGGATCTTCTGTTGCAGTCATATTACACATATATCATAAGACACCTACCAACATATCTTTGAATGCATGCTTCATCGGGTGAGAACTCTTTCGGCGGCGAGATGAAAACCTACGTCATATTAGCTAGATGGTTTTATGCCCATTGCTATTTCAGGGATTTTAATCTGATAATGACGTTTTTCGTTTTTGTCATTTTCCTGATCCACCAGTTCCTCTCTTTGTTTTTCGTGCGTACACCAAGCATGCATCTCTTTATGCTTCCTTCAATTATCCAGCCTGTGTATGTCTTTTTTAGTTAAGATCCGCGTCTCTGCTTCGCGCATAACAACTGGAATAGTGCATTGCTTGAATACTTTTCCTTTAAGACATAATGGTATATTGCTCTTGAAAATTGTACTTTTTCTTCCAAAAGCTCTCTTACAAAGTGTCACACATAATGAATTTCCTCATTAAGGTGGTTCCACCTAAAATCTCTGCCGTATGTTTCCAATGGTAAAACTTCTTTACATATTTTCTTCGCAATTAATGCATTCCCAAGGATAAAAATTCGCAAATCGATAAAATTAACTTTAAGTTAAAGCATGGGATGCTTAATACTTGCTAAAACATAACCATAATTAAGCAATCCAACATTTGTTTCTCTACTGACGTCATCAATCTACAGGTCGCGCCATCTATTAACAGGTCTGAACAATACTCAAAGAAAAATGATTTATTTTTAATGTTGTTATGGTTATAGTTTAGCAAGTATTAAGTATCCCAAGCTATAACGTAAAGCTCTTTTTATCGATGTGCAAATTTTAATCCTTAGGAATACATTACTTGCGAAGGAAATATGTAAAGAAGGTTTACTATTGGTAACATAAGCAAAGATTTTAGGTGGAACCACCTTAATGCGAGACTCGATGAATATCTGTTTCCCAAAGTAAGTGTTGGTATCAGTTACCTACAAAATTTTCTATCAATCGATTAATCTTCATTTCTTGTAAAAGCGTTGTACGTAAAGAATTATATATATGCAAATATATTATGAAAATTAGATACTTACGCTCCTGGGTATAAACCACAATTCTCGTTGTAGGTGGAGATTCATGTTCTGTAATTTCTTTGGCTAAAATGTGAAAAACATGGAAGGAATAAAAATACAAATCGCTCATTTTTCTCATAGTATCTAATTGTTCGTATATCATAACTACATATCAATTTTATTACTTAAAAGAAATTGTTTTTCTTTCGGGCTTTATGGGGCTGTACCAGCACCTAAGACATCACCCATTCTAAATAATTTAGCTTCACCACTTCAAAATACGGAACAGAATGTAACCGTGGCTTCCATATTGAGGTTCTGTAGCCATTTTTGAGATGAATTGGAATCATTTTCCTTCAATTCCCGCCATTTCGTTGAGCAGGGTGACGGGTGTTAAAGTACTCTCTTCTCGCGCATCTCTTAGAGGGGGTGTTAGATTTATGGTTACGTGGACACTTTCCTGCGATTGAGTAGAAGAGAAAAGGGGAACAGGACATTATTTCTTTTCAGCCGTCCCAGGCAAAGTGAATAAGTAGAGGGGGCAGCAGCGAAGCCAACTAAAGAATCTTGCGTTTTCAGAGGGGAGACATTGTTAGGGCGTGGCCGCGCTTTTTAGGAATGCGTGGGACTTCACTCTTCGGCAAGGGGACAGCTTTTTAGGGGTTTTTCTCCGAGCAAGAGGACAAGGCACTTGATGACAGAAAGTGGAGGAAGAACGAGATTTTGAGCAAGGTGCAAAGAGCTCGCGAGTTCGGCGTGACGAAGATAAGTAGGAAGCAATGAGGGCGATGATGAGAGAGACAGAAGGTGATCCGAGGTGTTAATAAAACAATGAAAGCACGAAAATGACGGACAAAAGCCTGGTGACATTCCCCACGACATTTGAATAAATATCTTCCTCACTGCAAAAGCAAAATTTAACTTCAGTCGATTTCTTTTATACTTTGTCTTCGACTTACCTGCATTCTGCCGGGAGAAATAATACGAGTTAAACCCCATATACAGAGCAAGCATCAAACGATCCCTCCACACCGGGCGCTGCAATGTAAGTCAGCGCCAAGCCCTGTAACAAGAACTAATTATCAAGAGACACTTTACCAACATACCGTTGCATCTACGCGTCATCGGGTGAGAACTCTTCTGGCGACGCAGACAGATAACCATGCATCATCGGGTGCACGGGGGAGGAAAGTAGAGGCCACGGGTGTCCGGACCCCCTGGAATTTCATGGTTCCCTTCATTACGGGAGTCTTCCTACGAAACGTCTTAAAAATTTGTGGTTCACATATGATTTAACGTTCTTCTCCTTTTTTTTTTTTAGATGAAGATTTCGTGGAGTACGTCACCACTGGAAAACAATTCGCCGCCTCCGTGGCGCAGTGGTCTAAGCGCTGGCTTATGACCATTCTTCCGAAATCGGTCCGGGTTCGAATCCAGTGAGGTATGAATGTCATGCTTGTCTGACGGTACTGGTTCTCTCCCTTCCCTGGAACCAGTGGCTCTAAATTAGGGACGGTGACTTCTTATACCCCACTGAGTTGCCCATGGTGGTCGTTAAACCTCCAACCATGAGGGAAAAAAACGCTTCAAGTACAATTCTGAAAACTAATTTTGCACTAACAAGACGAAAAGTTAATTCAACGTTGTGTTCCTAACTTTTAAAAAGGTGATTAAAAATTCTCAAGTGGCAATGGACTGGATATATTGCCAGAACTGATCACCGATGGAAAACTGACATATCGGAATGGGTACCAAGGAGAGGAGAAGAACCAGAAGACCACCGGATTACAAAGCATGCTGGAGGGACTTGGAAGAGATATGCTCAAAATATGAAGTTGTGGAAGATATTTGGGGAGGCCTCTATCCAGCAGTGGATTAACAACGGTTGATCATTATACGTACGAGTAAATACATACATATCTTACGGGTTTTTTTATCTGCCCTTTGTTTTTATTCTTTTAATTCTCTGCGAAGTTGGACCCAGCCGCCCCGATGACGTAGTGGTTTAAGCACTGGCTTTGACCATTTCTCCAAGATGGATCTGGGTTGGAATCCCGGTGATGCATGGATGTTGTGTTTGTCTAACGGCACTGGTTCTGTCTCGTTCCTGGAACCAGTGACCCTAAATTACATACGTGCGACTATTTATAGCCCACTTAGTTGCTCACGACGGTAGTCGTTAAACTTCAAATCAAAAAAAAAAAAAAAAAAGAAAAAGAAGAAGTTGGATCCCCTCTGTAAATATTGAATTCCGCCGCCCTTGATCGGGTGAGAGCCAGCAGCCATGTAATTTTTTTCTGGTACCGATCGTTACAATGCTGTCAGCATATAAGATATCCATTTTAAATTTACGTGCACCGCTTTCAAGGAAGTAACCGAATCATGGCCACGGGACAGACACATAATCGATGCCACATTCACGTCTGAAACACGATCAAAACCCGAAAAATTGGCTAGAAGCCTGCTCCCCCCCCCCCCACTTCTCCAAATGGGAATCGTGCGAATCATAAACCCATTTTTAATAGTGCATCCCATTTTTGGTTGAAAATATATGTCACCAAATTTAGGCAAAATTACTGTGCTTTAAAATTGTTTGTACCTGTGGGGGATTTTTACTTCTTTCAAGGGAAAGTATCCAAATTTCGTAAGATGCCTTTCGAAATTATTATGCAAAAATCGTACTAAGTTTGATGCATATCTTCTATCTTTTCTCAGACTGTTGTTATTTCATAGAATTCCTCACCCAGAATCCAATTTATTTACTACAACTTATGGAAATCATCATCATCATCATCAACAAACACTTCCATAATTGTCTGCCTTTAGTAACTTTTTCCATGCCACAACAGCATTCTTACGAATTTCAACCTTTCATCTCCCACGTGGTCTTCTTTTGGATCCTCTATCGTTCCCCGGTATCCTGCCTAATATTTGAGTTGTCAAATAATGGTACGTTTTAGAAATACACTATATTGACAAAAGTAACCGGACACCCCTTCAAAAGCAAATTAATGGATTCGCTGGGTTGTTAAGATGCGCAGTGCAGCTGCAAACGGTATGAAAACAAGCCTGCAGCTGACCGCGATCATATCACACTGTGAAGTTGAGTGAAAATGTCGCGGCGGGAGAGAACTGACTTTCAGAAAGGAAAGATTGTTGGGTGTTATATTAGTTGGTTGTCCATAAGAGAAACTGAGCTGCGTTTAAACATACCCTAAGTCAACTGTTTTGGATGTACTGAATAAGTAGAAGACAAATGACGTACCTGAAGCAGCAAAACGTATCGGCAAACCAAAGGAAATCAGTGAAAGAGGACGTCGAAGCCTCAGGAGAGTCGTTACAGCTAATCCACGGAGTACTTACTGCACAAGACCTCAGTGCACAGGTGAGCAAAAATGCTGGAACCTCGGTTTGAACACGTACCATTCGCAGAGAACATTCCATGTGTTACCGTGGTCGTACGGCTGCTCATAAGCCTTTCATCTCCACTCGGAATGCTACTCGTCGTTTAGCATGGTGTAAAGAACATTTATCGTGGACCGTAGATCAATAGAAACGGATTCCTATGGACTGATGAATCCAGATACACGATCCATCAGTCTGATGGCCGTGTGTGGGTATGGCGGCAGCCAGGGGAACGCTATTTACCACAGTGTACTGTTTGTACGATCAAGTTTGGAGGCAGTGTACTCGTGTGCGGGTGTTTTTTGTGGTATGGTCACAGCGCATTGGTTATCGTGGACAAACCTGCTAACCAGCACGTCTATCTCGATATTCTGGACAATTATGCCCTACCAACTCTGTGGCAATACTATGGAACCGAACCTTGTTTGTACCAGCAGGATAAGGACTGTTATGGCGTGGTTTGACGATAATTCCGTATCGTGTGTGTGTGGACTGGCCAGCACAGAACCCTGATCTTAATCCCATAGAGCACATATGGGATGAATTAGAGCGCCGCATAGGAAATTTAGAACCAAGGGCTACTACTAAGCAACAGTTAGGCGGCAGCATTATGTACTGAATGGAAGCGCGTAACTATCGCTGTGTTCAAAAACATTGCCGAAAGCATTTCTCGAAGGCTCAGTGCATGCATTAAGGCCAAAGGTGGACCGACACCGTACTAATGTATGTCAATAAATGCTATGTTGTTTTTCTCTTCTAGGTGTCCGGTGACTTTTGTCAATATAATGTATATACGCAAATAACATGATAACTGTAACATAAACAGAACAATGAAGTTGTGAAATGCAAAACGCTGACTCATGTAAGGATACTTACAGCCTTGTGCCGTCACCACTTGGTAAAATATATCCCTGATTTCTCGTATTTTTTTTAATTTTTATTGTTAAGTAGCGTAATATGAACACTAGAGACAAGAAACTCAAATTTTGTTGTTATACAGTAGAGCGTCGAAACTCAGAACTAATTAGAACCACTTGTAGTTCGGATTCCGATGTGTTCGGATTATCGATCATGTAAAAGAATACAAATAAGCTAACATTTCTACATTATATTATCCAAATACACTGGTGTGCAAAAATTAAGGACAAAGGGGAGAAATTAGCATAACAGCGGAACGAGCAGGCAGAACGGACCGAAATACCACTCAGGAGATAGACACGGGTTCGGTACGGTAGGGCATGCGCATATATGCAGCATGACGTGGGGGGGGGGGGGGGCGAAGGGTATAAAGCACACGGGCGGTGTACGTTCAACAATTCGGTGAAACCTATTGCACGGTGAACATCGGTTTGAACGACGTCGAGTTGCTGCCACCGTGTGATATGGCCAACAGGCAATCCAGTAGACGACATCTGGATGACTTTACCCGAAATCGCGTCATTGGGAAGTTGGACGAAGGTCAAAGTGTGACTAGTGTGGCCGAGGAGTTCGGGATCGCTCACTACATCGTTTCACGAGCTTGGAGAGCATTTCAAACGACAGGAACAGCTGTCCGAGAGTTTAGCAGTGGTCGTTCACGAGCAACCACTGCGGCGGACGACCGGTATATTGTCCTACAGGCGAGAAGAGAGAGACGGCAGAAAGTGATAGAAATCGTAAGACACACGTAACAGACAACTGGACGTCCTTTTTTGCGTTTTACCGTAGCCAGGAGGCTGCACAAAGTGGTCTATTTGTACGAAAATCAATACGGTGTGCGCCATTAACTCCTGCTCATCAGCGACTGCGGTTTCTGTGGTGCTAGGAACACAAGAACTCGACACATCAGCAATGGGGTCGAGTTCTCTTTACGGATGAGAGCCGATTTAGTCTGACGAACGATTCTGGACGTATACACATCTGGAGAGAGCAAGGAACACGCAACCACACCTCCAACATCATTGAAAGGGACCGGTTTGGAGGTGGCAGAGTTCTCGTTTGGGGCAGTATCATGCTTGGTATCCGTACTGACCTCCACATCTTCCAAGGAGGTTCAGTCACTGGTGCCCGCTATTGTGCCGAGGTTCTCCTGCCTCATGTGCGTCTGGTTAGAGGTGCTGTGTGTCCTGAGTTCCTCTTCATGGACGAAAACGCTACACCTCTTCGTACAGTGGCTGTCGCAGAGCTGTTGGAGAGTGAAGATATTCAACGCATGGATTGGCCCGCAAGGTCTCCGGACCTAAATCCAATCGAACATGTGTGGGACCTTCTCGGGAGACGCTTGGCAGCACGTCACCAACCGCCAGCAACGATTCCGCGGCTGCGATTGGCGCTACAAGAGGAATGAGCCGCGATGCCCCAACAGCTGCTTGACATCCTCATGCTCAGCATGGACAGACGTTGTAAATCCTGCAACGCCGTCAGGGGTGATCATATCCCCCACTAAAGACTGGATTTTTCTTGGCAGCCGCCTGTCACATGGATGTTTCTGTCTTCTGTCCAGTTGTGCTTGAAGCTACCTTTTCAATAAAGTGCCTTTGTATCCTTTGGATTCTTTGTTTGGACGGTTTTGCTCACTTGTCCCATATTCTTACATCTTGGGGATCTTATGGTATGATTTGAGTTGATGTGGAGCACTTCTGCACGACGTTACATTCGATAAACCGTCTCGTCCTTAATTTTTGCACGCCAGTGTACATATAACAATAATAAGCAACTGTATACAAAAAAAATAACGATTTTTTTGTTATTATGCAATACGAAACAAATTTGCCATTTTTACTATTACTGTGGATTTTTTAAACATAAAGTACAAATTCCAGAACTTACCAATCATTACAAGCTGGTTCCGGTTGCTAAGGGTTGTACTGTATGTTGAGTGCAGGGAGTATAACTTCCTTTCGGGCTCCCAGTGAGCAATGGGTCTGAGGGATGAAACAAGGGGTGAAACTGCCATGGTAATGGGTCATAAAATCCTAGTCGCACAGGAAACAAGTGACTGGGAAAGTTTTTGCCTATTGTCTCCGAGTATCAGAAGTCACTTCTACCTTCGACAAGTCGCGTCGCCCCGAAAATCAGGCGATTCCAGTATCATCCAGTGCCAAGTTTAAATGAAAGAACTGTACTTAAACTTTCCATGACTACAAATAAATAAAAAAAAGAGAGGAGGGGAGCTTGTTCGGATTTTTGATGTTCGGGTTTTCGACGCTCTACTGTATTCGGCAGCAAGAAATTATCTTTAATTCAACTGTTTAAGTAAAATGTATACTTTATCGAAACAGTTTCGATAAAGGATACATTTTGCTTCTTAACCAGTATGATCTGATGTTTAAGTTGAAGGAAGGAACTTTTAGAAAAAAGAAAATGCCTTTCCCCTCAAAAATATATAAATACACGAATTTAAACTGCACATTGCAGGCACCTTAGTTTACCCAAATATAGCTAAATGAGAGATCATTTTTGTTGAACTTACTTTCTTGAGTATACACCACAATTCTAGTAGTCGGCGGTGTCTCGTGTTCGGTGATTACTCGAGCTAAAGAACAAAGAATAAATAAAATCATGGATATGTGACAAATATTGCAGTCCTGAAAACGGACGTAAGATAATGAATGGGAGTCAAAATAAATATGACCGATGTACTTCAATTACAAGCAATGAGAATATATCTTCTAGCTACCTACTCAGCATCCATCTGATATCGTGGTGAAATTGTTTAATTTGCTCTTTATTCAAAGCTTCTAAATATTATAGCACCAGACCTATATACCCAGTCTTAGCATAAATACTGTTACAAATGTTCAACAGATGGCGCGCAACCGGTGTGCAACGTCACCGACCAGCCAGAAGACATGAAGCAGCTAATGAATCATTGTGCGTTTTGTCACGGATAAAATTGCGTGTTTCGTGAAGTACTTGCCATGGGGTGATTATGAGAATAGTGTTGCTGTAATAGCGCAGCACTAAGTTGAAAAATCAACTTCTGAGATTTTCAACATTCTGAAGAAGCTCAAATCATCCGAATGTTTGTCTACCAGACCATAAAAAGGTTCCTTGAGACTGGAACCGTCGCCGACCGTCCCAGAAAGGGTCGGCCGCGTACCATGAGGACTGTTCGCCTAGTGAAAGCAGTGACAGCCCGTATTCGATGAAATACTGTCAAAACACAATCAGCGATGGCTCGTGAGCTGGGCATTTTACGAATGTCGATGCCACCCGCGCTGCTGAGTGCCCTAAGTGTGAGATCTTACCGGCAACGTACAGGGTACTTTCGCACGCCACAACTGAAGCCGCAGAGGGTGCTAAAAGCGAAACGTTTGCTGCAGCGTTACGCAGACAATCGCCACAGACAGATCCTTTTCTCCGATGAAACAATTTTCAGTACTGAAGAAGCTTTCAACCGCCAAAATGACAGGGTGCATGCGTTAACCTCTCGAGATGCTCAGGAGAAAGCTCGAAGGATCAGGAGTGGCCATCATCTTGCTTCTGTCATGGTTCGGTGGGGAGTCTCCTACGAGAGTACCACGGAGCTCCATTTTTGTGATAAAGAAGTGAAAACATCGGCCAAAGTCTACCAGGACAGGGTTTTGAAGCCAGTGGTCATAAATGTCAGTCACACCTCTCTTACAATACCAACAGTGGAGCTTTCAGCGGGATTCCGCACCTGCCCACAAGACCGAGTCAACCCAAGAGTGACTTTAGGTGAATTTGCCAGACTTCATTTCTCCAGATGATTGGCCTTCCAGCAGCCCAGACCTCAATCCATTGGACTACAAGTTGTGGGCCACACTGGAGGAAATGGTCTGCAGAAAGAGACACCCTAGTATTGAGAGTCTCAAATGCTCTTTGGTGCGAGCAGTAGCAGCTTCCCTTGTGGGACTTTGCGTAAAGCTGTTGATGAGTGGCCACAGAGACTGAAGGACTGTGTGAAGGCAAAATGACGCCATTTTGAAAAGTGATTGGTGCCATGTATTCACAAGTGTACTTCTTACGTCATATCACAGGTATATTAAAATATCTTAAAATTTCTTTTGTTATTTCACTGAATACTTTATAACAGTATTTATGGTAAGACTATATATATATATATGTATATCACTATCTCTATCTTATCCGCCACAAAGAGGACCATGCGCCCTTGAAGGTTACTGGCAAATTTATGCAGAGAGCTTTCCGATCCTCTGCTGCATACGGGTAAAGTGCGTGAGAGGCCGACTTCACAGGGAACCATATACGCATTTGCGTTCCCAACCATAGGGAGCCAATGGAAAAGCCCAGAAAAAACCTCAGAGTAGATGGCCGGCAGGACCTGGATTCGGACACCCGTCAAAAACGTAAGCCTCCCACACAGCGAACGGCGACTTAACCGACTGCGCTGTGCCATGCCGGTGGCACAAAACCCACACATAAGTCTTAAATCTCCTTTAACGTCATGAATACAAGCACCCAATATTTGCCGAACTTTAATTATCAGAGCATTTTTACAGACAACGCTGAAACAATTCCTCTCTTAGAACAGTAACAGATAACACTGAAACAGTTCCTGTCTTAGAACGGTCACAAACAACGCTGAAACAATTCCTCTCTTAGAACAGTAACATATAGCACTGAAACAGTTCCTGTCTTAGAACGGTCACATATAGCACTGAAACAGTTCCTGTCTTAGAACGGTCACAAACAACGCAGAAACAATTCCTCTCTTAGAACAGTAACATATAGCACTGAAACAGTTCCTGTCTTAGAACGGTCACAAACAACGATGGAACAGTTCATCTCTTAGAACAGTAACATATAGCACTGAAACAGTTCCTGTCTTAGAACGGTCACAAACAACGCTGAAACAATTCCTCTCTTAAAACAGTAACAGATAGCACTGAAACAGTTCCTGTCTTAGAACGGTCACAAACAACGCAGAAACAATTCCTCTCTTAGAACAGTATCATATAGCACTGAAACAGTTCCTGTCTTAGAGCGGTCACAAACAACGATGGAACAGTTCATCTCTTAGAACAGTAACATATAGCACTGAAACAGTTCCTGTCTTAGAACGGTCACAAACAACGCTGAAACAATTCCTCTCTTAGAACAGTAACAGATAGCACTGAAACAGTTCCTGTCTTAGAACGGTCACAAACAACGCTGAAACAATTCCTCTCTTAAAACAGTAACAGATAGCACTGAAACAGTTCCTGTCTTAGAACGGTCACATATAGCACTGAAACAGTTCCTGTCTTAAAACGGTCACAAACAACGCAGAAACAATTCCTCTCTTAGAACAGTAACATATAGCACTGAAACAGTTCCTGTCTTAGAACGGTCACAAACAACGATGGAACAATTCATCTCTTAGAACGGTCACAAACAACGATGGAACAATTCATCTCTTAGAACAGTAACATATAGCACTGAAACAGTTCCTGTCTTAGAACGGTCACAAACAACGCTGAAACAATTCCTCTCTTAAAACAGTAACAGATAGCACTGAAACAGTTCCTGTCTTAGAACGGTCACAAACAACGCTGGAACAATTCCTAACTTAGAATGGTCCCTGACAACGCTGAAAGAATTCCAACTTCAGAACAGTCACAGACAACGCTGAAACAATTCCTCTCTTAGAACAGTAATATACAGCACTGAAACAGTTCCTGTCTTAGAACGGTCACAAACAACGCTGAAACAATTCCTCTCTTAAAACAGTAACAGATAGCACTGAAACAGTTCCTGTCTTAGAACGGTCACAAACAACGCTGAAACAATTCCTCTCTTAAAACAGTAACAGATAGCACTGAAACATTTCCTGTCTTAGAACGGTCACAAACAACGCTGGAACAATTCCTAACTTAGAATGGTCCCTGACAACGCTGAAAGAATTCCAACTTCAGAACAGTCACAGACAACGCTGAAACAATTCCTCTCTTAGAACAGTAATATACAGCACTGAAACAGTTCCTGTCTTAGAACGGTCACAAACAACGCTGAAACAATTCCTCTCTTAAAACAGTAACAGATAGCACTGAAACAGTTCCTGTCTTAAAACGGTCACAAACAACGCTGGAACAATTCCTAACTTAGAATGGTCCCTGACAACGCTGAAAGAATTCCAACCTCAGAACAATCACAGACAACGCTGAAACAATTCCTATCTTACAACGTTCATAGACAAGGCTGAAACAATTCCTGTCTTAGAAGAATCACACACAACCCTGAACAATTCCTGTTTCAGTGTTGAATGTGATCGTTCTAAGCTTATAGAACTAAGCCCTGATGGAGCCACCTAGGGAAGTGCGAAAGCACGGAAAATATTGATTATTTGTAGTTACATGAATACGGTGATCATTGCAAATACGATTTTAGCTGTCTCTGTCGGGCAATACCTTTTCAAGAAATGAGGGAGGACTTCAGGCAGAGTTAATGTAATATAATGATGCGGTACTGAAGTTGCATTAACAATAGGGCCTGTGAAATTGCAAGTCTAAAAATTCGACTTTTCCAGGATGAAGCACCAACTAAATTTGGATACGGCGTGACAGAAAGTGGCACCATGCGAAACTTCTAAGCTCTTCAAATCCTCGTTGCAGAATGCGTTTTAAGAACTGAAATGAAAAGACAAGGGGCGAACATTATTGAAAATTACTTAACCTACACTTTTCGCTGATAACTTTCTTACAGCTGCAGTGTATGGTCGAGTAATTGCTGAGAACTGGGAGTAAAAACTGACTTTCAGAAAAACAAAGTTGATGTACAATTCAAGTTGATGTACAAGAACTGAAGGTTTAGCGATTTATCGAAAAAATATAGAGTACACCGATACATCTTTGGGCAATAGATGTCAAACGTGGGTCACTTTGGAGAAGAAATTAATTGCCGCATAAAACTTGGTTGGAGAGTATTTCGAAGAAACAGTACACAAAGACACATTAAAAATTGTTTGGGTTATTTCAGCAAATGCTGCACATGAATACGGTTATTATTGCAAATGCTATTTTAGTTTTCTCTTGCGCGTAAGAAATGTTCAAGAAATGACATGACGTAAAACTTTACACAGAGTGTATATAAAATAATGATGCGGTATTGAAATTGCATGAATATTATTAATAGCATCAATGAAATTACAAATCCAAAAATTCGACTTTTCGAGGATGAAGCACCAGCAAAATTTGGATAGGAAGTGATAAAAGTGACACCATATAGAACTTCTAAGCTCTATACTTACTTTGGGCGACAGATGTCAAAAGAGGGAAACTTTGGAGAAGTAATTAATTGGCACAGAAAACTTGGTTGCAGAGCATTTCGAAGAATCAGTACAATTTTCAACAGGAAGTTACTATCACGTCTTTAAAGAAAAATATTTAATCAATGCATATTTCCAAATTTAACTTATGGTTCAGAGACATGGGCTTTAAGAAATTGTGTACATAGGCTGCAGACATTCGGAAGAGGTATGGAGAGATTTCATACTTTTTGTAACCAGCAGAGATAAAAAGTAGAGCTCGGGGATCAGAAAAGTGACGCGAGTGGAAAACATCATGATTAAAGTAAACCCCGTGAAATGACAAAGAGTTGGACATATTCCTAGAAGAAGAGATCCCCGATGGACAACTGAAAAATGAACCAAGAGACAGGAAAGGACTCAGAAAAGACCAGGTGGGTGATGTGAATGAAATTCAAGAGCACGCTGGAGTAACATGAGAGGAGACTGTCTCAAAACAGATAATTTTGAGAGAAACTGGAGGATACCTTCATCCATCTGTCGATCGATAATGGTTGACAATTATAATGGCATGCAAAATAGGGGGCTATTAAATAGGAAAATGCAGAAAAACGTAATTTTAAGTGTTGAAGGTACACTTGCCGCAATTTAAACATTTATACAAATACCGATCTGACAAAGTATTAAAACCACGTCTGCGTTATGCAAATCAGCGTCACGTGCTAAGATCCCGAACGATTTATGTGTGGTAGTAACTGCGGGAACTAAACTGCAGTCATGGTATCCAATATCCAGAGACACCTTCCAACATATCGTTTTATCTATGCCTCATCGGGTATGATCTGTTTTGGCGGCGAGTGTAAAAACTTACAACATACATTAGGCAGGTGGTTTTAATGTTTTTGCTGATCGGTGTATGTTCAGCCCACTGAAATTTCAGGGATTTAAATCTGATCATGACATTTTTCATTATTGTCATTTTCTTGAACCACGAGTTCCTCTTCTTATTTTTCGTGGTTACATCAAGCATGACTCTCTTTATGCTTCTTTTAATTGTCTACAGTATTCGTATTTCTTTTTTAGTTAAGATCCATGTCTGTGCTCCATACGTTACTAATGTAATGATGCATTGATTAAATACTTTTCTTTTAAGACATAATAGTATATTGCTCTAGAAAATTGTACTTTTCCTTCCAAGAACTCTCTAACCAAAGTTTGTAATTCGATTAATTTCTGCATCGAATCCAGACTCAATCGATATCTGTTGTTCAAGGTAAATGCTGGTATCAGTTACCTACTGATTTTCTTCATCAATCGATAGATCTTAATTTTTTGAAAAATCATCGCATATAAATAAATATACAAATATATAAATGCACATAAATAAATATACATAGGTGCATATGCATTACGGAATTTAAATACTTACGTTCATGGGTATAAACCACAATTCTCGTTGTTGGTGGAGTCTCATGTTCTGTAATTACTTTAGCTAAAATGTGAAAAACGGGGTAAGAATAAAATATTCAAGTTGTTTATATATCTTATAATACTTAGATGTCAGTGCAGTATAACTACATATCAGTATCATTACTTTGAAATTGCTTTTCTTCTTTCGTGCTTTAAAGAACTGCACCAGCATCTAAGACATCGTCTATTCTAGATTTAGGTTCATCACTTTTAAGTAAGGAACAAAATCATGGCCACTGGGCAGACAGACATCCAAGGCCACATCTGGTGTGTAGAACCCGATAAAAACTCGAAATATTAGCCAGAAGCCAGATACTTCTATTCCCAATCCACAAAGTCGAAATCAAAAATTCATAAACCCATTTTTTAATGGTAGATCCTGTTTTTCGCATATCATTTTTGAAAATAAATGTGCCAAAATTTATGTAAAATTATAGTGCTTAAAAGTTGTTTGAACATGTGAGGCGTTTTTAGTTCTGTTCAACAAAATTATTCAAATTTCGCAACATCTCTCCAAATGTTTATGCTATAATTGCACTAAATATGATGTGTGTCTTCCATTCTTTGTTACGCTGTTATTACAATACTTCATAGAATGCCTTACCGGGGATCCAATTTATTTACTGCTGCTTATGGAACATCATCATAATCATCAACAGAAACTTTTCATAACTGTCTGCATTTAGTTAATTTCTTCCATCGCACAACAGCAAGCTTACGAATTTCATCCACTCTTGTGAATTCCTGATATATGAGTTGCATTTTCTATGTTTCTTTAAGCTGCCAGTCGTCGGTCTGTACATCTGTCTTATTTAAGGTCCATGTCATTAAACCATAAGTAACAACTGGAAATATGTCTTGATGAAAAACTTTTCTAGTAAGACACAGTGGTAAATTACTATTCGAAATTGTACTGTTTCTTCCAGATGCAGCACCAGCCAAGTTTCATAGGCCAGTGAATTTTTTCGTCGATCTAAACCTTGCTTGATATTTGTTGTACAAGGTGGATTTATTCATCATGTATAAGGATTAATCGATAACTGAAACAAACCGATTCAGCTAATATTAACAACAACGTAAGCTCAAACACCTGACTCTGCAGCTACATGGGTGTCCAAAATTATTGTGACAAACACATAATAATGAATATCGCATAATACACACGATAAACTTTAATGACAATTGGTACATGTACATATATCGATAACGCAGCAATACGCAATAGAAAAAAATGAATAAACAAAGCTGAAACAGTTCCTGTCTTAGAACGGTCACAGACCGCACAATTCGTTTTGCGTTGTTAAGCGTTTTTACTGGACAATACCTGTTTGAACGTTGACTGTGACCGTTCTAAACTTTGAGAAATAAGTCCAGACGACGTCTCGCAGCGGAGTGCGAGATTTTGATCCACAATAGAGATTTCAGACTCATGTGAGTCGTGTGTTATGATATTTAGATGGTGTTGAGCATTTTGTAATTGCTTTTAGATATCTTAGAGAGGAGTCCAAATGAGAATTCGAGAAATATACTTTGAGGCTCCTATTTCATCCTTATTATGTCTTGAACTTCTCCAACGACATATTTACAATTTCATTGTAGTTTGGGGTTTTTGTAATTATTTAAAGATGTTTACTGACACCTTCGGAGGTAACACAGGTCCTTTTGCGATCTGGACGTTGAGTTCAAGGGAAGAAATCTAATTTTCTTACGGCACATGAACCTTAATGCGAATATATTCATTAATTCTCATTTGACGGAAGCAAATCTTCAAAGTAGCACTCGTGTTGAACTACATAATTTTGGAAAACACATATCTTGTTAAAAACTTTATTTTTTGTATTTCAGGATGATGCCGTTAAATGCAGAACCTCCCACACCTTCAAATTTCAAAGCGAAGGGTCGCAAAAATAAATTTTTTTCAAGGTAGTACAAAACATTAAATTTTATCGGATTTCAAAATTACCTTATTTCCCTAAATTGGCTTAAGTGAAAAACGTCGGTTATACGTTCTTAATCCTGTAAACATAAATCCTGTAAACGTTAAAAAAGAAAAGAGTATTTCAAAATGGGAAATTCTGAAATGCTGAATGTCTCCAAACAGGCAAAAACAAAAAAAAAGGGGGGGGAGGTTAGCTTCCATACACACGTTATTGTAGATTACGCAAATTTATAATTTTTTTTTTTTGATTTAAGGTTTAACGACCACCGTGAGCAACTCAATGGGCTATAAGCAGTCGCCCGTCCCTACTTTAGGGTCACTGGTTCCAGGGAAGCGAGAGAGCCAGTGCCGTAAGACAAAAACAACATCCATGCCTCACCGGTATTCGAACCCGGACCCCGTTCGGACGAATGATCAGAGGCCATCGCTTAGACCGCTGCGCCACCGGGCCGCAAAATTTATAATGTAAGGAATGCAAATTACAGTGGTGTGCAAAAAAGTATTGCATCATGTGTAAAAACCATGAATTGTTAATTTTAACTCTTGTTTTAACTAAATAATTTTTAAAGTCATTTCATCATTTATATGCCATTATATCTGAAATTTAATGGAGATAACAAAAATGTCTAAGTTTTTCCTGTAGCTACTTCTATTTTTTAGATACATTACAAAAATGAAGACCAAGTCGAAGTTATTATAAAAATAATCATTTATTCAATACAGCAATAAGCCTTTTTGTAATTCATAAGAAATGAATTACAGAAATGACTTTATTGCTGTAAACCTAAATATTAAGCAACTTCAATACCATTTCAATTCAGAAATATAAACAAGCAAAATTATAAAAGGTACGTAATATTTTTTTGTACAGCCTTTAGCTTTAACCACAACTTTGCATCTTGGTGGCATACTGTGAACAAAGTTTTGCAACAGATTGGATTGAACAATACGATTTTAAATTTGAATCTTTAATGAGTTGAATTTTGGTTGATGGCTTTTTTTATAGTTTATACGACATTTTGAACCACAAATTTTTGAACGGGTTTAAGTCCCGGTGACTGCGGTGACAATGAAGATGCTGAACATTTTTTTCCTGAAACCACTTTTTCACTACTCTAGCACGATGACAGGGAACATTGTCATCCTGAAAAACGAAATTGCAGTCGTAAAGTATTCTAGATGATAGCAGCATCTTGTTTTTTAATATCGAGATCTATTTCTGGGCATTTATCGTACGATTGACGATATGGAGGTTCTCAACACCATGTGCACATATGCAGCTTCAAATCATGACCTTCACCGGATGATTAATAGTAGTCACTAAGCAACTTGGGTGGAATGCTTCATGCTTTAGTCTCCTTACAAAGGCACTACTCTGATTCCCATTAAGGCAAAGTTCTGATTCATCACTGAAAAAAACTTTTTTCCATTGCTTGGTTGTCCATGAACATGAGACATGCTGCTTTGCCCACTAAAGACCACGCTGTCTTTGATTTTCAGTTAACAGTGGTTTACGCTTGCCTTTGCAGCCACATAAGTCTAAGTGAAGCAGCCTCCTCTTAACACTAGATGTACTCGCAGTAACATCAGTCACTTCAGACCATCTCTGAGGTAATACTGTGTGCCAAGTTTAGCTTTCTGAGCATTCTGTCCTGTCCGGTTGTAGTGGATCTAAGCCTTCCACTACGACGCATATTTTTAATATTAGCAGTGTCTTTTAATTTCTTCAGTAGCATAATAACTTTCAATTCATTACAGCTCACTCTTTCAGAGATTTGCCTTGAAGAATATCCCTCTTCAGGCAGAACAACTGTTTTTATTCTGTCTTTTGCGGACAATTCTGCAGTTTTAACCATTTTTGAGGTAATGCACAAATTATACCCTAATAACAACAAGAAGCGACCATTAGAAAGCCCTAGGAGAGAGAGAGAGAGAGAGAGAGAGAGAGAGAGAGAGAGAGAGAGAGAGAGAGAGAGAGAGAGAGAGAGAGATTTCCTATCTGAGGTTGAGAGACCCGAACCCATAGCGCTCTGCGTCTTTTGGCAGGTGAAAAAGAAGAAGATAAGGGAATTGGGAACAGAGTTCCCTAATAGAACAGCATGAAAGAAGATTACAGAAAAATTAGATCAAAAGAAGTAAACGGTTTCCCGTTAAGTATTAAAGTTGTAAGCTACCCTAAATAGTTACCTGCAACAAATCGCTTTGAGCAATAAATCCCGCAGCCAATGTCAGGCCGCAGGAATCGGGAAAGAGACAGGGAAAAGGGTAGTCTAAAAAGAAGACCACACAAGACAAATCCAACAGATAAGCACCCAGTTTTCTCTTAAAACCATGTGTTGCAAGGCACCTGAAACCACAAAATTGTCGTTTGCTCAGTTCCCGTGCGGGAGTCGGCTTTTCGCCTCGCTTCTCATGGGCTTCTCAGAGAAAAGATTTCTTCCCACTGGCTGGAGGGGAGTTTGGCACTTTTTTTCTTCTTTAAGCACTAGTACCTTGTTTCTGGGCCCGTCTCATATATGTGGACTGAAAAATTCCTTTTTGCAAATTAAGAGCTTGGCCCTTAAAACAGCCGTTTTTTTTTCTAACAAAATTTCTTCACATGTGTGAATCATTCCTTTTTGCAAAAAAAGAGTTTGGCCCTTAAAAGAGCCGTTTTTTTTAACAAAATTTCTTCTCATGTGTGAAGAATCCTCTCTGAACAATAGTCCCAATTATTGTTATTTTTTTTGCTAGGGTAGCTATGAATTGGGTTCATTTCTGGAACTTTATTCAAGATAGCTTTTGGCGTTTTATATCTGTCAGTTTCATTGATAGTATAGTTAATGGCCACTCTGACCAGAGGATTAGGATGAATCTTAGCTTTTTCATAGTATCTTTCAGCTAAGTCATACATCGTATAACGGATAGAATTAATATTTAGCATGCTGCGGATAGCATGGTTTAAAGTTCTTTCATCAAGTCCAACCATCGTACGTAGGGTTTTATTTTTAAATGAGGTAATATTATTTTTCCGCTGGTTGTTGCAGTTACCCCAGATAGGACAGCCATAAGTAATAACAGGGCTGATACAGGCTTTCCATATCAAAGTTTTATTTTTCCTGCTAAGCCTTTTATTTTTTATTATTGGCTGGAGACTTCCTCTGATCTTAAGAGATTTGGTCAGAGTTTCTTTAATATGCTTGTTCCAGTTCAGGTTGTGGTCCATAATAAGTCCTAAATATTTAACATCTTTTACCTAAGATATTTTTTTATACATTTCTATTTCAAAGTCTGGATTGTATTTATCCTAGAAACAAGAATTGCTTGAGTTCTTCCAGTGTTGATTTTGAATTTCTAATCTAAGAAATACTTCTTAAGTTTTTCCACATAATGTTGCAACATGAAAGTTGCTTGATGTTTATTTTTGGAAATATAAGCAAGTGCTGTGTTGTCAACATAGAGAGCTGTAGTCAGATTCCTGTTATTATAGTTGGGAAAGTCTGACGTAAAAATAGAGTACAGCGTTGGCGCGAGTACACTGCCTTTCGGTACACCAGCTTCTATTTTTTTTTTTTTCGATTTTCTCCCATTGATTTTTACACAGAATGTTCTGTTAGTAGTTTCGCATCAAGACTTATAAAGACTGGAGTGGGATTAGGATAGCATTACGAAGCAGCCAATCAGGTAAAAGAATGTCTATGATTGGCCATAATAACAGATACGCAGCTAACGTGAATTTCAATGTGTACGTCAAACACCATATTTTATGTCATATCTTAAGACCAGAAGTAGGTACAGGAAAAACTAAGACATTTTTGAAATCTCCATTAAATTTCTAATGCAATGGCTTATAAACGACAAAAAAACTATGCAAATGTGTTAGTTAAAAGAAGAGTTAAACTTAAAAATTCACAGTTTTTGCAGGTGATGCAATACTATTGCACACCATTGCACACGAATACTTTGTTTGTTAAGAATATGTATACTTTGACTTAAGTGTGAATTCTTTTATTCCAACTCTATTACAAAACAGGTTAAGAAATTCCGTACTATTTTATATTTTTCATATATGAAAACACAAACCTGACTTTTAAAATACTAGATAATAAATCCGCATACGGTTTTGCTTGAGATTCATTATCTAATTTCACATTCCTTTTTTTTAAGCATTACTCTTTTCAAAACGGTTTGTCCACTAGTTGATTTAGCATTAGTGCCAAGTAAAACATCCAACAATCATTGCTTGTTTCTAATTTTATGAGTTCAGAGAAAACAGAGACCTGTGGACGTGTTAGTAATGTCCGATGACGAGCAGGCATCCGTAAGTCGAAGCCTGGTCACGGCGCACTGAGATTATGTAGCATACCAAAAGGACATCAGTAGGTAGGTGGCCTAAGGCAGTGGCAGTTAGTAGTCAGGAGGCGAAGAACGTAAACGTCAGCCAACATGGAAGTGGGCAAACACCGCATCCGCCATTGCATGCTGTATTTGTTTCGTCGCGATAGCACCCCAGCAAATGTTATAAGGAACATTTCTCGCGCACCCCAATGCAATTATAACATCATCAGTGATGCCGTTGGTTCGAATGGTTTCAAAAGGGAAGTATTGACCTGTCAGACCGCCTTAAAGTCGGAAGACCCACAACAGTGGATATGGACACAGACCCACGTGTGACCGCCTTACGTCCCACGTTTGACCATCTTACGACCCACGTGTGACCACCTTGCAACCCACGTATGACCACCTTCCGACCCACGTATGACAATCTTACAACCCACGTGTAACCATCTTACGACCATGTGTGACCACCTCGCAACCCGCGTGTGACCACCTTACGAACCACGTTTGACCACCTTATGACCCACGTGTGCCCATCTTACGACCCACGTGTAACCGCCTTACGACCCACGTGTGACCACCTCACGACAAACGTCTGATAACCCCACGACCCACGTTTGACCATCTTACGACCCACGTGTCGCCATCTTACGACCCACGTGTGACCATCTTGCGACCCACGTTGACCACCTTACGACCCACGTGTTACCTCCATACGACTTACGTGTGACCACTTTACGATCCGCGTGGTCACACGCAGGAGTTGCCCGATCAGCTGGGATCTAACCACACGAGCATTATAATGCACCTGCGTCATCTTGTAGAAGGTGCACATGAGGGGAGATTTGGTACCCATCAGTTCACAGTTAAACATAAAGCAAATGACATGAGTGCATGCGTTTCCCTGCATGCACGTGACCAAGTTGAACCGTTCTAGGACCACACTGTGACAGGTGACGACAAATGGGTCGTGTATGACAATATCAGCTACCGCGAAACAGTGGCTAGACTCAAAACAGAAGCTCATGTAGATCCACAAAGGAGTGTACACCCATGCATGGTCCTGCTCTCTAGTTAGTGGGATATGCAGGAAGTCATGTTTTTTAGCTGCTACCGGACACTACTGTCACAGCCGATGAGTACGGTCGTCAGCTCGGCGATGTACATGCACCTCTCACGTTGAAATGACTACAAGGGCTTCGTTCTACAGCAAGGTGCAGCGAGACCACGCACAGTACGGGTGACATAACGCAAGTTCAGGCACCTGGGCTGGGAGCAGCTGCCGCCCTCAGTCTATTTCCTGGACACTGCCCCAAGCGACTATCACCTTTCATGTTCGTTCAGCATTTGCTGGAGATATAGCGTTTCATCAAACGGGACCATGTCGAAGGCGCGCTTACTCACTTCTTGGCTTCCAGACCGCCACGATTTTACATGGAAGGCGTAAGATAGATGCCCGCAGACGATGAGAGCAGGTCGTGACAAAACATGGCGACTGCATTGTGGAAAAATGTGTACTTGCATATACTGTAGTTAGCACGTTTCTGTTGCCTTGCATTCTCAGTAAAAACATTTAAATGAATTACATATTATCGAACTGAAAAAGCGATAGAAACTTAAGTAAAATACGGGTACTAGCGCAGAATTCCATACAAAAGGGAAAAATATAGAACCACAAAACGCACAACGGCCGTTCCATAAAAACTAAGAATAAAATCACCCAAAATGAAGAAATATAGGTACAACAAAATATCTGTTATACTGTCTGAAAGTATCTTCCCTCGGATGATATGCAACGGTCCCATCGTTCAGTCCACATGTGGCAAAGGCATTTTGCGGAAGCTGCTTCAGAGACCCCTGTACAGTTTGAATAACATCTGTGTTGAATGTTGCGCCACGGAACTTCTCCTTGATTGTTGGAAAACAACCAGAAATCACACGGGGCAAGGTCAAGACTGTAGACAGGCAGTGGTAAAATTTCAATACTGCTTTTCGTAAGAAACTTTTGAACACAAGCAGCCACATGTAGGCGCGCGTTATCATCATAAAGGGTCTACGTGCCCACCAATTCCTTTCGATTAATCGACATGCATCGTCGCAGAAGCTTCAAGACTGAAATCTAATGCTCACCATGGACAGTAGTTTGTGGAGGAACAGCATGCTGGTAGACTACACCTTATAACGTAGTAAGTTTCTCCGTCATTTTTGTCCACGCCGGGCATCGAATACGGGTCCCTTAACTCCGGAGTAAGTCGCTCTCCCAACTGAGCTGCGCGGACGTATGCTCTCGCTCCTTTATCTGATGGGCGTTCTGCGTGGCACGCACGTCACAACCTTTATGGTCAAAGAAAATTATCATCATCACCTTCCCAGCTGATTTGGTTTGGCAGACGTTTTTTGGGAGGTTTCGACCCTATGTGTTTCCCGACACTCGTTGCGCGCTTCGTGATGGGGTCGAATTAGTGGACCCATGTTTCATCAGCAGTTGTTACTGTGTTTACAAAGTTTGGATTATTTGCAATAGTTTGTTTTTACTCACATCACACTTGAACTCTGGCTAACAATTGTTTCCTCGTCAGGTGATGAGGCACCCGTCTGGAACACACACGATGCAGCAGTAATTAGTCGCGTAGAATGCGGAATACCTACGTTTTTGAAATATTAGTTGACGCCGATATGTCTTTACAAGTCATTCGTTGATCTTCTTGTGGGATTGCCCAAACAGTGTTAACAATACACTCCGTAACAACACTTTCAGGTTGGCCAGGTGTAGGAGCGAGGTCTGCAGACAATTGCCCTTTTTTGAAATCACGATGCCATCTAAAAATCTCTGACTCACCCAAACTTTTATCTTTGGAAGCTTCTTTCCTTAAATCAACTGTTTCTGGAGCCGTTGTACCCAAACGATAGCAAAATTATATCACACAACGGAATTTACTTCTTAACTCTTAATCACTCACCTCCATAGCTGTATGCCGAAATGAAGACGTAGATTGAATACCTGCACAGTAATAAAACCAGAATCGTCTGCAACAGCTAATAGCTGTTGCCACAGATACTTCCTCAATTTAGTTAGTCGTTTCCGTGGTTATTTTTTCCCTTCGCACTGTTACCACTCAAAACATTTACTCTCAGTTTCTATGGAACTGCCTTTGTATAACTGAGGTTCCGATGTGTCTATGCAGTTAGCTAACTACACTGCTGGCCACCCAAATTTGGCAACACCAAGAAGGAAGCATCCGATTGGCCTGAAATTCGCAGCATGCGTCGCCCGCGAGAGGACATACAAACGATTAGCATTGCAGGGCATATGCAAATCATGTGCGTTCGGCACGCCACTGAGAAGCACTATAAGAAGGGTGCACAGAAGGCGGGGTGTAAGTAGTGGAAGTACGTTGTGCTGCCGGACCTGTGCGTGGGAAGCTTCCTGATGCCTCGTCGCAGGATACGGCAGTCATTCCAGCACGTTTCGGAGTTCGACAGAGGACGAATAGTGGCTTATCGCGACAGCGGTTTATCGTACCAAGACATCGGCGCCCGTGTGGGACGATATGCAGCCACAGTGAGGCGAGTATGGATTCGGTGGGTGCAGGGGGACGGACGGACCGACGTGAGCGATTGATGCAGCAGCGGCACACCACCGAACGAGAGGCCCGGAATGTTGTGCGGCGGGCATTGACGGCTCGCACCACAACATCACGAACGTTAGCGCAGGAATTAGGGTGTGTTGCGCAACAACCTGTGTCAGCAAGTACCGTTCGACGTCGTCTGCAGAAGTGGGGACGTGTCGCACGGCGCCCGTTGCTCCGATTACTTTTGACGCTACACCATCGGCGAGTGCGGCGGCAGTGGGCCGTTGAACGCCGCACCTGGACTTCGGAATGGCACGGCATTGTCTTCCCCGACGAATCCCGCTTCTGCCTACAACACCACGATGATCGGATTCGCGTGTGGCGGCACCGCGGCGAGAGACTATGACGCCTGCATTATGCATCGCGATACCGGTCCATCGCCTGGCGTTATGGTTTCAGGCGCAATTGGATATGTCACCCGCACCTCTCTGGTACGCATTGTCAGTACACTCAACAGCCACCACTATATCTCTGACGTTTTGGAGCCTGTAGTCCTTCCTTACCTGCAGGACCTGCCAGCGGCCACGTTTGAACAGGACAATGCTCGCCCGCACGTGGCACGCATCGTGCAGCAATTCTTCACGGCCCACCAGGTGTCACTGCTGCAGTGTCCCGCCTGTTCTCCCGATATGTCGTCTATCGAACACGTCTGATCGCTGATCGGCAACCGAGTGGCCCGGCGAGCACCAACCGTCGCTACGGCTGATGAACTGTGGCAACGTGTGGAAGCAGCCTGGACAGACATACCCCAAGCCCACATCCAAAGCCTCTTTTTCTCAATGCCGCGGCTAGTAGCGGCCGTTATTGCCAACCATGGGGGCCACACGAACTATTGATGTCTGCGTGTTCCGCAAGTCGCGCGGGCCTGTAAGCTCAATCGTTTCATCTTTGTATCTGTTGTTATGTGTCCAGTAAATCTGGCTTTGCTATCTCGTGTCCTTCTTGGTGTTGATGTTTGGGTGGCCAGCAGTGTATATAGAAATATTTTAGCAAAATGAAATACTTACGCTCCGGAGTATAACTCACAATCCTCGTTGTGGGTAGAGTCCCACGTAGTGTAAAAACTTTAACTAAAATGCGAAGAAAAGAAAAGAAAAGAACAAAAATTACTGTCTAAAATTTCTAAATACGTTTAAACATTAATATGGCAAAATAACATTTCTACTTTATTTTGCAAAATTAATTTCTTTTTCTTATTTTGATTAAAAGACCTATACGAGCATCTAAGATAATAAGTAGTCGCACATCTTAAATTTGAGGTCCCCACTTCCTAGGAATCAACTAAATGTATAAAGCTAAACAAATCCACACACATTGCCACTTCCGGATCTAAATAGAATTCGGATAATTTTCTAGGAGCCAGCGGCTTTTTTCCCTGTTCTGCAACATACGAGACTCAGACATAATGGTACATCATAAAATTTGTGAACGTTTTTCGGTAGATATGTTGTTGTTGTTGTTTTTTTGTTAAAAATAAATAACCCAAATTTTTGCAAAAATAAATTATTTTAACAATTCAAAGTATTTCCTTCCTTTCGGGGCATTTTTAATTCTGCTTGAGTAAAAGTATTTCAAATTTCGTAAGATACCTTCCGAAATTGTCATGCTAAGCGTAACCTATGTTTTGCATTTTTCTTCGGCCATTGTAATTTCGTGGACTTTCTTCGCAATTAACGTATCTCCATTGATGAAAATTTAATAATCGGTAAAAATAACTGTACGTTATAGCCTAGTATACTTAATATCTTCTAAAAGGTAACCACAATTTTTTTAAAAATCAGTACCTTTTGCTTTGGCAGTGTCGGGAGCTGCTATAATAGAAGGCGCCACTTCTGCAGATCAGTTAGTAATTGTAATGATGTAGCATTTTTTTCAATAATTTTGTTGATCTTTTCGACTGGAATTAACACTTGAGTTTAACCTGGAAAAGTCTGGAATGTTTAGAATGACACGAATCAATTAGATTAAATTTTGTGACGATAATTTAGCAAAAAATATTACTAGAACCGTAGGTAACGCTCCCGAAATGAGTCAGCAAATGCACTCTGCGGCATTTTCAGTTTTCACTGAGAGTAACATTGTGTTTCTTTCAGAACCTTAAAATAATTTCCAAAGTAATTTCAACTGGGATGTTATAGGTAATCTAGGTGGCCCAAAAGTTACTGTTAAAAATATAAAAAAATTAAAAAGGTTTTAGAGGGGAAATGCATTAGATACACGTTAAAATGGAATTAATTTTCATTTCATGCACGTTAAAATAGAATTAATATTCATTTGATACACGCTAAAATGGTTCAAAAATTTTTAGGAAAGTATCTCTCACGAGGAAAATATACAAAAATCTCGAAGTTTAACGACAACCATTTTTGGCTCACCTACATTAAAATTAACACATACTTATTTTGTTTTCAAAATATAAATATGAAATACGATATTTTAATATGTTTTGTTGTTAAAACTCCAGGGTGTTTACTCCAAGATTTGTGATAGCAGTCAGCAAATAAATCATGAAATGAATAGGTATATAGTGATTATTTAAAAACAAATTCGGCTTGTTATTATTATTACACATAATTTTGGGCAATTTTTTTTAAATATTGGTAATTTTTAATGAAATCAGCTTAAAAGGTGCGCAAGCCCGAACGGAAGAGCAAACTATTACATATGCAAAAATTCTGATAAAACTATAAAATGAAGGAATTATTTACAAGTGCTGTAGGAAAGAGATCTCAAAAAATACTTTAGAAGGTCAGTATGTGTACAATCATATGACAGTCTATGTCTAATTCGATTTTTAAGTAATTTCTTGTTTATCACTAGAAAACTGATAAAAATACTTACCTGGCTGGGTTATAATTCTGGTTCTTGTAGTAGGTAAAGTCTCCGTTTTGGTGACGGTTCTCGCTGAAAAAACAACAACAGAGTTTCACTTTACAGAAGAAAAATACCAGTACTCAATTGCAAACGTGAATTATTAACACCACTTCATTGTACGGTCATTTAAAACAAATTGCAAAAATGTGAGAACGGCTTCGGGTGTTAATGCAAATTTAGAGAAATCAGTCAACACGCGTGTTAGGTGATGCAACCGTGAAAATTAAGACTACTTAGTAATACGAGAAGTACAAGTCCAGGGATAGGGTACGCAAGAGAAAGGAAACAATGGATAATGTATACAAGGGAAAAGAAAAACAATTTTTCACGTTTTAAAGGTTTACAGCTGCGTGAAAACGATCGAAGCAGTTGAAAACTGTGAGAACATGAAGATACAGATGATAAATCTTAAAGCATTTCACTTCAGTTGGCTGGATTTAAACGTGAGACATCTCAATTCTTTAAAAGAATGTCAGATCCGACAGAATATACACATACCGGCCAATGAATAAAATTTTTAATTCAATATCTAGTTGGACCAACTTTGGACAAAATTACAGCACACATGCGATTTGGCATAGATTCCAAAACATGTTGGATTGAATCAATGTCTACAGCGCATACCAGATGTTTGGTACCCGACTGTCTGTTAACTGGCTCATACACTCATTGTCATAAAAATCCGAACACCAAGGCGTCGGATTGAAATGAGATTTTAGCAGTTAGATAGTACATACCAAGGACAGAAGTGATTACAATATCACAGTAGCAGGACGATTTCCCGCGGACATACGGTACACATTCCGGTCAGCGTTAGTACCGCGTCGGACCTCCTCTTGCTCAAATACAATGGGTGATACGGTCCAACATGGATTCAAAGAGTCGCCGTGCGTTATCCTGGGACAGATTGGCCCACACGTCTTGCTACTGACGCTCTAAATCACGAACACTGGGACATCGGGAAAGCTGGCGTCCCATCTGGTCCCACACGTTCTCGATGGACGAAAGCTCAGGCGATATGGCAGGCCACGAAAGCATCGAAACATGATATAGACAGTCCTGGGAAACCCGAGCTGTGTGCGGACGGGCCTTAACTTGTTGGAAAATGGCTCCGGGCTGCTACGCCAGGAAAGGCAGCACATGGGGCCGAACGATCTGTTGTACGTTGCGCTGGGCTGTCAACGTCCCTCGGATCATTGCGAGGGAAGTTCGGCTGTCATACGCGATGGCTCTCCAGCCCATCACGCCTGCGCTCGGGACGTGTGCTGCTTTGCAGTGAGGTTGGGATTGTAGCGTTCATCTGCGGTCGTCCACACTCTGACATGGTGGTCGTCCGTTCCCATACCGAAGAAGAATTCGTCGCTGAACTCTATACATCGCCAGTCTGCAGCATTACACGTTGCTTACACCACGGCAATCGACGCCAACGATGGTCAGGTGTTAATGAAGAAAACGTAAGTGCCGTCGAGAGTGCAGATTAAATTCTGCCAGGCGTCTCGAAATGTTTCTGGCGGACACAGCAGGATCATGTAGAGCTGCCACATACTTCTGGATATTGGACCAGGACATCGTTGTATCTGTGAGTGCTGGTCTCACGATCCCACGGTCCTGTCTGCTGGTGGCGTTTCTGTGTCGTTCACAGACAGTCCGTCGTGTCCGAGTGCCTTCCCGTGTCTATTGCTCCCAACACGATCGCACCGTACTGTCCGACAGGCCCAAATGGCAGCTGATTCGGCGCGCCGGCCACCTTGCCTATCTTATCCCGACGATACGGCCTCGTTAAAATTCCTTCAGTTGCCGTTACGCACATCTACGGCGGCTCCTCGGCATGTCTATCGTTCAGGGATTTCAACTGACTCTTACCGCGCACTTCGGCATTGATGTGGAGTCTCCTACACGGGGCCTTATAATCCACAAGGACTGCGATTGTAGCGCTGGTCTTGGACGCACGGACTTAATCATTTGTATGTCTGCCCTCCCCGTAGCTAATCGCCAAGTTTCGCGTTTATCACACAGCTTTCTCTTGGTGCGCGGATTTTTATGACAATGAGTGTATTTGACGGAAGAAGCCTTTGCTCGCGGATCGGCTTTTCTAACATATCTATACATTCTCAATGTGGCTCAGATCCGGACTTTGTGGTGGCCAGGGAAGATGGTGGAAGTCGCTGTCATGCTCGCTGAACACAGCCTACGCGATGGACTGTTGAGTAGCACTATCGCTTATGAAGCAGCAGTGTCCTGTTTTTTTGTTTTTTTTTATTGGAGTTTAACGACCACCGTGAGCAACTTAATGGGCTATAAGCAGTCGTCCGTCCCTAATTTAGGGTCACTGGTTCCAGGGAAGGTAGAGAACCAGTGCCTTAAGACACACACAACATTCATGCCTCACCGGGATTCGAACCTGAACCCCGTTCAGACGAATGATCAGAGGTCATCGCTTAGACCACCGCGCCACCGGGGCGGCCCTGCAAAAAAAAAAGTCAACACTGCACGACAGACTTGATCGGCAACAATGTTTAGATAATCATTGGCGGATACTCAACCTTCCAGAAATACCAACAGAACGTGCTCCATCTCATATCACCACCTGCAGAACCGTGAGTTGTGTTTTCAAGACAAGCTGATTCCATTGTTTCACGGGTTTCCGCCAAACCCTCTGCCTACCTTTGGCGCAACGCAGGGTGTACCGCGACTTGTCGAACTACATGGTTTTTTTCCAATCTTACAGTGTCGCGTCATTGTCTTCTTGGCACCACCGTAGAGGTACTTTCTGGTTCTTCGCAGAAATCAGTGAATCGCTTACAGGAATGCAACTGTCAATAGAGATCCTCTTCAATTTTCCGCATATACTTCGCTGGTACATGGGGCGGGAACAGCCTTCATCGAATGCTTCGGCCAATTGCTGCACGCAGAAAGACCTGCTTCTCTGTTTTAAGACTTCTTAGACGACGACGATCTCGTTCTTGATAGATTGTCGTCGGGCCTGGGTTGCGCTTCTGAGGCAAGAAGTGTGGGTTATTTTTTCATTAACTAAGAACCCGGCAAATCTCACAGTTATTTTCCTATTGATTAAAAATCCAGTTATTTCTGATCTTTTGAGGCACTAGTCGGCTATGATATTTTCATAATCGTTCCTCCAGCCAGACGGGCACCCACAATAAGCCCTTTATCGAACAATGAAAGATCCTTTGTTTTAAATACACCAGAGTTGAATAATAATGAAACGCATATAGCGTATGAAAACCATTTATTTTTGTAATGTAATCAGCCCAAAATTCGCCAAGATTTCGCACTCCACTGGGAGGCTTTTTCAAAGCAATGGTAGACACAAAAGTGCAGAGAATTAGAACATGTAAAGAACGAAGTTGATTTTTGAAAATAACGCTGGTGAAATCACCAGCATATTACACGAATTTTTATCACGTATATATACAGTGCGTCGTGATGTGTTTCCATCTTTTAATAACGCATGACAAACCATTGGTAGTTCAGTAGAGACTATATCAATGCATGCAATGATATAGTCTCTACTGAACAACCAATGGTTTGGCATACAATGATGTAGTCTCCGCTGAACTATCAATGGTTTGGCATGCAATGATATAGTCTCTACTGAACTACCAATGGTTTGGCATGCAATGATATAGTCTCTACTGAACTACCAATGGTTTGGCATGCAATGATATAGTCTCTACTGAACTACCAATGGTTTGGCATGCAGTGATATAGTCTCTACTGAACTACCAATGGTTTGGCATGCAATGATATAGTCTCTACTGAAGAAATGACATGACGTAAAACTTTACACAGAGTGTATATAAAATAATGATGTGGTATTGAAATTGCATTAATATTATTAATGTCATCAATGAAATTACAAATACCAAAATTCGACTTTTCGAGGATGAAGCACCAGCAAAATTTGGATAGGAAGTGATAAAAGTGACACCATATAGAACTTCTAAGCTCTATACTTACTTTGGGCGACAGATGTCAAAAGAGGGAAACTTTGGAGAAGTAATTAATTGGCGCATAAAACCTGGTTGCAGAGCATTTCGAAGAATCAGTACAATTTTCAACAGGAAAGTATTATCACGTCTTTAAAGAAAAATATTTAATCAATGCATATTTCCAAATTTAACTTATGGGTCAGAGACATGGGCTTTAAGAAATTGTGTACATAAATGCAGACACTCGGAAGAGGTATGGAGAGATTTCATACTTTTGTAAACAGCAGAGATAAAAAGTGGAGCTCGGGGTTCAGAAAAGTGACGCGAGTGGAAAACATCATGATTAAAGTAAAACCCGTGAAATGGCAATGCGTTGGACATATTCCTAGAAGAAGAGATAACCGATGGACAACTGAAGAATGAACCAAGATACAGGAAAGGACTCAGAAAAGACCAGGCGTGATGTGAATGGAATTCAAGAGCACGCTGGAGTAACATGAGAGGAGACTGGCTCAAAACAGATAATTTTGAGAGAAACTGGAGGATACCTTCATCCATCTGTCGATCGATAATGGTTGACAATTATAATGGCATGCAAAATAGGGGGCTATTAAATAGAAAAATGCAGAAAAACGTAATTTTAAGTGTTGAAGGTACACCTGCCGCATTTTAAACATTTATACAAATACCGATCTGACAAAATATTAAAACCACCTCTGCGTTATGCAAATCAGCGTCACGATATATGTATAGTAGTAACTGCGGGAACTGAACTGCAGTCATGGTACCAAATATCCAGATACACCTTCCACCATATCGTTCTATCTATGCCTCATCGGGTGAGATCTGTTCTGGCGGAGAGAGTAAAAACTTACATCATACATTAGGTAGGTGGCTTTAATGTTTTTGCTGATCGGTGTATGTTCAGCCCACTTCAATTTCTTGGATTTTAATCTGATCATGACATTTTTCATTCTTGTTGTTTTCTTGAAACACGAGTTCCTCTTCTTATTTTTCGTGGTTTCATCAAGCATGCCTCTCTTCGTGCTTCTTTCAGTTGTCTACAGTCTTCTTATTTCTTTTTTAGTTAAGAATCATGTATCTGCTCCATACATTACTGATGTAATGATGCAGTGACTAAATACTTTAATTTTTAAGACATAATAGTATATTGCTCTAGAAAATTATACTTTTTCTTCCAAGAACTCTCTAACCAAAGTTTGTAATTCGATTAATTTCTGCATCGAATCCAGACTCAATCGATATCTGTTGTTCAAGGTAAATGCTGGTATCAGTTACCTACTGATTTTCTTCATCAATCGATAGATCTTAATTTTTTGAAAGATCATCGCACATAAATAAATATCATCATCATCATCATCATTGTCAACCATTATCAATCCACTGCTGGACGAAGGTCTCTCCAAGTTTCCTCCACAGCGGTCTGTCTTGTGCCAGTCTCCTCCATGTCACCCCTGCATACTTTCGAATTTCATCCACCCATCTCCCATGTGGTCTTCTTCTGGGTCTTTTCCTGTCCCTTGGAATCCAATCTAAAATTTCGGCTGTCCATCTATGGTCTGTTCTTCTGGCAGTATGTCCAGCCCATTGCCATTTCAGGGATTTAACTCTGATCATGATGTCTTCCACTCTTGTCATTTTTCGGATCCACGTGTTCCTCTTCTTATCTCTCCTGGTTACACCAAGCATGCACCTCTTCATGCTTCTTTGAGTTGTCTGCAGCCTTTGTATGTCTCTTTTAGCTAAGGTCCACGTCTCTGCACCATACGTAAGCACTGGAAGGATGCATTGATCAAACACTTTTCTTTTAAGACATAATGGCATATTGCTCTTGAAAATTATGCTGTTTCTTCCAAAAGCTCTCCAGGCAAGTTTTGTACGCCGATTAATTTCTTCACCAATGTGACCCTCACTTGATATCTGCTGTCCAAGATAAATGTATGTGTCTGTTATCTCCAGCTTTTCTCCATCAATCGATAAATCTTCATTTCTTGTAAAAGCATTGAACATCACTTTTGTCTTCTGAAAGTTCATTTTTAATCCCACTTCTTTACTCTTGTCAGCAAGTTCCTGGATCATACTCTGTAGCTCTGATGGGGTAGTTGCAAAAATGACTATGTCATCAGCAAAACGAAGGTGGGTTAGATAATCTCCATTAATCTTTATCCCCTTGTTTTCCCAGCTCAGCGACTGAAAAACACTCTCCAATGTGGCATTAAAGAGCTTCGGAGATATGGTGTCACCTTGTCTCACTCCCTTTCCAATTTTTACGTGTGTTGTATTTTCAACCAGCCTAATCTTTGCACTTGCATTTTCATAGATGTTATTAATAATATTAATGTATGCATCTTCAATACCGCAGGTTTTCAGAGCCATTGTAACTGCTGATGGTTTCACCGAATCAAAGGCTTTTTCATAATCGATAAAAGCCATGCACAATGGAAGTTCATATTCCCTCGCTCTTTCAATTAGTTCTCTCAGCACGTGGATATGATCTATTGTGCTTTAGCCACTCCTGAATCCAGCTTGTTCTCTCGGTTGAGCCATGTCCAGTGTTACCTTCAAGCGGTGTGAAAGAACTTTAGTGAAGATTTTATAAACTACTGATAGGAGGCTGATAGGTCTGTAGTTTCCGAGATCCTCAATGTCACCTTTCTTATGTAGCAGGATCATTGTAGCGGTGTTCCAATCCTCAGGAATCTTTCCTTCATTAAGGCATCGAGTGAAAATTTGGGCGAGTACTGTTTCGATTTCTCCACTTGCTTCTTGTATGATGTCTACAGTAATTCCATCTTCTCCTGGAGCTTTTCCCCGCTTCATGTTCTTGATTGCATGTGCAACTTCTGCTGGAAGGACTGGAGGAACTCTGGTACTGGTATCTTTCATGATGTCTGGAGTGCATGTATCATCCCTTTCATATAATTTGGAGTAGAAATCTTTCACTCTTGTCAAAATTTCGCCTCTATTTCTTGTTACAGAACCATCTTCTTTTCTCAGTGCCATAATCTGTTTTCTTCCCTTACTGAGATGTCCCTTTGCTATCTTTAGGCTTTGGTTGTTTTCAATTGCTTTCCTCACTAGTTCACAGTTGAATTTTCTTACGTCTTCAGTGATACTTTTTCTTACTGTCTTGCATTAAATAAATATACAAATATATAAATGCACATAAATAAATATACATAGGTGCATATGTATTACGGAGTTTAAATACTTACGTTCCTGGGTATAAACCACAATTCTCGTTGTTGGTGGAGTCTCGTGTTCTGTAATTACTTTAGCTAAAATGTGAAAAAAGGGGTATAATGATAAGAATAAAATATTCAAGTTGTTCATATATCTTATAATACTTAAATGTTAGTGTAGTATAAGTACATATCAGTATCTTTACTTTGAAATTGTTTTTCTTCTTTCGTGCTTTAAAGAACTGCACCGGCATCTAAGACATCGTCTATTCTAGATTTAGGTTCATCCCTTTTAAGTAAGGAACAAAATCATGGCCACGGGGCAGACAGACATCCAAGGCCACATCTGGTGTGTAGAACCCGATAAAAACTCGAAATATTAGCCAGAAGCCAGATCCTTCTCTTCCCAATCCACAAAGTCGAAATCAAAAATTCATAAACCCATTTTTTAGTGGCAGATCCTGTTTTTTGCATATCATTTTTGAAAATAAATGTGACAAAATTTATGTAAAATTACAGTGCTTAAAAGTTGTTTGAACATGTGAGACGTTTTTAGTTCTGTTCAACAAAATTATTCAAATTTCGCAACATCTCTCCAAATGTTTATGCTATAATTGCACTAAATATGATGTGTGTCTTCCATTCTTTGTTACGCTGTTATTACAATACTTCATAGAATGCCTTACCGGGGATCCAATTTATTTACTGCTGCTTATGGAACATCATCATAATTATTAACAAAAACTTTTCATAACTGTCGGCATTTAGTTAATTTCTTCCATCGCACAACAGCACGCTTACGAATTTCATCCACTCTTGTGAATTCCTGATATATGAGTTGCATTTTCTATGTTTCTTTAAGCTGCCAGAAGTCGCACTGTACATCTGTTTTATTTAAGGTCCATGTCATTAAACCATAAGTAACAACTGGAAATATGTCTTGATGAAAAACTTTTCTAGTAAGACACAGTGGTAAATTACTATTCGAAATTGTACTGTTTCTTCCAGATGCAGCACCAGATAAGTTTCATAGGCCAGTGAATTTTTTCGTCGATCTGAACCTTGCTTGATATTTGTTGTACAAGGTAGATTTATTCATCATGTATAAGGATTAATCGATAACTGAAACAAACCGATTCAGATAATATTAACATCAACGTAAGCTCAAACACCTGACACTGCAGCTACACGGGTGTCCAAAATTATTGTGACAATCACATAATAATGAATATCGCATAATCCACACGATAGACTTTAATGACAATTGGTACGAACATACACTGAAGTGCCAGAAAAACTGGTACTGACGAGCTTATGCAAAATTCACAGCAACGTCACCTATGCGCGTACTCGGTTGCGTCCGCCAGTGCGTATATAAAGCGATAGACATCCTTACCAGCTGTCAGAGCTGTTTTCGGCATGAGAATGACAAGTAATAATGATTTAAGCGATTTTCAACGCGGTGTCATAGTTGGCGCTCGTGAGATGGGTCATAGTATTTCGGAGGTAGAAACGAAGTTCGAATTTTCACGGACGACCATGGCAAGGGTGTACCGTGACTACGAGAATTCCGGCAGAGCCTCCAACCTACGTTGCCAGTGTGGCCGTAAAAAGACATTAGGTGAACGTGACCATCGTCAGCTGTCAAGAATCGTTTCACGCGATAGGCGTGCAATACTCTCGCTGTTATAATCGGAATTCAATGCTGGAGTCTCAACAAGCATCAGCATCCGGACTGTGCAACATACCCTGCACGATATGGTCTTTGGGAGCCGACGCCCAACTCGAGTTCCCTTGATGGGTGCACGACACAAAGCTATGCGCCTCGCATGGGCATGGCAACACCGCAACTGGACGCTTGATGACAGGAAACACGTAGCCTTGTCTGACGCGTCGCGTTTCCAACTATATCAGGCAGATGTAAGGATTCATGCGTGGCGCAAATCCCATGAAACGATGGATCCCGCCTGTCAATAAGGAACTCTACCGGCTGGTGGGGGATCCGTAATGGAATGGGGTGCGTTTATCTGGACTTCACTGGGACCCCTGGTACGTCTACAAACGTCTGTGACCGGTCAACGCTATGTGCACATCTATCTGACGAAGTACACCTGTTCATGTCCTGCATTCATGCTGATGGGTTGGGCCTGTTCCAAAAGGACAATGCACCTCCACACAAGTGTCAGGACGCCACATTATAGTTAGAGGAGCATTCATCTGAGTTTGGAAAGTTGCCATTCCCAATCAAGTCCCCAGATCTGAACGTGGTAGAACACATTTGGGATGCCATGCAACTTGCTATCAAACACAGGAATCTCAGACGGCCGCCCCGGTGGCGCAGTGGTCTAAGCGATGGCCTCTGATCATTCGTCTGAACGGGGTCCGGGTTCAAATCCCGGTGAGGTATGGATGTTGTGTTTGCCTTACGGCACTGGCTCTCTCTCTTCCCTGGAGCCAGTGACCCTAAATTAGGGACGGGACACTGCTTATAGCCCGTTGAGTTGCCCACGGTGGTCGATAAACCTTCAGAAAAAAAAAAAAAAAGACGCTGAGACCACGGAAAAAACCCGAATTGTGGAACCCTCTGCATGATGTATGGTGTGCGTTGCCTACAGCATATTTCCAGAAGCTAATGAGTCCATGCCCCGTCGTATTTCTGCAGTGCTACGCTCCCGTGGGGGACCTACCAAGTATTAGACTGGTGTACCAGTTTTTCTGGCACTTCAGTGTACATATATCGATAACGCAGCAATACACAATAGAAAAACATGAATAAACAAAGCTGAAACAGTTCCTGTCTTAGAACGGTCAGAGTTAACGCTGAAACAATTCCCGTCTTAGAACGGTCACAGACTGGACAATACGTTTAGCGTTTTTACTGGACAATACCTGTTTGAACATTGACTGTGACCATTCTAAGCTTTGCGAAATAAGTCCGAACGGCGTCTCGCAGCGGGGTGCAAGATTTTGATCCGTAATAGAGATTTCAGACTCATGTGAGTCGTGTGTTATAATATTTAGATGGTGTCGAGCATTTTGTAATTGCTTTTAGATATCTTACAGAGAGGAGTCCAAATGAGAATCCAAGAAATATACTTTGAGGTTCCTATTACATCCTTATTATGTCTTGAACTTCTCCAACGACATATTTACAATTTATTTGTAGTTTCAGTCTTTGTATTTATTTAAAGATGTTTACTGACACCTTCGGAGGTAACACAGACCCTTTTTGGATCCGAACGATGAGTCCGAGAGAAGAAATCTAATTTTCTTACGGCACATGAACCTTAATGCGAAGATATTCATTAATTCACATTTGACGGAAGCGAATCTTCAAAGCAGCACTCATGTGAAACTACATAAATTTGGAAAACACATATCTTGTTAAAAACTTTATTTTTCGTATTTCAGGATGATGCCGTTAAATGCAGAACTTCCCACACCTCAAAGTTATCTACCTGAACAAATTCAAGTGAAGGGTCGCAAAAATAAACTTTTTTGAAGGTAGTGCAAAACATTAAATTTTATCGGATTTAAAAATTACCTTATTTCCCTAAATTTGCTTAAGTGAAAAAGTTCGGTTATACGTTCTTAATCCTGTAAACGTAAATCCTTTAAACGTTAAAAAGGAAAAGAGAATTTCAAAATGGAAAATTCTGAAATGTTGAATGTCTCCAAACAGGAAAAACAAAAAGGAGGGGGGGGGAGGAGGTTAGCTCCCATATACACGTTATTGTAGATTACGCAAATTTATAATTTTTTTTTTTGATTGGAGGTTTAACGACCACCGTGAGCAACTCAATGAGCTATAAGCAGTCGCCCGTCCCTAATTTAGGGTCACTGGTTCCAGGGAAGGGAGAGAGACAGTGCCGTAAGACAGAAACAACATCCATGCCTCAATGGTATTCGAACCCGCACCCCGTTCGGACGAATGATCAGAGGCCATCGCTTAGACCGCTGCGCCACCGGGGCCGCAAAATTTATAATGTAAGGAATGCAAATTACAGTGGTGTGCAAAAAAGTATTGCATCATGTGTAAAAACCGGGAATTGTTAATTTTAACTCTTGTTTTAACTAACTGATTTTCAAAGTCATTTCATCATTTATATGCCATTAGATCCGAAATTCAATGGAGATAACAAAAATGTCTAAGTTTTTCCTGTAGCTACTTCTATTCTTTAGATACATTACAAGAATGATGACCATGTCGAAGTTATTATAAAAAGAATCATTTATCCAATACAGCAATAAGCCTTTTTTGTAATTCATAAAAAATGAATTACAAAAACGACTTTATTGCTGTAAACCTAAATATTAAGCAACTTCAATACCATTTCAATTCAGAAATATAAAGAAGCAAAATTATAAAAGGTACGTAATATTTTTTTGTCCAGCCTTTAGCTTTAACCACAACTTTGCATCTTGATGCCATACTGTGAACAAAGTTTTGCAACAGATTGGATTGGACAATACGATTTTAAATTTGAATCTTCAATGAGTTGAATTTTGGTTGATGGATTTTTTTAATAGTTCATACGACATTTTGAACCACAAATTTGTGAACGGTTTTAAGTCCACGTGACTGCGGTGACAATAATGATGCTGAACATTTTTTTCCTGAAACCACTTTTTTACTACTCTAGCACGATTACAGGGAACATTGTCATTCTGAAAAATGAAATTGCAGTCGAAAAGTATTCTAGATGATGGAAGCATCTTGTTTTTTAATATCGAGATCTATTTCTGGGCATTTACCGTATGATTGACGATATGGAGGTTCTCAACACCATGTGCACAGATGCAGCTCCAAACCATGACCTTCACCGGATGACTAATAGTAGTCACTAAGCAACTTGGTTGGAATGCTTCATGCTTTAATCTCCTTACATAGGCACTACTCTGATTCCCATTAGGGCAAAGTTCTGATTCATCACTGAAAATAACATTTTGGGCGACAGATGTCAAAAGAGGGAAACTTTGGAGTTGTAATTAACTGGCGCATAAAACCTGGTTGCAGAGCATTTCGAAGAATCAGTGCAATTTTCAACAGGAAGGTATTATCACGTCTTTAAAGAAAAATATTTAATCAATGCATTTTTCCAAATTTAACTTATGGGTCAGAGACATGGGCTTTAAGAAATTGTGTACATAGGCTGCAGACACTCGGAAGAGGTATGGAGAGATTTCATACTTTTTGTAACCAGCAGAGATAAAAAGTGGAGCTCGGGGATCAGAAAAGTGACGCGAGTGGAAAACATCATGATTAAAGTAAAACCCGTGAAATGGCAATGCGTTGGACATATTCCTAGAAGAAGGGATAACCGATGGACAACTGAAGAATGAACCAAGATACAGGAAAGGACTCAGAAAAGACCAGGCGTGATGTGAATGGAATTCAAGAGCACGCTGGAGTAACATGAGAGGAGACTGGCTCAAAACAGATAATTTTGAGAGAAACTGGAGGATACCTTCTTCCATCTGTCGATCGATAATGGTTGACAATTATAATTGCATGCAAAATAGGGGCTATTAAATAGGAAAATGCAGAAAAACATAATTTTAAGTGTTGAAGGTACACCTGCCGCATTTTAAACATTTATACAAATACCGATCTGACAAAATATTAAAACCACCTCTGCGTTATGCAAATCAGCGTCACGATATATGTATAGTAGTAACTGCGGGAACTGAACTGCAGTCATGGTACCAAATATCCAGATACACCCTCCAACATATCGTTTTATCTATGCCTCATCGGGTGAGATCTGTTTTGGCGGCGAGAGTAAAAACTTACAACATACATTAGGTAGGTGGTTTTAATGTTTTTACTGATCGGTGTATGTTCAGCCCACTTCAATTTCTTGGATTTTAATCTGATCATGACATTTTTCATTCTTGTTGTTTTCTTGAAATACGAGTTCCTCTTCTTATTCTTTGTGGTTACATCAAGGATGCCTCTCTTCATGCCTCTTTCAGTTGACTACAGTCTTCCTATTTCTTTTTTAGTTAAGATCCATGTCTCTGCTCCATACGTTACTGATATAATAATGCATTGACTAAATACTTTTATTTTAAGACATAATAGTATATTGCTCCAGAAAATTATACTTTTTCTTCCAAGAACTCTCTAACCAAAGTTTGTAATTCGCTTAATTTCTGCATCGAATCCAGACTCAATCGAAATCTGTTGTTCAAGGTAAATGCTGGTATCAGTTACCTACTGATTTTCTTCATCAATCGATAGATCTTAATTTTTTTAAAAACTATCGTACATAAATAAATATACAAATATATAAATGCACATAAATAAATATACATAGGTGCATATGTATTACGGAATTTAAATACTTACGTTCCTGGGTATAAACCACAGTTCTCGTTGTTGGTGGAGTCTCGTGTTCTGTAATTACTTTAGCTAAAATGAGAAAAACGGGGTAAGAATAAAATATTCAAGTTGTTCATATATCTTATAATACTTAAATTTTAGTGTAGTATAAGTACATATCAGTATCTTTACTTTGAAATTGTTTTTCTTCTTTCGTGCTTTAAAGAACTGCACCGGCATCTAAGACATCGTCTATTCTAGATTTAGGTTCATCCCTTTTAAGTAAGGAACAAAATCATGGCCACGGGGCAGACAGACATCCAAGACCACATCTGGTGTGTAGAACCCGATAAAAACTCGAAATATTAGCCAGAAGACAGATCCTTCTCTTCCCAATCCACAAAGTCGAAATCAAAATTTCATAAACCCATTTTTTAATGGCAAATCCTGTTTTTCGCATATTATTTTTGAAAATAAATGTGACAAAATTTATGTAAAATTACAGTGCTTAAAAGTTGTTTGAACATGTGAGGCGTTTTTAGTTCTGTTCAACAAAATTATTCAAATTTCGCAACATCTCTCTAAATGTTTATGCTATAACTGCACTAAATATGATGTGTGTCTTCCATTCTTTGTTAGGCTGTTATTACAATACTTCATAGAATGCCTTACCGGGAATCCAATTTATTTACTGCTGCTTATGGAACATCATCATAATTATCAACAAAAACTTTTCATACCTGTCGGCATTTAGTTAAATTCTTCCATCGCACAACAGCACGCTTACGAATTTCATCCACTCTTGTGAATTCCTGATATATGAGTTCCATTTTCTATGTTTCTTTAAGCTGCCAGCCGTCGCACTGTACATCTGCCTTATTTAAGGACCATGTCATTAAAACATAAGTAACAACTGGAAATATGTCTTGATGAAAACCCTTTCTAGTAAGACACAGTGGTAAATTACTATTCGAAATTGTACTGTTTCTTCCAGATGCAGCACCAGCCAAGTTTCATAGGCCAGTGAATTTTTTCGTCGATCTGATCCTTGCTTGATATTTGTTGCACCAGGTTGATTTATTCATCACGTATAAGGATTAATCGATAACTGAAACAAACCGATTCAGCTAATATTAACAACAACGTAAGCTTAAACCCCTGACTCTGCAACTACACTGGTGTCCAAAATTTTTGTGACAAACACATAATAATGAATAACGCATAATCCACAAGATATACTCTAATGACAATTGGTACATGTACATATATCGATAACGCAGCAATACGCAATAGAAAAAATGATTTAACGAAGCTGAAACAGTTCCTGTCTTAGAACGGTCACAGACTGGACAATACGTTTTGCGTTGTTTAGCGTTTTTACTGGACAATACCTGTTTGAACGTTGACTGTGACCGTTCTAAACTTTGAGAAATAAGTCCAGACGACGTCTCGCAGCGGAGTGCGAGATTTTGATCCACAATAGAGATTTCAGACTCATGTAAGTCGTGTGTTATAATATTTAGATGGTGTCGAGCATTTTGTAATTGCTTTTAGATATCTTACACAGCGGAGTCCAAATGAAAATCCAAGAAATATACTTTGAGGCTCCTATTACATCCTTACTATGTCTTGAACTTCTCCAACGACATATTTACAATTTCTTTGTAGTTTGGGGTTTTTGTAGTTATTTAAAGATGTTTACTGACACCTTCGGAGGTAACACAGGCCTTTTTGCGATCCGGACGTTGAGTTCAAGTGAAGAAATCTAATTTTCTTACGGCACATGAAACTTAATGCGAATATATTAATTAATTCTCATTTGACGGAAGCAAATCTTCAAAGTAGCACTCGTGTTGAACTACATAAATTTGGAAAACACATATCTTGTTAAAAACTTTATTTTTCGTATTTCAGGATGATGCCGTTAAATGCAGAACCTCCCACACCTCAAAGTTATCTACCGGTACAAATTTCAAAGCGAAGGGTCGCAAAAATAAACTTTTTTCAAAGTAGAGCAAAACATTAAATTTTATCGGATTTCAAAATTACCTTATTTCCCTAAATTTGCTTAAGTGAAAAACTTCGGTTATACGTTCTTAATCCTGTAAACGTAAATCCTGTAAACGTTAAAAAAGAAAAGAGAATTTCAAAACGGGGAAATTCTGAAATGCAGAATGTCTCCAAACAGGGAAAACAAAAAAAAAAAGGGGGGGGGGGGAGGTTAGCTTCCATACACACGTTATTGTAGATTACGCAAATTTATAAATTTTTTTTTTGATTCGAGGTTTAACGACCACCGTGAGCAACTCAATGGGCTATAAGCAGTCGCCCGTCCCTAATTTAGGGTCACTGGTTCCAGGGAAGCGAGAGAGCCAGTGCCGTAAGAGAAAAACAACATCCATGCCTCACCGGTATTTGAACCCGGACCCCGTTCGGACGAATGATCAGAGGCCATCGCTTAGATCACTGCGCCACCGGGGCGGCCAAATTTATAATGTAAGGAATGTAAATTACAGTGGTGTGCAAAAAAGTATTGCATCATGTGTAAAAACCATGAATTGTTAATTTTAACTCTTGTTTTAACTAAATGATTTTCAAAGTCATTTCATCATTTATATGCCATTAGATCTGAAACTCAATGGAGATAACAAAAATGTCTAAGTTTTTCCTGTAGCTACTTCTATTCTTTAGATACATTACAAAAATGAAGACCAAGTCGAAGTTATTATAAAAAGAATCATTTATCCAATACAGCAATAAGCCTTTTTTGTAATTCATAAAAAATGAATTACAGAAACGACTTTATTGCTGTAAACCTAAATATTAAGCAACTTCAATACCATTTCAATACAGAAATATAAAGAAGCAAAATTATAATAGGTACGTAATATTTTTTTGTCCAGCCTTTAGCTTTAACCACAACTTTGCATCTTGATGGCATACTGTGAACAAAGTTTTGCAACAGATTGGATTGGACAATACGATTTTAAATTTGAATCTTCAATGAGTTGAATTTTAGTTGATGGCTTTTTTTATAGTCCATACGACATTTTCAACCACAAATTTTTGAACGGGTTTAAGTCCCGGTGACTTCGGTGACAATGAAGATGCTGAACATTTTTTTCCTGAAACCAGTTTTTCACTACTCTAGCACGATTGCAGGGAACATTGTCATCCTGAAAAACGAAATTGCAGTCGTAAAGTATTCTAGAAGATGGCAGCATCTTGTTTTTTAATATCGAGATCTTATTCTAGGCATTTACGGTACGATTGACGATATGGAGGTTCTCAACACCATGTGTACACATGCAGCTCCTTGTAGTGGATCTAAGCCTTCCACTACGACGCATATTTTTAATATTAGCAGTGTCTTTTACTTTCTTCAGTAGCTTAATAACTTTCAAATCATTACTGCTCACTCTTTCAGAGATTTGCCTTGAAGAATATCCCTCTTCATGCAGAACAACTGTTTTTATCCTGTCTGTTGCGGACAATTCTGCAGTTTTAACCATTTTTGAGATAATGCACAAATTATACCCTAATAACAACAAGAAGCGATCATTACAACGCTCTAGTAGAGAGAGAGAGAGAGAGAGAGAGAGATTTCCTATCTGAGGTTGAGAGACCCAAACCCATAGCGCTCTGCGTCTTTTGGCAGGTGAAAAAGAAGAAGATGAAGGGAATTGGGAACGGAGTTTCCTGATAGAACAGCATGAAAGAAGATTACAGAAAAATTGATTCAAAAGGAGTATAGGGTTTCCCGTTAAGTATTGAAGTTGTAAGCTACCCTAAATACTTACCTGCAACAAATCGCTCCGAACAATACATCCCGCAGCCAATGTCAGGCCGCAGGAATCGGGGAAAGGACAGGGAAAAGGGGAGCCTAAAAAAAAGACCACACAAGACAAATCCGACAGATGAACACCCAGTTTTCTCACAAAACCATGTGTTGCAAGGCACCTGAAACCACAAAATTGTCGTTTGCTCAGTTCCCGTGTAGGAGTCGGCTTTTCGCCTCGCTTCTCATGGGCTTCTCAGAGAAAAGATTTTTTCCCACTGGCTGGAGGAGAGTTTGGTACTTTTTTTTCTTCTTTAAGCACTAGTACCTTGTTTCTGGGCCCGTCCCATATATGTGGACTGAAAAATTCTTTTTTGCAAAACAAGAGCTTATCCCTTAAAACAGCCGTTTTTTTTTAACAAAATTTCTTCACATGTGTGAATCATTCCTTTTTGCAATACAAGAGTTTGGCCCTTAAAAGAGCCGTTTTTTTAACAAAATTTCTTCTCATGTGTGAAGAATACCCTCTGAACAATAGTCCCAATTATTGTTATTTTTTTTGCTAGGGTAGCTATGAATTGGATTCATTTCTGGAACTTGATTCAAGATAGCTTTTGGCCTTTTATATCAGTCAGTTTCATTGACAGTATAGTTAATGGCCTCTCTGACCAGAGGATTAGGATGAATCTTAGCTTTTTCATAGTATCTTTCAGCTAAGTCATACATCGTATAATGGATAGAATTAATATTTAGCATGCTGCGGATAGCATGGTTTGAAGTTCTTCCATCAAGTCCAACTATCATACGTAGGGTTTTATTTCGAAATGAGGTATTATTTTTCCGCTGTTTGTTGCAGTTACCCCAGATAGGACAGCCATAAGTAATAACAGGGCTGATACAGGCTTTCCATATCCATGTTTTAATTTTCCTGCTAAGCCTTTCATTTTTTATTATTGGCTGGAGACTTCCTCTGATCTTAAAAGATTTGGTCAGAGTTTCTTTAATATGTTTGTTCCAGTTCAGGTTGTGGTCCATAATATGTCCTAAATATTTAACATCTTTTACCCAACATATTTTTTTTATACATTTCTATTTCAAACTCTGGATTGTTTTTATTTTTATTCCTAGAAAATAGAATTTCTTGAATTTTTCCAGTGTTGATTTTGATTTTCCAATCTAAGAAATACATCTCAAGTTTTTTCACATAATGTTGCAACATGAAAGTTGCTTGATTTTTTTTTTGAAGTATAAGCAAGTGCTGTGTCGTCAGCATAGAGAGCTGTAGTCAGATTCCTGTTATTATAGTTGGGAAAGTCTGACGTAAAAATAGAGTACAGCGTTGGCGCGAGTACACTGCCTTGCGGTACACCAGCTTCTATTTTTTTTAACGATTTTCTCCCATTGATGTTTACACAGAATGTTCTGTTAGTGGTTCCGCGTCAAGACTTATAAAGACTGGAGTGGGATTAGGATAGCATTACGAAGCAGCCAATCAGGTAAAAGAATGCCTATGATTGGCCATAATAACAGATAAGCAGCTAACGTGAATTTCAATGTGTATTTCAAACACCATATTTTATGTCATATCTTAAGAACAGAAGCAGCTACAGGAAAAACTAAGACATTTTTTATAATCTCCATTAAATGTCTAATGCAATGGCATATAAGCGACAAAAAACTATGCAAATGAGTTAGTTAAAAGAAGAGTTAAACTTAAAAATTCACAGTTTTTGCAGGTGATGCAATACTATTGCACACCACTGCACAGGAATACTTTGTTTGTTAAGAATATGTATACTTTGACTTTTGTCTGAATTCTTTTATTCCAACTCTATTACAAAACAGGTTAAGAAATTCTGTACTATTTCATATTTTTCATATATGAAAACACAAACCTGACTTTTAAAATACTAGATAATAAATCCGTATACGATTTTGCTTGATATTCATTATTTAATTTCACATTCCTTTTTTTAAGCATTACTCTTTTCAAAACGGTTTGTCCACTAGTTGATTTAGCATTAGTGCCAAGTAAAACATCCAACAATCATTGCTTGTTTCAAATTTTATGAGTTCAGAGAAAACAGAGACCTATGGACGTGTTAGTTAGTACGGTAATTTTTATTTGCACCACGTATTTCATAGCTGAAACAAATTCTGTCCCGATTTTCTCCAAGTTGTAACATACCGGATTACGTATAAAGTGTGTATTTTTGATAAACTAAAATTTAAAATTTAACTTGTTCAGTTGGAAATAAAGTAATGTCCGATGACGAGCAGGCATCTGAAAGTCGAAGCCTGGTCACGGCGCACATAGGCGACTGAGATTATGTAACACACCAAAAGGACATCAGTAGGTAGGTGACCTAAGGCAGTGGCAGTTAGTAGTTAGGAGGCGAAGAACGTAAACGTCAGCCAACATGGAAGTGGGCAAGCACCACATCCGCCATTGCATGCTGTATTTGTTTCGTCGCGATAGCACCTCAGCAAGTGTTATAAGGAACATTTCTCGCGCACCCCAATGCAGTTATTACATCATCAGTGATGCCGTTGGTTCGAATGGTTTCAAAAGGGAAGTATTGACCTGTCAGACCGCCTTAAAGTCGGAAGACCCACAACAGTGGATATGGACACAGACCCACGTGTGACCGCCTTACGTCCCACGTTTGACCATCTTACGACCCACGTGTGACCACCTTGCGACCCACGTATGACCACCTTCCGACCCACGTATGACAATCTTACAACCCACGTGTAACCATCTTAGACCACGTGTGACCACCTCGCAACCCGCGTGTGACCACCTTACGAACCATGTGTGACCACCTTATGACCCAAGTGTGCCCATCTTACGACCCACGTGTAACCGTCTTACGACCCACGTGTGACCATCTTTACGACCCACGAGTGACCGTCTTACGACCCACGTATGGCCATCTTACGACTCAAGTGTGACCATCTTACGACCCACGTGTGACCATCTTACGACCACAAGTGACCACCTTGAAACCCATGTGTGACCACATTGCGACCCACGGGTGACCACCTCACGACCTACGTTTGACCACCTCACAACCCACGTTTGACCACCTCACGACCCACGTTTGACCATCTTAGGGAACTTGAGCAAAGAAAGAGTCGGGTCAACTATGGTTGACTGATGAAAGTACCCTCGGAGGTACGTAACTCTCAATAATGAGTTTCTCGGTCTATTGACGAAGGTGTTTGATTTGACCCTGGCCCGGGGTCATCACCACAGCTCTGGCCCTAGAGCTGTGAACAATGTAAATATTTCAATGTGTGTGATTTTTGTTTAGTATCTAAGTATTGTGAGAGGGGTGCATGAGACCCTCATAGTGAACATGTTTGTAATTGTGCTGAGTATTGAAATAAAGGACAGTAGTCCCAAAACACTCGCGTTAGCGAGCGATCTCCAGGCCACGAGATAAGATATTTTGAAAACGTTGCTTGCCCCAACTGCCCATAGCACGTCGCACACACGGGTTGTGACAGAGGGGTGTAAGGTACCGGTCCCGTGGGGGAGGCATATCCCCACAGGTCTCTAGACCGAATCTGTCCGAGTAGAAGACCGTGGTTTCCGGTGACTGACAGGCTGGCTGGCGGAACGCCGTCAAGGGATACTATATATCCCAAAACTATTCGAAAGAGTTCCGCATTTCCCTGCGAAGTCAGCACTTTGACTGTGCGGGTAGAGTCATCAGCTAGTGTTACGACCCACGTGTGACCACCTTGCGAACCACCTGTGACCTCCTTACCGACTTACGTGTGACCATCTTACGGCCCATGTGTGCCCGCCTTACGACCGACGTATGACCATCTTACGACCACGTGTGACCATCTCACGATGCACGTGTGACCTTCTTACGACCCACGTGTGACCACTTTACAACCAGCGTGGTCACAAGCGTGACTTGCTTGAAGAGCTGGGATCTAACCACACGAGCATTATAATGCACCTGCGTCATCTTGTAGAAGGTGCACATGAGAGGAGATTTGGTACCCATCAGTTCACAGTTAAGCACAAAGCAAATGACATGAGTGCATGCGTTTCCCTGCATGCACGTGATCAAGTTGAACCGTTCTAGGACCACACTGTGACAGGTGACGACAAATGGGTCGTGTATGACAATATCAGCTACCGCGAAACAGTGGCTAGACTCAAAACAGAAGCTCATGTAGATCCACAAAGGAGTGTTCACCCAAGCATGGTCCTGCTCTCCAGTTAGTGGGATATGCAGGAAGTCATGTTTTTTGAGCTGCTACTAGATACTACTGTCACAGCCGATGAGTACGGTCGTCAGCTCGGCGATCTACACTCACCTCTCACGTTGAAATAACTAGAACTGCTGAACGACAAGTGCTTCGTTCTACAGCAAGGTGCAGCGAGACCACGCAAGTTCAGGCACCTGGGCTGGGAGCAGCCGCCGCCCTCAGTCTATTTCCTGGACACTGCCCCAAGCGACTATCACCTTTCCCGTTCGTTCAGCATTTGCTGGAGGGATAGTGTTTCATCAAACGGGACCATGTCGAAGGCGCGCTTACTCACTTCTTGGCTTCCAGACCGCAATGATTTTACATGGAAGGTGTATGATAGATGCCCGCAGACGATGAGAGCAGGTCGTGACAAAGTATGGCGACTACATTGTGGAAAAGTGTGTATTTGTATACACTGTCGTTAGCACGTTTCTGTTGCCTTGCATTGTAAGTAAAAACATTTAAATGAATTACATATTATCGAACTGAAAAAGAGATAGAAACTTAAGTAAAATACGGGTACTAGCGCAGAATTCCATACAAAAGGGAAAAATATAGAACCACAAAACGCACAACGGCCGTTCCATAAAAACTAAGAATAAAATCACCCAAAATGAAGAAATATAGGTACAACAAAATATATGTTATACTTTCTGAAAGTATCTTCCCTCGGATGATATGCAACGGTCCCATCGTTCAGTCCACATGTGGCAAAGGCATTTTGTGGAAGCTGCTTCAGAGACCACTGTACAGTTTGAATAACATCTGTGTTGAATGTTGCGCCACGGAACTTCTCCTTGATTGTTGGAAAGCAACCAGAAATCACACGGGGCAAGGTCAGGATTGTAGACAGGCAGTGGTAAAATTCCAATACTGCATTTCGTAAGAAACTGTTGAACACAAGCAGCCACATGTAGACGCGCGTTATCATCATGAAGGGACTTCTTGCCCACCAATTCCGGTCGATTAATCGACATGCATCGTCGCAGAAACTTCAAGACTGAAATGTAATGCTCACCATTGACAGTAGTTTGTGGAGGAACGGCATGCTGGTAGACTACACCGTATAACGTAGTAAGTTTCTCCGTCATTTTTGTCCACGCCGGGCATCAAATACGGGTCCCCTCACTCCGGAGTAAGTCACTCTCCCAAGTGAGCTACGCGGACGTATGCTCTCGCTCCTTTATCTGATGGGCGTCCTGCGTGGCCCGCACGTCACAACATTTATGGTCAAAGAAAATTATAATCATCACCTTACCAGCTGATTTGGTTTGACAGACGTTTTTCGTGAGGATTCGAGCCTATGTGTTTCCAGACACTCGTTGCGCGCTTCGTGATGGGGTCGAATTAGTAGACCCATGTTTCATCGGCAGTTGTTACTGTGTTTACAAAGTTTGGATTCTTTGCAATAGTTTGTTTTTACTCACATCACACTTGAACTCTGGCTAACAATTGTTTCCTCGTCAGGTGATGAGGCACCCATCTGGAACACACACGATGCAGCAGTAATTTGTCGCGTAGAATGCGGAATACCGACGTTTTTGAAATATTAGTTGACGCCGATATGTCTTTACAAGTCATTCGTTGATCTTCTTGAGGGATTGCCCAAACAGTGTTAACAATACACTCCGTAACAACACTTTCAGGTTGGCCAGGCCTAGGAGTGATTTCTGCAGACAGTTGCCGTTTTTTGAAATCACGATGCCATCTAAAAATCTCTGACTCACCCAAACTTTTATCTTTGTAAGCTTCTTTCCTTAAATCAACTGTTTCTGGAGCCGATGTACCTAAACGATAGCACAAATATATCACACAACGGATTTTACTTCTTAACTCCGAATCACTCACCTCCATAGCTGTATGGCGAAATGAAGATGTAGATTGAATAACTGCAAGGTAATAAAACCAGAATCGTCTGCAACAGCTAATAGCTGTTGCCACAGATATTTCCTCGATTTAGTTAGTCGTCTCCGTGGTTATTTTTTCCCTTCGCACTGTTGCCACTCAAAACATTTACTCTCAGTTTCCATGGAACGGCCTTTGTATAACTGAGGTTCCGATGTGTCTATGCAGTTAGCTAACTACACTGCTGACCACCCAAAATGCAACACCAAGAAGGAAGCATCCGATTGGCCTGAAATTCGCAGCATGCGTATCCCGCGAGAGGACATGCAAACGATTATCATTGCAGGGCACATGCAAATCATGTGCGCCCGGCACGCAACGGAGAAGCACTATAAGGAGGGAGCACAGAAGGCGGGGTGTAAGTAGTGGAAGTGTGTTCTGCTGCTGGACCTGTGCGTGGGAAGCTTCCTGATGCCTCGTCGCAGGATACGGCAGTCATTCCAGCACGTTTCGGAGTTCGACAGAGGACGAATAGTGGCTTATCGCGACAGCGGTTTATCGTACCGAGACATCGGCGCCCTTGTGGGATGACATCCAGCCACAGTGAGGCGAGTATGGATTCGGTGGGTGCAGGGGGGACGGACGGACCAACGTGAGCGATAGCTGCAGCCGCGGCACACCACCGAACGAGAGGACCGGAATGTTGTGCGGCGGGCATTGACGGCTCGCACCGCCACATCACGAACGTTAGCACAGGAATTAGGGTGTGTTGCGCAACAACCTGTGTGAGCAAGTACCGTTCGACGTCGTCCGCAGAAGTGGGGACGTGTCGCACGGCGCCCGTTGCTCCGATTACCATTGACGTTAAACCACCGGCGAGTGCGGCGGCAGTAAGGCGTTGAACACCGCACCTGGACTACGGAATGGCACGACATTGTCTTCTCCGACGAATCCCGCTTCTGCCTGCAACACCACGATGATCGGATTCGCGTGTGGCCGCACCGCGGCGAGATACTATGACGCCTGCATTATGCATCGCCATACCGGTCCATCGCCTGGCGTTATGGTTTCGGGCGCAATTGGATATGACATCCGAACCTCTCTGGTCAACAGCCACCGGTATATCTCCGACGTTTTGGAGCCTGTAGTCCTTTCTCACCTGCAGTACCTGCCAGTGGCCACGTTTCAAAAGGACAATGCACGCCCGCTCGTGGCACGCATCGTGCAACAATTCTTCACAGCCCACCAGGTGTCACTGCTGCAGTGGCCCGCCTGTTCTCCCGATATGTCGCCTATCGAACACGTCTGATCGCTGATCGGCAACCGAATGGCCCGGCGAGCATCACCCGTGGCTACGGCTGATGAACTATAACAACGTGTGGTAGCAGCCTGGACCGACATACCGCAAGCCCACATCCAAAGCCTCTTTCGCTCAATGCCGCGGCGCGTAGCGGCCGTTATTGCCAACCATGGGGGCCACACGAACTATTGATGTCTGCGTGTTCCCCAAGTCGCGCGGGCCTGTAAGCTCAATCGTTTCATCTTTGTATCTGTTGTTATGTGTCCAGTAAATCTGGCTTTGCTATCTCGTGTCCTTCTTGGTGTTGCAGTTTGGGTGGCCAGCAGTGTATATAGAAATATTTTAGCAAAATGAAATACTTACGCTCCGGAGTATAACTCACAATCCTCGTTGTGGGTAGAGTCCCACGTAGTGTAAAAACTTTAACTAAAATGTGAAGAAAAGAAAAGAAAAGAACAAAAATTACTGTCTAAAATTTCTAGAAACGTTTAAACATTAATATGGCAAAATAACATTTCTACTTTATTTTGCAAAATTAATTTCTTTTTCTTATTTTGATTAAAAGACCTATACGAGCATCTAAGATAATAAGTAGTCGCACATCTTAAATTTGAGGTCCCCACTTCCTAGGAATCAACTAAATGTATAAAGCTAAACAAATCCACACACATTGCCACTTCCGGATCTAAATAGAATTCGGATAATTTTCTAGGAGCCAGCGGCTTTTTCCTGTTCTGCAACATACGAGACTCAGACATAATGGTACATCATAAAATTTGTGAACGTTTTTCGGTAGATATGTTGTTGTTGTTGTTGTTTTTTTGTTAAAAATAAATAACCCAAATTTATGCAAAAATAAATTATTTTAACAATTCAAAGTATTTCCTTCCTTTCGGGGCGTTTTTAATTCTCCTTGAGTAAAATTATCTCAAATTTCGTAAGATACCTTCCGAAATTGTCATGCTAAGCGTAACCTATGTTTTGCATTTTTCTTCGGCTAATGTAATTTCGTGGACTTTCTTCGCAATTAACGTATCTCCAATGATGAAAATTTAATCATCGGTAAAAATAACTTTACGTTATAGCCTAGTATACTTAATATTTTCTAAAAGGTAACCACAATTTTATTAAAAATCAGTAACTTTTGCTTTGGCAGTGTCGGGAGCTGCTATAATAGAAGGCTCTGCAGATCAGTTAGTAATTGTAATGATGTAGCATTTTTTTCAATAATTTTGTTGATCTTTTCGACTGGAATTAACACTTGAGTTTAACCTGCAAAAGTCTGGAATGTTTAGAATGACACGAATCACTTAGATTAAATTTTGTGACGATAATTTAGCAAAAAATATTACTAGAACTGTAGGTAACGCTCCCGAAATGAGTCAGCAAATGCACTCTGCGACATTTTCAGTTTTCACTGAGTGTAACATTGTGTTTCTTTCAGAACCTTAAAATAATTTACAAAGTAATTTCAACTGGGATGTCATATGTAATCTAGGTGGCCCAAAAGTTACTGTTAAAAATATACGAAATTTAAACAGGTTTTAGAGGGAAAATGCATTAGATACACGTTAAAATGGAATTAATTTTCATTTGATACACGCTAAACTGGTTCTAAAAATTTTCAGCAAAGTATCTCTCACCAGGAAAATATACAAAAATCTCGAAGTTTAACGACAACCATCTTTGGCTCACCTACATTAAAATTAACACATACTTATTTTGTTTTCAAAATATAAATATGAAATACGATATTTTAATATGTTTTGTTGTTAAAACTCCAGGGTATTTACTCCCAGATTTGTGATAGAAGTCAGCAAATAAATCATGAAATGAATAGGTATATAGTGATTATTTGAAAACAAATTCGGCTTGTTATTATTATTACACAGAATTTTGGGCAATTCTTTTTTTAAATATTGGTAATTTTTAATAACATCAGCACAAAAGTTGCGCAAGCCCGAACGGAAGAGCAAACTGTTATATATGCAAAAATTCTGATAAAACTATAAAATGAAGGAATTATTTACAAGTGCTGTAGGAAAGAGATTTTAAAAAATACTTTAGAAGGTCAGTATGTGTACAATCATATGACAGTCTATGTCTAATTCGAACTTTAAGTAATTTCTTGTTTATCACTAGAAAACTGATAAAAATACTTACCTGGCTGGGTTATAATTCTGGTTCTTGTAGTAGGTAAAGTCTCCGTTTTGGTGACGGTTCTCGCTGAAAAAACAACAACAGAGTTTCACTTTACAGAAGAAAAATACCAGTACTCAATTGCAAACGTGAATTATTAACACCACTTCATTGTACGGTCATTTAAAACAAATTGCAAAAATGTGAGAACGGCTTCGGGTGTTAATGCAAATTTAGAGAAATCAGTCAACACGCGTGTTAGGTGATGCAACCGTGAAAATTAAGACTACTTAGTAATACGAGAAGTACAAGTCCAGGGATAGGGTACGCAAGGGAAAGGAAACAATGGATAATGTATACAAGGGAAAAGAAAAACAATTTTTCACGTTTTGAAGGTTTACAGCTGCGTGAAAACGATCGAAGCGGTTGAAAACTGTGAGAACATGAAGATACAGATGATAAATCTTAAAGCAGTTCACTTCAGTTGGCTGGATTTAAACGTGAGACATCTCAGTTCTTTAAAAGAATGTCAGATCCGACAGAATATACACATACCGGCCAATGAATCAAATTTTTAATTCAGTATCTTGTTGGACCAACTTTGGACAGAATTACAGCACACATGCGATTTGGCATAGATTCCAAAACATGTTGGATTGAATCTATGTCTACAGCGCATACCAGATGTTTGTTACCAGACTGTCCGTTAACTGGCTCATACACTCATTGTCATAAAATTCCGAGCACCAAGGCGTCGGATTGAAATGAGATTTTAGTAGTGAGATGGTACATACCAAGGACAGAAGTGATTACAATATCACAGTAGCAGGACGATTTCCCGCGGACATACGGTACACATTCCGGTCAGCGTTACTACCCCGTCGGACCACCTCTTGCTCAATTACAAGGGATGATACGGTCCAACATGGATTCAAAGAGTCGCCGTATGTTATCCTGGGACAGATTGGCCCACACGTCTTGCTACTGACGCTCTAAATCACGAACACTGGGACATCGGGAAAGCTGGTGTCCCATCTGGTCCCCCACGTGCCCGTTGGACGAAAGCTCAGGCGATCTGGCAGGCCACGGTAGCATCGAAGCATGACATAGTCAATCCGAGCTGTGTGCGGACGTGCGTTAACTTGTTGGAAAATGGCTCCGGGCCGCTCCGCCAGGAAAGGCAGCACATGGGGCCGAAGGATCTGTTGTACGTTGCGCTGGGCTGTCAACGTCCCTCAGATCATTGCGATGGAAGTTCGGCTGTCATACGCGAAGGCTCTCCAGCCCATCACGCCTGCGCTCGGGACGTGTGCTGCTTTGCAGTGAGGTTGGGATTGTAGCGTTCATCTGCGGTCGTCCACACTCTGACACGGTGGTCGTCCGTTTCCATACCGAAGAAAAATTCGTCGTTGAACTCTATACACCGCCAGTCTGTAGCATTACACGTTGCTAACACCACGGCAATCGACGCCAACGATGGTCAGGTGTTAATGAAGAAAACGTAAGGGCCGTCGAGAGTGCAGATTAAATTCTGCCTGGCGTCTGGAAATGGTTCTGGCGGACACAGGAGGATCATGTAGAGCCGCCACATGCTTCTGGATATTGGACCAGGACGTCGTTGCATCTGTGCGTGCTGGTCTCACGATCCCACGGTCCTGTCTGCTGGTGGTGTGTCTGTGTCGTTCACAGACAGTCCGTCGTGTCCGAGTGCCTTCCCGTGTCTATTGCTCCCAACACGATCGCACCGTACTGTCCGACAGGCCCAAATGGCAGCTGAGTCGGCGCGCCGGCCACCCTGCCTATCTCATCCCGACGATACGGCCTCGTTAAAATTCCTTCAGTTGCTGTTACGCACATCTACGGCGGCTCCTCGGCATATCTATCGTTCAGGGATCTCAACTGACTCTTACCGCGCATTTCGGCATGGATGTGGAGTCTCCTACACGGCGCCTTATAAGCCACAAGGACTGCGATTGTAACGCCGGTCTTGGACGCGCGGACTTGCGGAATCGCATGAAACTTTAATCACTTGTATGTCTGCCTTCCCCGTAGCTATTCGCCAAGTTTCGCTTTAATCACACGGCTTTCTCTTGGTGCGCGGATTTTTATGACAATGAGTGTATTTGACGGAAGAAGCCTTTGCTCGCGGATCGGCTTTTCTAACTTATCTACACATTCTCAATGTGGCTCAGATCCGGTCTTTGTGGTGGCCAGGGAAGATGGTGGAAGTCGCTGTCATGCTCGCTGAACACACCCTACGCGATGGACTGTTGAGTAGCACTATCGCCTATCAAACAGCATGCAGAACCGTGAGTTGTGTTTTCAAGACAAGCTGATTCCATTGTTTCACGGGTTTCCGCCAAACCCTCTGCCCACCTTTGGCGCAACGCAGGGTGTACCGCGACTTGTCGAACTACATGGCTTTTTTCCAATCTTACAGTGTCGCGTCATTGTCTTCCTGGCACCACCGTAGAGGTACTTTCTGGTTCTTCGCAGAAATCAGTGAATCGCTTACAGGAGTGCAACTGTCAATAGAGATCCTCTTCAATTTTCTGCATATACTTCGCTGGCACATGGGGGCGGGAACAGCCTTCATCGAATGCTTCGGCCAATTGCTGCACGCAGAAAGACCTGCTTCTCTGTTTTAAGACTTCTTAGACGACGACGATCTCGTTCTTGATAGATTGTCGTCGGGCCTGGATTGCGCTTCTGAGTCAAGCAGTGTGGGTTATTTTTTCATTGACTAAGAACCTGGCAAATCTCACAGTTATTTTCCTATTGATTAAAGATCCAGTTATTTCTGATCTTTTGAGGCACTAGTCAGCTATGATATTTTCATAATCGTTCCTCCAGCCAGACGGGCACCCACAATAAGCCCTTTATCGAACAATGAAAGATCCTTTGTTTTAAATACACCAGAGTTGAATAATAATGAAACGCATATAGCGTATGAAAACCATTTTTTTGTGGTGTAGTCAGCACAAAGATTCGCCAAGCTTTCGCACTCCACTGGAAGGTTTTTTCAAAGCAATGATAGACACAAAAGTGCAGAGAATTAGAGCATGTAAAGAACGAAGGTGATTTTTGAAAATAACGCTGGTGACATCACCAGCATATTACACGAATTTTTATCACGTAATTATACAGTGCGTCGTGATGTGTTTCCATCTTTTAATAACGCATGACAAACCATTGGTATTTCAGTAGAGACTATATCATTGCATGCAATGATAAAGTCTCTACTGAACTACCAATGGTTTGGCATGCAATGTTGTAGTCTCCTTTGAACTACCAATGGTTTTGCATGCAATGATATAGTCTCTACTGAACTACCAATGGTTTGGCATGCAATGATATAGTCTCTACTGAACTACCAATGGTTTGGCATGCAATGATATAGTCTCTACTGAACTACCAATGGTTTGGCATGCAATGATATAGTCTCTACTGAACTACCAATGGTTTGGCATGCAATGATATAGTCTCTACTGAACTGCCAATGGTTTGGCACATCCTTTTGCTGATAACTCCCTTACAGCTGCAGTGTATCGTCGAGTAATTGCTGAGAACTGGGTGTAAAAACAGACTTTCAGAAAAACAAAGTTGATGTACAAGAACTGAAGGTTTAGCAATTTATCGAAAAAAATATAGAGCACACTGATACCTCTTTGGGCAATAGATGTCAAACGTGGAGCACTTTGGAGAAGAAATTAATTGCCGCTTAAAATTTGGTTGGAGAGTATTTCGAAGAAACAGTACACAAAGACACATTAAAAATTGTTTGGGTTATTTCAGCAAATGCTGCACATGAATACGGTTATTATTGCAAATGCTATTTTAGTTTTCTCTTGCGCGTAAGAAAAGTTTCAAGAAATGACATGACGTAAAACTTTACACAGAGTGTATATAAAATAATGATGCGGTATTGAAATTGCATTAAAATTATTAATAGCATCAATGAAATTACAAATCCAAAAATTCACTTTTCGAGGATGAAGCTCCAGCAAAATTTTGATAGGAAGTGATAAAAGTGACACCATATAGAACTTCTAAGCTCTATACTTACTTTGGGCAACAGATGTCAAAAGAAGGAAACTTTGGAGAAGTAATTAATTGGCGCATAAAACCTGGTTGCAGAGCATTTCGAAGAATCAGTACAATTTTCAACAGTAAGGTATTATCACGTCTTTAAAGAAAAATATTTAATCAATGCAATTTTCCAAATTTAACTTATGGGTCAGAGACATGCGCTTTAAGAAAGTGTGTACATAGGCTGCAGACACTCGGAAGAGGTATGGAGAGATTTCATACTTTTTGTAACCAGCAGAGATAAAGAGTGGAGCTCGGGGATCAGAAAAGTGACGCGAGTGGAAAACATCATGATTAAAGTAAAACCCGTGAAATGGCAGTGCGTTGGACATATTCCTAGAAGAAGAGATCCCGGATGGACAACTGAAGAATGAACCAAGATACAAGAAAGGTCTCAGAAAAGACCAGGCGGGTGATGTGAATGAAATTCAAGAGCACGCTGGAGTAACATGAGAGGAGACTGGCTCAAAACAGATAATTTTGAGAGAAACTGGAGGATACCTTCATCCATCTGTCGATCGATAATGGTTGACAATTATAATGGCATGCAAAATAGTGGCTATTAAATAGGAAAATGCAGAAAATCGTAATTTTAAGTGTTGAAGGTACACCTGCCGCATTTTAAACATTTATACAAATACCGATCTGACAAAATATTAAAACCACCTCTGCGTTATGCAAATCAGCGTCACGATATATGTATAGTAGTAACTGCGGGAACTGAACTGCAGTCATGGTACCAAATATCCAGATACATCCTCCAACATATCGTTTTATCTATGCCTCATCGGGTGAGATCTGTTTTGGCGGCGAGAGTAAAAACTTACAACATACATTAGGTAGGTGGTTTTAATGTTTTTGCTGATCGGTGTATGTTCAGCCCACTTCGATTTCTTGGATTTTAATCTGATCATGACATTTTTCATTCTTGTTGTTTTCTTGAACCACGAGTTCCTCTTCTTATTTTTGTGGTTACATCAAGCATGCCTCTCTTCATGCTTCTTTCAGTTGACTACAGTCTTCCTATTTCTTTTTTAGTTAGGATCCATGTCTCTGCTCCATACGTTACTGATGTAATAATGCATTGACTAAATACTTTTATTTTAAGACATAATAGTATATTGCTCTAGAAAATTATACTTTTTCTTCCAAGAACTCTCTAACCAAAGTTTGTAATTCGATTAATTTCTGCATCGAATCAAGACTCAATCGATATCTGTTGTTCAAGGTAAATGCTGGTATCAGTTACCTACTGATTTTCTTCATCAATCGATAGATCTTAATTTTTAAAAAAAATTATCGTACATAAATAAATATACAAATATATAAATGCACATAAATAAATATACACAGGTGCATATGTATTACGGAATTTAAATACTTACGTTCCTGGGTATAAACGACAATTCTCGTTGTTGGTGGAGTCTCGTGTTCTGTAATTACTTTAGCTAAAATGTGAAAAAAGGGGTATAATAATAAGAATAAAATATTCAAGTTTTTCATATATTTTATAATACTTAAATATTAGTGTAGTATAAGTACATATCAGTATCTTTACTTTGAAATTGTTTTTCTTCTTTCGTGCTTTAAAGAACTGCACCAGCATCTAAGACATCGTCTATTCTAGATTTTGGTTCATCACTTTTAAGTAAGGAACAAAATCATGGCCACGGGGCAGACAGACATCCAAGGCCACATCTGGTGTGTAGAACCCGATAAAAACTCGAAATATTAGCCAGAAGCCAGATCCTTCTCTTCCCAATCCACAAAGTCGGAATCAAAAATTCATAAACCCATTTTTTAATGGTAGATCCTGTTTTTTGCATATCATTTTTGAAAATAAATGTGACAAAATTTATGTAAAATTATAGTGCTTAAAAGTTGTTTGAACATGTGAGGCGTTTTTAGTTCTGTTCAACAAAATTATTCAAATTTCGCAACATCTCTCCAAATGTTTATGCTATAATTGCACTAAATATGATGTGTGTCTTCCATTCTTTGTTAGGCTGTTATTACAATACTTCATAGAACGCCTTACCGGGAATCCAATTTATTTACTGCTGCTTATGGAACATCATCATAATTATCAACAAAAACTTTTCATAACTGTCGGCATTTAGTTAATTTCTTCCATCGCACAACAGCACGCTTACGAATTTCATCCACTCTTGTGAATTCCTGATATATGAGTTGCATTTTCTATGTTTCTTTAAGCTGCCAGTCGTCGCACTGTACATCTGTCTTATTTAAGGTGCATGTCATTAAACCATAAGTAACAACTAGAAATATGTCTTGATGAAAAACTTTTCTAGTAAGACACAGTGGTAAATTACTATTCGAAATTGTACTGTTTCTTCCAGATGCAGCACCAGCCAAATTTCATAGGCCAGTGAATTTTTTCGTCGATCTGAACCTTGCTTGATATTTGTTGTACAAGGTGGATTTATTCATCATGTATAAGGATTAATCGATAATTGAAACAAACCGATTCAGCCAATATTAACAACAACGTAAGCTCAAACACCTGACTCTGCAGCTACTCGGGTGTCCATAATTATTGTGACAATCACATAATAATGAATATCGCATAATCCACACGATAGACTTTAATGACAATTGGTACGAACATACACTGAAGTGCCAGAAAAACTGGTACAGACGAGCTCATGCAAAATACATAGCAATGTCACCTTTGCGCGTACTCGGTTGCACCTGCCAGTGGGTATATAAAGCGATAGACATCCTTGCCAGCTGTTAGAGCTGTTTTCGGCATGAGAATGACAAGTAATAATGATTTAAGCGATTTTCAACGCGGTGTCATAGTTGGCGCTCGTGAGATGGGTCATAGTATTTCGGAGGTAGAAACGAAGTTCGGATTTTCACGGACGACCATTGCAAGGGTGTACCGTGACTACAAGAATTCCGGCAGAACCTCCAACCTACGTTGCCAGTGTGGCCGTAAAAAGACATTAGGTGAACGTGACCATCGTCAGCTGTCAAGAATCGTTTCACGCGATAGGCGTGCAATACTCTCGCAGGTATAATCGGAATTCAATGCTGGAGTCTCAACAAGCATCAGCATCCGGACTGTGCAACAAGCATCAGCGTCCGGACTGTGCAACAAGCATCAGCGTCCGGACCCTGCACTATATGGTCTTTGGGAGCCGACGCCCAACTCGAATTCCCTTGATGGGTGTACGACACATAGCTATGCTCCTCGCTTGGGCATGGCAACACCGCCACTGGACACTTGGTGACACGAAACAAGTAGCTTTGTCTGACTTGGAAGATGTAAGGATTCATGCGTGGCGCAAATCCCATGAAGCGATGGATCCCGCCTGTCAATAAGGAACTGTACCGGCTGGTGGGGGATCCGTAATGGTATGGGGTGTGTTTATCTGGACTTCACTGGGACCCCTGGTACGTCTACAAACGTCTGTGACCGGTCAACGCTATGTGCGCATCTTTCTGACGAAGTACACCCGTTCATGTCCTGCATTCATGCTGATGGGTTGGGCCTGTTCCAACAGAACAATGCACCTCCACACTAGTGTCGGGACGCCACATTATAGTTAGAGGAGCATTCATCTGAGTTTGGAGAGTTGCCATTCCCAACCAAGTCCCCAGATCTGAACGTGGTAGAACACATTTGGGATGCCATGCAACTTGCTATCAAACACAGGAATCTGAGACCACGGAATAAACCCGAATTGTGGAACACTCTGCATGATGTATGGTGTGCGTTGCCTACAGCATATTTCCAGAAGCTAATGAGTCCATGCCCCGTCGTATTTCTGCAGTCCTACGCTCCCGTGGGGGACCTACCAAGTATTAGACTGGTGTACCAGTTTTTCTGGCACTTCAGTGTACATATATCGATAACGCAGCAATACACAATAGAAAAACATGAATAAACAAAGCTGAAACACTTCCTGTCTTAGAACGGTCAGAGTTAACGCTGAAACAATTCCCGTCTTAGAACGGTCACAGACTGGACAATACGTTTAGCGTTTTTACTGGACAATACCTGTTTGAACGTTGACTGTGACCATTCTAAGCTTTGAGAAATAAGTCCAGACGGCGTCTCGCAGCGGGGTGCAAGATTTTGATCCGTAATAGAGATTTCAGACTCATGTGAGTTGTGTGTTATAATATTTAGATGGTGTCGAGCATTTTGTAATTGCTTTTAGATATCTTACAGAGAGGAGTCCAAAGGAGAATCCAAGAAATATACTTTGAGGCTCCTATTACATCCTTATTATGTCTTGAACTTCTCGAACGACATATTTACAATTTCTTTGTAGTTTCAGTCTTTGTAGTTATTTAAAGATGTTTACTGACACCTTCGGAGGTAACACAGACCCTTTTTGGATCCGAACGATGAGTTCGAGAGAAGAAATCTAATTTTCTTACGGCACATGAACCTTAATGCGAAGATATTCATTAATTCACATTTGACGGAAGCGAATCTTCAAAGTAGCACTCATGTTGAACTACATAAATTTGGAAAACACATATCTTGTTAAAAACTTTATTTTTCGTATTTCAGGATGATGCTATTAAATGCAGAACCTCCCACACCTCAAAGTTATCTATCTACCTGTACAAATTTCAAAGTGAAGGGTCGCAAAAATAAACTTTTTTGAAGGTAGTGCAAAACAATAAATTTTACCGGATTTCAAAATTACCTTATTTCCCTAAATTTGCTTAAGTGAAAAACTTCGGTTATACGTTCTTAATCCTGTAAACGTAAATCCTTTAAACGTTAAAAAGGAAAAGAGAATTTCAAAATGGGAAATTCTGAAATGTTGAATGTCTCCAAACAGGAAAAATAAAGGGGGGGGGGGGGGGGTTAGCTCCCATGCACACGTTATTGCAGATTACGCAAATTTATATATATTTTTTTTTATTGGAGGTTTAACGACCACCCTGAGCAACTCAATGAGCTATAAGCAGTCGCCCGTCCCTAATTTAGGGTCACTGGTTCCAGGGAAGGGAGAGAGACAGTGCCGTAAGACAGAAACAACATCCATGCCTCTCCGGTATTCGAACCCGGACCCCGTTCGGACGAATGATCAGAGGCCATCGCTTAGACCACTGCGGCACTGGGGCCGCAAAATTTATAATGTATGGAATGCAAATTACAGTGGTGTGCAAAAACGTATTGCATCATGTGTAAAAACCGGGAATTGTTAATTTTAACTCTTGTTTTAACTAACTGATTTTCAAAGTCATTTCATCATTTACAAATATGCCATCAGATACGAAATTCAATGGAGATAACAAAAATGTCTAAGTTTTTCCTGTAGCTACTTCTATTCTTTAGATACATTACAAGAATGATGACCATGTCGAAGTTATTATAAAAAGAATCATTTATGCAATAGAGCAATAAGCCTTTTTTGTAATTCATAAAAAATGAATTACAAAAACGACTTTATTGCTGTAAACCTAAATATTAAGCAACTTCAATACCATTTCAATTCAGAAATATAAAGAAGCAAAATTTTAAAAGGTACGTAATATTTTTTGTCCAGCCTTTAGCTTTAACCACAACTTTGCATCTTGATGGCATACTGTGAACAAAGTTTTGCAACAGATTGGATTGGACAATACGATTTTAAATTTGAATCTTCAATGAGTTGAATTTTGGTTTATGGATTTTTTTAATAGTTCATACGACATTTTGAACCACAAATTTTTGAACGGTTTTAAGTCCCCGTGGCTGCGGTTACAATAATGATGCTGAACATTTTTTTTCTGAAACCACTTTTTTACTACTCTAGCACGATTACAGGGAACATTGTCATCCTGAAAAATGAAATTGCAGTCGTAAAGTATTCTAGATGATGGCAGCATCTTGTTTTTTAATATCGAGATCTCTTTCTGGGCATTTACCGTGTGATTGACGATATGGAGGTTCTGAACACCATGTGCACAGATGCAGCTCCAAACCATGACCTTCACCGGATGATTAATATTAGTCACTAAGCAACTTGGGTGGAATGCTTCATGCTTTAATCTCCTTACATAGGCACTACTCTGATTCCCATTAGGGCAAAGTTCTGATTCATCACTGAAAATAACATTTTGGGCGACAGATGTCAAAAGAGGGAAACTTTGGAGAAGTAATTAATTGGCGCATAAAACCTGGTTGCAGAGCATTTCGAAGAATCAGTACGATTTTCAACAGTAAGGTATTATCACGTCTTTAAAGAAAATTATTTAATCAATGCATTTTTTTTAATTTAACTTATGGGTCAGAGACATGGGCTTTAAGAAATTGTGTACATAGGCTGCAGACACTCGGAAGAGGTATGGAGAGATTTCATACTTTTTGTAACCAGCAGAGATAAAAAGTGGAGCTCGGAGATCAGAAAAGTGACGCGAGTGGAAAACATCATGATTAAAGTAAAACCCGTGAAATGGCAGTGCGTTGGACATATTCCTAGAAGAAGAGATCCCGGATGGACAACTGAAGAATGAACCAAGATACAAGAAAGGTCTCAGAAAAGACCAGGCGGGTGATGTGAATGAAATTCAAGAGCACGCTGGAGTAACATGAGAGGAGACTGGCTCAAAACAGATAATTTTGAGAGAAACTGGAGGATACCTTCATCCATCTGTCGATCGATAATGGTTGACAATTATAATGGCATGCAAAATAGTGGCTATTAAATAGGAAAATGCAGAAAATCGTAATTTTAAGTGTTGAAGGTACACCTGCCGCATTTTAAACATTTATACAAATACCGATCTGACAAAATATTAAAACCACCTCTGCGTTATGCAAATCAGCGTCACGATATATGTATAGTAGTAACTGCGGGAACTGAACTGCAGTCATGGTACCAAATATCCAGATACATCCTCCAACATATCGTTTTATCTATGCCTCATCGGGTGAGATCTGTTTTGGCGGCGAGAGTAAAAACTTACAACATACATTAGGTAGGTGGTTTTAATGTTTTTGCTGATCGGTGTATGTTCAGCCCACTTCGATTTCTTGGATTTTAATCTGATCATGACATTTTTCATTCTTGTTGTTTTCTTGAACCACGAGTTCCTCTTCTTATTTTTTGTGGTTACATCAAGCATGCCTCTCTTCATGCTTCTTTCAGTTGACTACAGTCTTCCTATTTCTTTTTTAGTTAGGATCCATGTCTCTGCTCCATACGTTACTGATGTAATAATGCATTGACTAAATACTTTTATTTTAAGACATAATAGTATATTGCTCTAGAAAATTATACTTTTTCTTCCAAGAACTCTCTAACCAAAGTTTGTAATTCGATTAATTTCTGCATCGAATCAAGACTCAATCGATATCTGTTGTTCAAGGTAAATGCTGGTATCAGTTACCTACTGATTTTCTTCATCAATCGATAGATCTTAATTTTTAAAAAAAATTATCGTACATAAATAAATATACAAATATATAAATGCACATAAATAAATATACACAGGTGCATATGTATTACGGAATTTAAATACTTACGTTCCTGGGTATAAACGACAATTCTCGTTGTTGGTGGAGTCTCGTGTTCTGTAATTACTTTAGCTAAAATGTGAAAAAAGGGGTATAATAATAAGAATAAAATATTCAAGTTTTTCATATATTTTATAATACTTAAATATTAGTGTAGTATAAGTACATATCAGTATCTTTACTTTGAAATTGTTTTTCTTCTTTCGTGCTTTAAAGAACTGCACCAGCATCTAAGACATCGTCTATTCTAGATTTTGGTTCATCACTTTTAAGTAAGGAACAAAATCATGGCCACGGGGCAGACAGACATCCAAGGCCACATCTGGTGTGTAGAACCCGATAAAAACTCGAAATATTAGCCAGAAGCCAGATCCTTCTCTTCCCAATCCACAAAGTCGGAATCAAAAATTCATAAACCCATTTTTTAATGGTAGATCCTGTTTTTTGCATATCATTTTTGAAAATAAATGTGACAAAATTTATGTAAAATTATAGTGCTTAAAAGTTGTTTGAACATGTGAGGCGTTTTTAGTTCTGTTCAACAAAATTATTCAAATTTCGCAACATCTCTCCAAATGTTTATGCTATAATTGCACTAAATATGATGTGTGTCTTCCATTCTTTGTTAGGCTGTTATTACAATACTTCATAGAACGCCTTACCGGGAATCCAATTTATTTACTGCTGCTTATGGAACATCATCATAATTATCAACAAAAACTTTTCATAACTGTCGGCATTTAGTTAATTTCTTCCATCGCACAACAGCACGCTTACGAATTTCATCCACTCTTGTGAATTCCTGATATATGAGTTGCATTTTCTATGTTTCTTTAAGCTGCCAGTCGTCGCACTGTACATCTGTCTTATTTAAGGTGCATGTCATTAAACCATAAGTAACAACTAGAAATATGTCTTGATGAAAAACTTTTCTAGTAAGACACAGTGGTAAATTACTATTCGAAATTGTACTGTTTCTTCCAGATGCAGCACCAGCCAAATTTCATAGGCCAGTGAATTTTTTCGTCGATCTGAACCTTGCTTGATATTTGTTGTACAAGGTGGATTTATTCATCATGTATAAGGATTAATCGATAATTGAAACAAACCGATTCAGCCAATATTAACAACAACGTAAGCTCAAACACCTGACTCTGCAGCTACTCGGGTGTCCATAATTATTGTGACAATCACATAATAATGAATATCGCATAATCCACACGATAGACTTTAATGACAATTGGTACGAACATACACTGAAGTGCCAGAAAAACTGGTACAGACGAGCTCATGCAAAATACATAGCAATGTCACCTTTGCGCGTACTCGGTTGCACCTGCCAGTGGGTATATAAAGCGATAGACATCCTTGCCAGCTGTTAGAGCTGTTTTCGGCATGAGAATGACAAGTAATAATGATTTAAGCGATTTTCAACGCGGTGTCATAGTTGGCGCTCGTGAGATGGGTCATAGTATTTCGGAGGTAGAAACGAAGTTCGGATTTTCACGGACGACCATTGCAAGGGTGTACCGTGACTACAAGAATTCCGGCAGAACCTCCAACCTACGTTGCCAGTGTGGCCGTAAAAAGACATTAGGTGAACGTGACCATCGTCAGCTGTCAAGAATCGTTTCACGCGATAGGCGTGCAATACTCTCGCAGGTATAATCGGAATTCAATGCTGGAGTCTCAACAAGCATCAGCATCCGGACTGTGCAACAAGCATCAGCGTCCGGACTGTGCAACAAGCATCAGCGTCCGGACCCTGCACTATATGGTCTTTGGGAGCCGACGCCCAACTCGAATTCCCTTGATGGGTGTACGACACATAGCTATGCTCCTCGCTTGGGCATGGCAACACCGCCACTGGACACTTGGTGACACGAAACAAGTAGCTTTGTCTGACTTGGAAGATGTAAGGATTCATGCGTGGCGCAAATCCCATGAAGCGATGGATCCCGCCTGTCAATAAGGAACTGTACCGGCTGGTGGGGGATCCGTAATGGTATGGGGTGTGTTTATCTGGACTTCACTGGGACCCCTGGTACGTCTACAAACGTCTGTGACCGGTCAACGCTATGTGCGCATCTTTCTGACGAAGTACACCCGTTCATGTCCTGCATTCATGCTGATGGGTTGGGCCTGTTCCAACAGAACAATGCACCTCCACACTAGTGTCGGGACGCCACATTATAGTTAGAGGAGCATTCATCTGAGTTTGGAGAGTTGCCATTCCCAACCAAGTCCCCAGATCTGAACGTGGTAGAACACATTTGGGATGCCATGCAACTTGCTATCAAACACAGGAATCTGAGACCACGGAATAAACCCGAATTGTGGAACACTCTGCATGATGTATGGTGTGCGTTGCCTACAGCATATTTCCAGAAGCTAATGAGTCCATGCCCCGTCGTATTTCTGCAGTCCTACGCTCCCGTGGGGGACCTACCAAGTATTAGACTGGTGTACCAGTTTTTCTGGCACTTCAGTGTACATATATCGATAACGCAGCAATACACAATAGAAAAACATGAATAAACAAAGCTGAAACACTTCCTGTCTTAGAACGGTCAGAGTTAACGCTGAAACAATTCCCGTCTTAGAACGGTCACAGACTGGACAATACGTTTAGCGTTTTTACTGGACAATACCTGTTTGAACGTTGACTGTGACCATTCTAAGCTTTGAGAAATAAGTCCAGACGGCGTCTCGCAGCGGGGTGCAAGATTTTGATCCGTAATAGAGATTTCAGACTCATGTGAGTTGTGTGTTATAATATTTAGATGGTGTCGAGCATTTTGTAATTGCTTTTAGATATCTTACAGAGAGGAGTCCAAAGGAGAATCCAAGAAATATACTTTGAGGCTCCTATTACATCCTTATTATGTCTTGAACTTCTCGAACGACATATTTACAATTTCTTTGTAGTTTCAGTCTTTGTAGTTATTTAAAGATGTTTACTGACACCTTCGGAGGTAACACAGACCCTTTTTGGATCCGAACGATGAGTTCGAGAGAAGAAATCTAATTTTCTTACGGCACATGAACCTTAATGCGAAGATATTCATTAATTCACATTTGACGGAAGCGAATCTTCAAAGTAGCACTCATGTTGAACTACATAAATTTGGAAAACACATATCTTGTTAAAAACTTTATTTTTCGTATTTCAGGATGATGCTATTAAATGCAGAACCTCCCACACCTCAAAGTTATCTATCTACCTGTACAAATTTCAAAGTGAAGGGTCGCAAAAATAAACTTTTTTGAAGGTAGTGCAAAACAATAAATTTTACCGGATTTCAAAATTACCTTATTTCCCTAAATTTGCTTAAGTGAAAAACTTCGGTTATACGTTCTTAATCCTGTAAACGTAAATCCTTTAAACGTTAAAAAGGAAAAGAGAATTTCAAAATGGGAAATTCTGAAATGTTGAATGTCTCCAAACAGGAAAAATAAAGGGGGGGGGGGGGTTAGCTCCCATGCACACGTTATTGCAGATTACGCAAATTTATATATATTTTTTTTTATTGGAGGTTTAACGACCACCCTGAGCAACTCAATGAGCTATAAGCAGTCGCCCGTCCCTAATTTAGGGTCACTGGTTCCAGGGAAGGGAGAGAGACAGTGCCGTAAGACAGAAACAACATCCATGCCTCTCCGGTATTCGAACCCGGACCCCGTTCGGACGAATGATCAGAGGCCATCGCTTAGACCACTGCGGCACTGGGGCCGCAAAATTTATAATGTATGGAATGCAAATTACAGTGGTGTGCAAAAACGTATTGCATCATGTGTAAAAACCGGGAATTGTTAATTTTAACTCTTGTTTTAACTAACTGATTTTCAAAGTCATTTCATCATTTACAAATATGCCATCAGATACGAAATTCAATGGAGATAACAAAAATGTCTAAGTTTTTCCTGTAGCTACTTCTATTCTTTAGATACATTACAAGAATGATGACCATGTCGAAGTTATTATAAAAAGAATCATTTATGCAATAGAGCAATAAGCCTTTTTTGTAATTCATAAAAAATGAATTACAAAAACGACTTTATTGCTGTAAACCTAAATATTAAGCAACTTCAATACCATTTCAATTCAGAAATATAAAGAAGCAAAATTTTAAAAGGTACGTAATATTTTTTTGTCCAGCCTTTAGCTTTAACCACAACTTTGCATCTTGATGGCATACTGTGAACAAAGTTTTGCAACAGATTGGATTGGACAATACGATTTTAAATTTGAATCTTCAATGAGTTGAATTTTGGTTTATGGATTTTTTTAATAGTTCATACGACATTTTGAACCACAAATTTTTGAACGGTTTTAAGTCCCCGTGGCTGCGGTTACAATAATGATGCTGAACATTTTTTTCTGAAACCACTTTTTTACTACTCTAGCACGATTACAGGGAACATTGTCATCCTGAAAAATGAAATTGCAGTCGTAAAGTATTCTAGATGATGGCAGCATCTTGTTTTTTAATATCGAGATCTCTTTCTGGGCATTTACCGTGTGATTGACGATATGGAGGTTCTGAACACCATGTGCACAGATGCAGCTCCAAACCATGACCTTCACCGGATGATTAATATTAGTCACTAAGCAACTTGGGTGGAATGCTTCATGCTTTAATCTCCTTACATAGGCACTACTCTGATTCCCATTAGGGCAAAGTTCTGATTCATCACTGAAAATAACATTTTGGGCGACAGATGTCAAAAGAGGGAAACTTTGGAGAAGTAATTAATTGGCGCATAAAACCTGGTTGCAGAGCATTTCGAAGAATCAGTACGATTTTCAACAGTAAGGTATTATCACGTCTTTAAAGAAAATTATTTAATCAATGCATTTTTTTTAATTTAACTTATGGGTCAGAGACATGGGCTTTAAGAAATTGTGTACATAGGCTGCAGACACTCGGAAGAGGTATGGAGAGATTTCATACTTTTTGTAACCAGCAGAGATAAAAAGTGGAGCTCGGAGATCAGAAAAGTGACGCGAGTGGAAAACATCATGATTAAAGTAAAACCCGTGAAATGGCAATGCGTTGGACATATTCCTAGAAGAAGTGATCCCCGATGGACAACTGAAAAATGAACGAAGAGACAGTAAAGGACTCAGAAAAGACCAGGCGGGTGATGTGAATGAAATTCCAGAGCACGCTGGAGTAACATGAGAGGAGACTGGCTCAAAACAGATAATTTTGAGAGAAACTGGAGGATACCTTCATCCATCTGTCGATCGATAATGGTTGACAATTATAATGGCATGCAAAATAGGGGGCTATTAAATGGGAAAATGCAGAAAAACGTAATTTTAAGTGTTGAAAGTACACCTGCCCCATTTTAAACATTTATACAAATACCGATCTGACAAAATATTAAAACCACCTCTGCGTTATGCAAATCAGCGTCACGATATATGTATAGTAGTAACTGCGGGAACTGAACTGCAGTCATGGTACCAAATATCCAGATACACCATCCAACATATCGTTTTATCTATGCCTCATCGGGTGAGATCTGTTTTGGCGGCGAGAGTAAAAACTTACAACATACATTAAGTAGGTGGTTTTAATGTTTTTGCTGATCGGTGTATGTTCAGCCCACTTCAATTTCTTGGATTTTAATCTGATCATGACATTTTTCATTCTTGTTATTTTCTTGAACCACGAGTTCCTCTTCTTATTTTTTTGTGGTTACATCAAGCATGCCTCTCTTCATGCTTCTTTCAGTTGACTACAGTCTTCCTATTTCTTTTTTAGTTAAGATCCATGTCTCTGCTCCATACGTTACTGATGTAATAATGCATTGACTAAATACTTTTATTTTAAGACATAATAGTATATTGCTCTAGAAAATTATCCTTTTTCTTCCAAGAACTCTCTAACCAAAGTTTGTAATTCGATTAATTTCTGCATCGAATCCAGACTCAATCGATATCTGTTGTTCAAGGTAAATGCTGGTATCAGTTACCTACTGATTTTCTTCATCAATCGATAGATCTTAATTTTTAAAAAAAATTATCGTACATAAATAAATATACAAATATATAAATGCACATAAATAAATATACATAGGTGCATATGTATTACGGAATTTAAATACTTACGTTCCTGGGTATAAACCACAATTCTCGTTGTTGGTGGAGTCTCGTGTTCTGTAATTACTTTAGCTAAAATGTGAAAAAAGGGGTATAATAATAAGAATAAAATATTCAAGTTGTTCATATATCTTATAATACTTAAATGTTAGTGTAGTATAAGTACATATCAGTATCTTTACTTTGAAATTGTTTTTCTTCTTTCGTGCTTTAAAGAACTGTACCAGCATCTAAGACATCGTCTATTCTAGATTTAGGTTCATCCCTTTTAAGTAAGGAACAAAATCATGGCCACGGGGCAGACAGACATCCAAGGCCACATCTGGTGTGTAGAACCCGATAAAAACTCGAAATATTAGCCAGAAGCCAGATCCTTCTCTTCCCAATCCACAAAGTCGGAATCAAAAATTCATAAACCCATTTTTTAATGGTAGATCCTGTTTTTTGCATATCATTTTTGAAAATAAATGTGACAAAATTTATGTAAAATTATAGTGCTTAAAAGTTGTTTGAACATGTGAGGCGTTTTTAGTTCTGTTCAACAAAATTATTCAAATTTCGCAACATCTCTCCAAATGTTTATGCTATAATTGCATTAAATATGATGTGTGTCTTCCATTCTTTGTTAGGCTGTTATTACAATACTTCATAGAATGCCTTCCCAGGAATCCAATTTATTTACTGCTGCTTATGGAACATCATCATAATTATCAACAAAAACTTTTCATAACTGTCGGCATTTAGTTAATTTCTTCCATCGCACAACAGCACGCTTACGAATTTCATCCACTCTTGTGAATTCCTGATATATGAGTTGCATTTTCTATGTTTCTTTAAGCTGCCAGCCGTCACACTGTACATCTGTCTTATTTAAGGTCCATGTCATAAAACTATAAGTAACAACTGGAAATATGTCTAGATGAAAAACTTTTCTAGTAAGACACAGTAGTAAATTACTATTCGAAATTGTACTGTTTCTTCCAGATGCAGCACCAGCCAAATTTCATAGGCCAGTGAATTTTTTCGTCGATCTGAACCTTGCTTGATATTTGTTGTACAAGGTGGATTTATTCATCATGTATAAGGATTAATCGATAACTGAAACAAACCGATTCAGCTAATATTAACAACAACGTAAGCTCAAACACCTGACTCTGCAGCTACACGGGTGTCCAAAATTATTGTGACAAACACATAATAATGAATATCGTATAATCCACACGATAGACTTTAATGACAATTGGTACGAACATACACTGAAGTGCCAGAAAAACTGGTACTGACGAGCTTATGCAAAATTCACAGCAACGTCACCTATGCGCGTACTCGGTTGGGTCCGCCAGTGCGTATATAAAGCGATAGACATCCTTGCCAGCTGTTAGAGCTGTTTTCGGCATGAGAATGACAAGTAATAATGATTTAAGCGATTTTCAACGCGGTGTCATAGTTGGCGCTCGTGAGATGGGTCATAGTATTTCGGAGGTAGAAACGAAGTTCGGATTTTCACGGACGACCATTGCAAGGGTGTACCGTGACTACAAGAATTCCGGCAGAACCTCCAACCTACGTTGCCAGTGTGGCCGTAAAAAGACATTAGGTGAACGTGACCATCCTCAGCTGTCAAGAATCGTTTCACGCGATAGGCGTGCAATACTATCGCAGGTATAATCGGAATTCAATGCTGGAGTCTCAACAAGCATCAGCATCCGGACTGTGCAACATACCCTGCACGATATGGTCTTTGGGAGCCGACGCCCAACTCGAGTTCCCTTGATGGGTGCACGACACAAAGCTATGCGCCTCGCATGGGCATGGCAACACCGCCACTGGACACTTGATGACAGGAAACAAGTAGCTTTGTCTGACGCGTCGCGTTTCCAACTATATCAGGCAGATGTAAGGATTCATGCTTGGCGCAAATCCCATGAAGCGATGGATCCCGCCTGTCAATAAGGAACTCTACTGGATGGTGGGGGATCCGTAATGGTATGGAGTGTGTTTATCTGGACTTCACTGGGACCCCTGTTACGTCTACAAACGTCTGTGACCGGTCAACGCTATATGCGCATCTTTCTGACGAAGTACACCCGTTCATAGGCCGAAGTAGGGTGTACTTCTGACGAAGTACACCCTACTTCGGCCTATGACATGAACGGGCCTATATTCATAGGCCTATGACTTCGGCCTAGGACATTAACGGGTGTACTTCTGACGAAGTACACCCGTTCATGTCCTGCATTCATGCTGATGGGTTCGGCCTGTTCCAACAGGACAATGCACCTCCACACAAGAGTCTGGACGCCACATTATAGTTAGAGGAGCATTCATCTGAGTTTGGAGAGTTGCCATTCCCAATATCTTGTTTTTTAATATCGAGATCTATTTCTGGGCATTTACCGTACGATTGACGATATGGAGGTTCTCAACACCATGTGCACACATGCAGCTCCAAACCATGACCTTCACCGGATGATTAATAGTAGTCACTAAGCAACTTGGGTATAATGCTTCATGCTTTAATCTCCTTACATAGGCACTACTCTGATTCCCATTAAGGCAAAGTTCTGATTCATCACTGAAAATAAAATTTCCCCATTGCTTGGTTGTCCATGACCATGAGACATGCTGCTTTGCCCACTGAAGACCACGCTGTCTTTGATTTTCAGTTAACAGTGGTTTACGCTTGCCTTTGCAGCCACATAAGTCTTAGTGAAGCAGCCTCCTCTTAACACTAGATGTACTCGCAGTAACATCAGTAACTTCAGACCATCTCCGAAGTAATACTGTCTGCCAAGTTTAGCTTTCTGAGCATTCTGTCCTGTCCGGTTGTAGTGGATCTAAGCCTTCCACTACGACGTATATTTTCAATATTAGTATAAATCCATTCCGAAAGCATACTATAGAAAATGAAAAAGGATTAAAGAAAGAAAAAGTGGAATGGAACGGAACTTACCCGGCAGACCCACAAAACTGGGAGTTAGAGACCGACGGATGCTGGCCAGAGAAATTCGGAAAAACCGCACCATATGCTGTTTCTTCCAAAAGCTCTTCAGGCAAGTTTTGTGCGCCGATTAATTTCTTCATCAATGTTACCCTCACTTGATAAGTGTCTTTTACTTTTATCAGTAGCTTAATAACTTTCAAATCATTACTGCTCACTCTTTCAGAGATTTGCCTTGAAGAATATCCGTCTTCATGCAGAACAACTGTTTTTATTCTGTCTGTTGCGGACAATTCTGCAGTTTTAACGATTTTTGAGATAATGCACAAATTATACCCTAATAACAACAAGAAGCGACCATTACAACGCTCTAGTAGAGAGAGGGAGAGAGAGAGATTTCCTATCTGAGGTTGAGAGACTCAAACCCATAGCGCTCTGCGTCTTTTGGCAGGTGAAAAAGAAGAAGATAAGGGAATTGGGAACAGAGTTTCCTGATAGAACAGCATGAAAGAAGATTACAGAAAAATTGATTCAAAAGGAGTATACGATTTCCCGTTAAGTATTGAAGTTGTAAGCTACCCTAAATAGTTACCTGCAACAAATCGCTCCGAGCAATAAATCCCGCAGCCAATGTCAGGCCGCAGGAATCGGGGAAAGGACAGGGAAAGGGGAGCCTAAAAAAGACCACACAAGACAAATCCGACAGATAAACACCCAGTTTTCTCACAAAACCATGTGTTGCAAGGCACCTGAAACCACATAATTGTCGTTTACTCAGTTCCCGTGTAGGAGTCGGCTTTTCGCCTTGCTTCTCATGGGCATTTCAGAGAAAAGATATTTTCCCACTGGCTGGTGGGGAGTTTGGTCCTTTTTTTTTTTTTTAAACCATAGTATCTTGTTTCTGGGCCAGTCTTACATATGTGGACTGAAAAATTCCTTTTTGCAAAACAAGAGTTTGGCTTAAAAGAGCCGTTTTTTTTAACAAAATTTCTTCTCATGTGTGAAGAATACCCTCTGAACACTAGTCTCAATTATTGTTATTTTTTTTTGCTAGAGTAGGTATGAATTGGGTTCATTTCTGAAACTTTATTCAAGATAGCTTTTGGCCTTTTATACCTGTCAGTTTCATTGACAGTATAGTTAATGGCCTCTCTGAACAGAGGATTAGGATGAATCTTAGCTTTTTCATAGTATCTTTCAGCTAAATCATACATCGTATAATGGATAGAATTAATATTTAGCATGCTGCGGATAGCATGGTTTGAAGTTCTTCCGTCAAGTCCAACTGTCATACGTAGGGTTTTATTTTGAAATGAGGTAATATTATTTTTCCGCTGTTTGTTTCAGTTACCCCAGATAGGACAGCCATAAGTAATAACAGTGCTGATACAGGCTTTCCATATCCATGTTTTATTTTTCCTGCTAAGCCTTTTATTTTTTATTATTGGCTGGAGACTTCCTCTGATCTTAAAATATTTGGTCAGAGTTTCTTTAATATGCTTGTTCCAGTTCAGGTTGTGGTCCATAATAAGTCCTAAATATTTAACATCTTTTACCCAAGATATTTTTTTATACATTTCTATTTCAAAGTCTGGATTGTATTTATATTTATTACTAGAAAACAGAATTGCTTGAGTTCTTCCAGTGTTGATTTCGATTTTCCAATCTAAGAAATACATCTCAAGCTTTTCCACATAATGTTGCAACATGAAAGTTGCTTGATTTTTATTTTTGGAAGTATAAGCAAGTGCTCTGTCGTCAGCATAGAGAGCTGTAGTCAGATTCCTGTTATTATAGTTGGGAAAGTCTGACGTAATAATAGAGTACAGCGTTGGCGCGAGTACATGCCTTGCGGTACACCAGCTTCTATTTTTTTAACGGTTTTTTCCCATTGATTTTTACACAGAATGTTCTGTTAGTGGTTCCGCATCAAGACTTATAAAGACTGGAGTGGGATTAGGATAGCATTACGAAGCAGCCAATCAGGTAAAAGAATGTCTATGATTGGCCTTAATATCAGATACGCAGCTAACGTGAATTTCAATGTGTATTTCAAACGTCATATATGTCATATCTTAAGAACAGAAGCAGCTATAGGAAAAACTAAGACATTTTTGAAATCTCCATTAAATTTCTTATGCAATGGCATTTACACGACATAAAAACTATGCAAATGAGTTAGTTAAAAGAAGAGTTAAACCTCAAAATTCACAGTTTTTTCAGGTGATGCAATAGTATTGCACACCACTGCACAAGAATACTTTGTTTGTTAAGAATATGTATACTTTGACTTTTGTGTGAATTCTTTTATTCCAACTCTATTACAAAACAGGTTAAGAAATTCCGTACTTTTTCATATTTTTCATATATGAAAACACAAACCTGACTTTTAAAATACAAGATAATAATCCGTATATCGTTTTGCTTGATATTCATTATCTAATTTCACATTCCTTTTTTTAAGCTACACTAGTTGATTTAGCATTAGTGCCAAGTAAAACATCCAACAATCATCGCTTGTTTAAAATTTTATGAGTTCAGAGAAAACTGAGACCTGTGGACGTTAGTTAGTACGGTAATTTTTTGCACCACGTATTTCATAGCTGAAACAAATTCTGTCCCGATTTTCTCCAAGTTGTAACATACCGGATTACGTATAAAGTGTGTATTTTTGATAAACTGAAATTCAAAATTTAACTTGTTCGGTTGGACAGAAAGTAATGTCCGATGACGAGCAGGCATCCGAAAGTGGAAGCCTGGTCACGGCGCACATAAGCTACTGAGATTATGTAGCACACCGAAAGGACATCAGTAGGTAGGTGGCCTAAGACAGTGGCAGTTAGTAGTTAGGAGGCGAAGAACGTAAACGTCAGCCAACAAGGAAGTGGGCGAGCGACACATCCGCCACTGCATGCTGTATTTGTTTCGTCGCGGTAGCACCCCAGCAAGTGCTATAAGGAACATTTCTCGCGTACCCCAATGCCATTATAACATCATCAGTAAAGCCGTTGGTTCGAATGGTTTCAAAAGGAAAGCTTTGACCTGTGAGACCGCCTTAAAGTCAGAAGACCCACAACAGTGGATATGGACACAGACCCACGTGTGACCGCCTTACGTCCCACGTATGACCATCTTACGACCCGCGTATGACCATCTTACGACCCACGTGGACCACTTGCGATCCACGTATGACCACCTTCCGACCCACGTTTCACCATCTTACGACCACGTGTGACCACCTTGCAACCCACGTGTGACCACCTTACGAGCCATGTGTGACCACGTTTTGACCCACGTGTGCCCACCTAGCGACCCACGTGTGCCCACCTAGCGACCCACGTGTGACCACCTTGCGACTCACGTGTGACCATCTTGCGACCCACGTGTGACCGCCTTACCAACTACGTGTGACCATCTTACGACCCACGTGTGACCGCCTTACGACTCAAGTGTGACCATCTTACGACTCACGTGTGACCATCATACGACCCACGTATGCCAATCTGACGACCCAAGTGTGACCATCTTACGACCACGTGTGACCACCTTGCGACCCACGTGTGACCACCTTGCGACCCACGTGTGACCTCCTTACGACTTAGGTGTGACCACCTTACGAGCCACGTGTGACAATCTTACGACCCATGCGTGCCCGCCTTACGACCGACGATGAGCATCTTACGACCCGCGTGGTCACAAGCGTGACTTGCTCGATGAGCTGGGATCTATCCACACGAGCATTATAATGCACCTGCGTCATCTTGTAGAAGGTGCACATGAGGTGAGATTTGGTACCCATCAGTTCACAGTTAAGCATTAAGCAAATGACATGAGTGCATGCGTTTCCCTGCATGCACGTGACCAAGTTGAACCGTTCTAGGACCACACTGTGACAGGTGACGAAAAATGGGTCGTGTATGACAACGTCAGCTCCCGCGAAACAGTGGCTAGACTCAAAACAGAAGCTCATGTAGATCCCCAAAGGAGTCTTACACCCACGCATGGTCCTTCTCTCTGGTTAGTGGGATATGCAGGAAGTCATATTTTTTAGCTGCTACCAGACACTACTGTCACAGCCGATGAGTACGGCCGTCAGCTCGGCGATCTACACGCACCTCTCACGTTTAAATGACTAGAACTGCTGAACGACAAGTGCTTCGTTCTACAGCAAGGTGCAGCGAGAATACGCACAGCACGGGCGACATGACGGAAGTTCAGGCACCTGGGCTGGGAGCAGCTACCACACCCAGTCTATTTCCTGGACACTGCCCCAAGCGACTATCACCTTTCCCGTTCGTTCAGCATTTGGTTGAGGGATAGTGTTTCATCAAACAGGACCATGTCGAAGGCGTGCTTACTCACTTCTTGGCTTCCAGACCGCCACGACTTTACATGGAAGGTGTACGATAGATGCCCGCAGACGATGAGAGCAGGTCGTGACAAAGCATGGCGACTACATTGTGGAAAATGTTTTACTTACATATACTGTAGTTAGCACGTTTCTGTTGCCTTGCATTCTCAGTAAAAACATTTAAATGAATTACATATTATCGAACTGAAAAAGCGATAGAAACCTAATTAAAATACGGGTACTAGCGCAGAATTCCATACAAAAGGGAAAATATAGAACCACAAACGCACAAGGGCCGTTCCATAAAAACGAAGAATAAAATCACCCAAAATGAAGAAATATAGGTACAACAAAATATATGTTATACTTTCTGAAAGTATCTTCCCTCGGATGATATGCAACGGTCCCATCGTTCAGTCCACATGTGGCAAAGGCATTTTGCGGAAGCTGCTTCAGAGATCCCTGTACAGTTTGAATAACATCTGTGTTGAATGTTGCGCCACGGAACTTCTCCTTGATTGTTGGAAAACAACCAGAAATCACACGGGCCAAGGTCAGGACTGTAGACAGGCAGTGGTAAAATTTCAATACTGCATTTCGTAAGAAACTGTTGAACACAAGCAGCCACATGTAGACGCGCGTTATCATCATGAAGGGACTTCTTGCCCACCAATTCCGGTCGATTAATCGACATGCATCGTCGCAGAAACTTCAAGACTGAAATGTAATGCTCACCATTGACAGTAGTTTGTGGAGGAACGGCATGCTGGTATACTACATCTTATAACGTAGTAAGTTTTTCCGTCATTTTCGTCCACGCCGGGCATCGAATACGGGTCCCCTCACACCGGAGTAAGTCGCTCTCCCAACTGAGCTACGCGGACGTATGCTCTCGCTCCTTTATCTGATGGGCGTCCTGCGTGGCCCGCACGTCACAACCTTTATGGTCAAAGAAAATTATCATCATCACCTTACCAGCTGATTTGGTTTGGCAGAAGTTTTTAGTGAGGATTCGAGCCTATATGTTTCCAGACACACGTTGCGCGCTTCGTGATGGGGTCGAATTAGTAGACCCATGTTTCATCGGCAGTTGTTACTGTGTTTACAAAGTTTGGATTCTTTGCAATAGTTTGTTTTTACTGACATCACACTTGAACTCTGGCTAACAATTGTTTCCTCGTCAGGTGATGAGGCACCCATCTGGAACACACACGATGCAGCAGTAATTTGTCGCGTAGAATGCGGAATACCGACGTTTTTGAAATATTAGTTGACGCCGATATGTCTTTACAAGTCATTCGTTGATCTTCTTGCGGGATTGCCCAAACAGTGTTAACAATACACTCCGTAACAACACTTTCATGTTGGCCAGGCCTAGGAGTGATTTCTGCAGACAGTTGCCGTTTTTTGAAATCACGATGCCATCTAAAAATCTCTGACTTACCCAAACTTTTATCTTTGTAAGCTTCTTTCCTTAAATCAACTGTTTCTGGAGCCGTTGCACCCAAACGATAGCAAAATTATATCACACAACGGAATTTACTTCTTAACTCTGAATCACTCACCTCCATAGCTGTATGGCGAAATTAAGACGTAGATTAAATAACTGCGCAGTAATAAAACCAGAATCGTCTGCAACAGCTAATAGCTGTTGCCACAGATACTTCCTCAATTTAGTTAGTCGTCTCCGTGGTTATTTTTTCCCTTCGCACTGTTGCGACTCAAAACATTTACTCTCAGTTTCCATGGAACGGCCTTTGTATAACTGAGGTTCCGATGTGTCTATGCAGTTAGCTAACTACACTGCTGGCCACCCAAAATGCAACACCAAGAAGGAAGCATCCGATTGGCCTGAAATTCGAAGAATTCGTCGCCCGTGAGAGGACATGCAAACGATTAGCATTGCAGGGCATATGCAAATCATGTGCGCCCGGCACGCAACGGAGAAACACTATAAGGAGGGTGCACAGAAGGCGGGGTGTAAGTAGTGGAAGTGTGTTCTGCTGCCGTACCTGTGCGTGGGAAGCTTCCTGACGCCTCGTCGCAGGATACGGCAGTCATTCCAGCACGTTTCGGTGTTCGACAGAGGACGAATAGTGGCTTATCGCGACAGCGGTTTATCGAACCGAGACATCGGCGCCCGTGTGGGTTGACATCCAGCCACAGTGAGGCGAGTATGGATTCGGTGGGTGCAGGGGGGACGGACGGACCGACGTGAGCGATAGCTGCAGCCGCGGCACACCACCGAACGAGAGGACCGGAATGTTGTGCGGCGGGCATTGACGGCTCGCACCGCCACATCACGAACGTTAGCACAGTAATTAGGGTGTGTTGCGCAACAACCTGTGTCAGCAAGTACCGTTCGACGTCGTCTGCAGAAGTGGGGACGTGACGCACGGCGCCCGTTGCTCCGATTACCATTGACGTTACACCACCGGCGAGTGCGGCGGCAGTGACCCGTTGAACACCGCACCTGGACTACGGAATGGCACGACATTTTCTTCTTCGACGAATCCCGCTTCTGCCTACAACACCACGATGATCGGATTTGCGTGTGGCGGCACCGCGGCGAGAGACTATGACGCCTGCATTATTCATCGCCATACCGGTCCATCGCCTGGCGTTATGGTTTCGGGCGCAATTGGATATGACCCCCGAACCTCTCCGGTCAACAGGCACCGGTATATCTCCGACCTTTTTTGAGCCTGTAGTCCTTCCTTACCTGCAGTACCTGCCAGCGGCCACGTTTCAAAAGGACAATGCTCGCCCGCACGTGCAACAATTCTTCACGGCCCACCAGGTGTCACTGCTGCAGTGGCCCGCCTGTTCTCGCGATATGTGGCGTATCGAACACGTCTGATTGCTGATCGGCAACCGAGGGGCCCGGCGAGCACCACCCGTGGCTACGGCTGATGAACTGTGGCAACGTGTGGAAGCAGCCTGGACCGACATACCGCAAGCCCACATCCAAAGCCTCTTTCGCTCAATGCCGCGGCGCGTAACGGCCGTTATTGCCAACCATGGGGGCCACACGAACTATTGATGTCTGCGTGTTCCCCAAGTCGCGCGGGCCTGTAAGCTCAATCGTTTCATCTTTGTATCTGTTGTTATGTGTCCAGTAAATCTGGCTTTGCTATCTCGTGTCCTTCTTGGTGTTGCAGTTTGGGTGGCCAGCAGTGTATATAGAAATATTTTAGCAAAATGAAATACTTACGCTCCGGAGTATAACTCACAATCCTCGTTGTGGGTAGAGTCCCACGTAGTGTAAAAACTTTTACTAAAATGTGAAGAAAAGAAAAAGAAAAGAACAAAAATTACTGTCTAAAATTTCTAAAAACGTTTAAACATCAATATGGCATAATAACATTTCTACTTTATTTTGCAAAAGTAATTTCTTTTTCTTTTTTTGATTAAAAGACCTATACGAGCATCTAAGAGAATAAGTAGTCACACATCTTAAATTTGAGGTCACCACTTCCTAGGAAGCAACTAAATGTGGAAAGCTAAACAAATCCACACACATTGCCACTTCCGGATCTAAATAGAATTCGGATAATTTTCTAGGAGCCAGCGGCTTTTTCCCTGTTCTGCAACATATGAGACTCAGACATAATGGTACATCATAAAATTTGTGAACGTTTTTCGGTAGATATGTTGTTGTTGTTGTTTTTTTGTTGAAAATAAATAACCCAAATTTATGCAAAAATAAATTATTTTAACAATTCAAAGTATTTCCTTCCTTTCGGGGCATTTTTAATTCTGCTTGAGTAAAATTATCTCAAATTTCGTAAGATACCTTCCGAAATTGTCATGCTAAGCGTAACCTATGCTTTGCATTTTTCTTCGGCTATTTTAATTTCGTGGACTTTCTTCGAAATTAATGTATCTCCAATGATGAAAATTTAATCATCGGTAAAAATAACTTTACGTTATAGCCTAGTATACTTAATGTTTTCTAAAAGGTAACCACAATTTTATTAAAAATCAGTAACTTTTGCTTTGGCAGTGTCGGGAGCTGCTATAATAGAAGGCACCACCTCTGCAGATCAGTTAGTAATTGTAATGATGTAGCATTTTTTTCAGTAATTTTGTTGATCTTTTCGACTGGAATTAACACTTGAGTTTAACCTGCAAAAGTCTGGAATGTTTAGAATGACACGAATCACTTAGATTAAATTTTGTGATGATAATTTAGCAAAAAATATTACTAGAACTGTAGGTAACGCTCCCGAAATGAGTCAGCAAATGCACTCTGCGACATTTTCAGTTTTCACTGAGTGTAATACTGTGTTTCTTTCAGAACCTTAAAATAATTTACAAAGTATTTTCAACTGGGATGTCATATGTAATCTAGGTGGCCCAAAAGTTACTGTTAAAAATATAAAAAATTTAAAAAGGTTTTAGAGGGAAAACGCATTAGATACACGTTAAAATGGAATTAATTTTCATTTGATACACGCTAAAATGGTTCTAAAAATTTTCAGGAAAGTATCTCTCACCAGGAAAATATACAAAAATCTCGAAGTTTAACGACAACCATCTTTGCTCACCTACATTAAAATTAACACATACTTATTTTGTTTTCAAAATATAAATATGAAATACGGTATTTTAATATGTTTTGTTGTTAAAACTCCAGGGTATTTACTCCCAGATTTGTTATAGCAGTCAGCAAATAATTCATGAAATGAATAGGTATGTAGTGATTATTTAAAAACAAATTCGGCTTGTTATTATTATTACACATAATTTTGGGCAATTTGTTTTTAAATATTGGTAATTTTAAATGACATCAGCACAAAAGGTGCGCAAGCTCGAACGGAAGAGCAAACTATTACATATGCAAAAATTCTGATAAAACTATAAAATGAAGGAATTATTTACAAGTGCTGTAGGAAAGAGATTTTAAAAAATGCTTTAGAAGGTCAGTATGTGTACAATCATATGACAGTCTATGTCTAATTCGAACTTTAAGTAATTTCTTGTTTATCACTAGAAAACTGATAAAAATACTTACCTGGCTGTGTTATAATTCTGGTTCTTGTAGTAGGTAAAGTCTCCGTTTTGGTGACGGTTCTCGCTGAAAAAACAACAACAGAGTTTCACTTTACAGAAGAAAAATACCAGTACTCAATTGCAAACGTGAATTATTTACACCACTTCATTGTACGGTCATTTAAAACAAATTGCAAAAATGTGAGAACGGCTTCGGGTGTTAATGCAAATTTAGAGAAATCAGTCAACACGCGTGTTAGGTGATGCAACCGTGAAAATTAAGACTACTTAGTAATACGAGAAGTACAAGTCCAGGGATAGGGTACGCAAGGGAAAGGAAACAATGGATAATGTATACAAGGGAAAAGAAAAACAATTTTTCACGTTTTAAAGGTTTACAGCTGCGTGAAAACGATCGAAGCAGTTGAAAACTGTGAGAACATGAAGATACAGATGATAAATCTTAAAGCAGTTCACTTCAGTTGGCTGGATTTAAACGTGAGACATCTCAATTCTTTAAAAGAATGTCAGATCCGACAGAATATACACATACCGGCCAATGAATAAAATTTTTAATTCAATATCTGGTTGGACCAACTTTGGACAGAACTACAGCACAATGCGATTTGGCATAGATTCCAAAACATGTTGGATTGAATCTATGTCTACAGCGCATACGAGATGTTTGGTACCCGACTGTCTGTTAACTGGCTCATACACTCATTTTCATAAAAATCCGAGCACCAAGGCGTCGGATTGAAATGAGATTTTAGCAGTTAGATAGTACATACCAAGGACAGAAGTGATTACAATATCACAGTAGCAGGACGATTTCCCGCGGACATACGGTACACATTCCGGTCAGCGTTAGTACCCCTCGGACCACCTCTTGCTCAATTACATGGGGTGATACGGTTAAACATGGATTCAAAGAGTCGCCGTATGTTATTCTGGGACAGATTGGCCCACACTTCTTGCTACTGACGCTCTAAATCACGAACACTGGGACATCGGGAAAGCTGGCGTCCCATCTGGTCCCACACGTTCTCGATGGACGAAAGCTCGGGCGATCTGGCAGGCCACGAAAGCTTCGAAACATGACATAGACAGTCCTGAGAAACCCGAGCTGTGTGCGGACGGGCCTTAACTTGTTGGAAAATGGCTCTCCGGGCAGCTCCGCCAGGAAAGGCAGCACATGGGGCCGAAGGATCTGTTGTACGTTGCGCTGGGCTGTCAACGTCCCTCGGATCATTGCGATGGAAGTTCGGCTGTCATACGCGATGGCTCTCCAGACCATCACGCCTGCGTTCGGGACGTGTGCTGCTTTACAGTGAGGTTGGGATTGTAGCGTTCATCTGCGGTCGTCCACACTCTGACACGGTGGTCGTCCGTTTCCATACCGAAGAAGAATTCGTCGCTGAACTCTATACATCGCCAGTCTGTAGCATTACACGTTGCTTACACCACGGCAATCGACGCCAACGATGGTCAGGTGTTAATGAAGAAAACGTAAGGGCCGTCGAGAGTGCAGATTCAATTCTGCCAGGCGTCTGGAAATGGTTCTGGCGGACACAGGAAGATCATGTAGAGCCGCCACATACTTCTGGATATTGGACCAGGACATCGTTGCATCTGTGAGTGCTGGTTTCACGATCCCACGGTCCTGTCTGCTGGTGGGGTGTCTGTGTCGTTCACAGATTGTCCGTCGTGTCCGTGTGCCTTCCCGTGTCTATTGATCCCAACACGATCGCTCCGTACTGTCCGACAGGCCCAAATGGCAGCTGAGTCGGCGCGCCGGCCACCCTGCCTATCTCATTCCGACGATACGGCGTCGTTAAAATTCCTTCAGTTGCCGTTACGCACATCTACGGCGGCTCCTCGGCATGTCTATCGTTCAGGGATTTCAACTGACTCTTACCGCGCACTTCGGCATGGATGTGGAGTCTCCTACACGTCGCCTTATAAGCCACAAGGACTGCGATTGTAGCGCCGGTCATGGACGCGCGGACTTGCGGAATCGCATGAAACTTTAATCATTTGTATGTCTGCCATCCCCGTAGCTATTCGCCAAGTTTCGCGTTAATCACAAGGCTTTCTCTTGGTGCGCGGATTTTTATGACAATGAGTGTATTTGACGGAAGAAGCCTTTGCTCGCGGATCGGCTTTTCTAACATATCTACACATTCTCAATGTGGCTCAGATCCGGTCTTTGTGGTGGCCAGGGAAGATGGTGGAAGTCGCTCTCATGCTCGCTGAACACAGCCTACGCGATGGACTGTTGAGTAGCACTATCGTTTATGAAGCAGCAGTGTCCTGTTTTTTTTTGTTTTTTTTTTATTGGAGGTTTAATGACCACCGTGAGCAACTCAATGGGCTATAAGCAGTCGCCCGTCCCTAATGTAGGGTCACTGGTTCCAGGGAAGGGAGAGAACCAGTGCCTTAAGACACACACAACATCCATGCCTCACCGGGATTCGGACCCGGACCCCTTTCGGACGAATGATCAGAGGCCATCGCTTGAACCACCGCGCCACCGGGGCGGCCCTGCTTTAAAAAAAGTCAACACTGCACGACGGACTTGATCGGCAACAATTTTCAGATAATCATTGGCGGATACTCAACCTTCCAGAAATACCAACAGAACGTGCTCCATCTCATATCACCACCTGCAGAACCGTGAGTTGTGTTTTCAAGACAAGCTGATTCCATTGTTTCACGGGTTTCCGCCAAACCCTCTGTCTACCTTTGTCGCAACGCAGGGTGTACCGCGACTTGTCGAACTACATGGTTTTTTTCCAATCTTACAGTGTCGCGTCATTGTTTTCCTGGCACCACCGTAGAGGTACTTTCTGATTCTTCGCAGAAATCAGTGAATCGCTTACAGGAATGCAACTGTCAATAGAGATCCTCTTCAATTTTCTGCATATACTTCGCTGGCACATGGGGGCAGGAACAGCCTTCATCGAATGCTTCGGTCAATTGCTGCACGCAGAAAGACCTGCTTCTCTGTTTTAAGACTTCTTAGACGACGACGATCTCGTTATTGATATATTGTCGTCGGGCCTGGGTTGCGCTTCTGCGGCAAGCAGTGTGGGTTATTTTTTCATTGACTAAGAACCTGGCAAATCTCACAGTTATTTTCCTATTTATTAAAGATCCAGTTATTTCTGATCTTTTGAGGCACTAGTCAGCTATGATATTTTCATAATCGTTCCTCCAGCCAGACGGGCACCCACAATAAGCCCTTTATCGAACAATGAAAGATACTTTGTTTTAAATACACCAGAGTTGAATAATAATGAAACGCATATAGCGTATAAAAACCATTTTGTTTTGTGGTGTAGTCAGCACAAAGGTTCGCCAAGCTTTCGCACTCCACTGGGAGGCTTTTTCAAAGCAATGGTAGACACAAAAGTGCAGAGAATTAGAACATGTAAAGAACGAAGTTGATTTTTGAAAATAACGCTGGTGAAATCACCAGCATATTACACGAATTTTTATCACGTAATTATACAGTGCGTCGTGATGTGTTTCCATCCTTTAATAACGCATGACAAACCATTGGTAGTTCAGTAGAGACTATATCATTGCATGCAATGATATAGTCTCTACTGAACTAACAATGGTTTGGCATGCAATGATGTAGTCTCCGCTGAACAACCAATGGTTTGGCATGCAATGATATGGTCTCTACTGAAGAAATGACATGACGTAAAACTTTACACAGAGTGTATAGAAAATAATGATGCGGTATTGAAGTTGCATTAATATTATTAATAGTATCAATGAAATTACAAATCCAAAAATTCGACTTTTCGAGGATGAAGCACCAGCAAAATTTGGATAGGAAGTGATAAAAGTGACATCATATAGAACTTCTAAGCTCTATACTTACTTTGGGCGACAGATGTCAAAAGAGGGAAACTTTGGAGAAGTAATTAATTGGCGCATAAAACCTGGTTGCAGAGCATTTCGAAGAATCAGTACAATTTTCAACAGGAAGTTATTATCACTTCTTTAAAGAAAAATATTTAATCAATGCATATTTCCAAATTTAACTTATGGGTCAGAGACATGGGCTTTAAGAAATTGTGTACATAGGCTGCAGACACTCGGAAGAGGTATGGAGAGATTTCATACTTTTTGTAACCAGCAGAGATAAAAAGTGGAGCTCGGGGTTCAGAAAAGTGACGCGAGTGGAAAACATCATGATTAAAGTAAAACCCGTGAAATGGCAATGCGTTGGACATATTCCTAGAAGAAGAGATAACCGATGGACAACTGAAGAATGAACCAAGATACAGGAAAGGACTCAGAAAAGATCAGGCGTGATGTGAATGAAATTCAAGAGCACGCTGGAGTAACATGAGAGGAGACTGGCTCAAAACAGATAATTTTGAGAGAAACTGGAGGATACCTTCATCCATCTGTCGATCGATAATGGTTGACAATTATAATGGCATGCAAAATAGGGGGCTATTAAATAGGAAAATGCAGAAAAACGTAATTTTAAGTGTTGAAGGTACACCTGCCGCATTTTAAACATTTATACAAATACCAATCTGACAAAATATTAAAACCACCTCTGCGTTATGCAAATCAGCGTCACGATATATGTATAGTAGTAACTGCGGGAACTGAACTGCAGTCATGGTACCAAATATCCAGATACACCTTCCAACATATCGTTTTATCTATGCCTCATCGGGTGAGATCTGTTTCGGCGGCGAGAGTAAAAACTTACAGCATACATTAGGTAGGTGGTTTTAATGTTTTTGCTGATCGGTGTATGTTCAGCCCACTTCAATTTCTTGGATTTCAATCTGATCATGACATTTTTCATTCTTGTTATTTTCTTGAACCACGAGTTCCTCTTCTTATTTTTCGTGGTTACATCAAGCATGCCTCTCTTCATGCTTCTTTCAGTTGACTACAGTCTTCCTATTTCTTTTTTAGTTAAGATCCATGTCTCTGCTCCATACGTTACTGATATAACAATGCATTGACTAAATACTTTTATTTTAAGACATAATAGTATATTGCTCTAGAAAATTATACTTTTTCTTCCAAGAACTCTCTAACCAAAGTTTGTAATTCGATTAATTTCTGCATCGAATCCAGACTCAATCGATATCTGTTGTTCAAGGTAAATGCTGGTATCAGTTACCTACTGATTTTCTTCATCAATCGATAGATCTTAATTTTTTTAAAAATTATCGAACATAAATAAATATACAAATATATAAATGCACATAAATAAATATACATAGGTGCATATGTATTACGGAATTTAAATACTTACGTTCCTGGGTATAAACCACAATTCTCGTTGTTGGTGGAGTCTCGTGTTCTGTAATTACTTTAGCTAAAATGTGAAAAAGGGGTATAATAATAAGAATAAAATATTCAAGTTGTTCATATATCTTATAATACTTAAATGTTAGTGTAGTATAAGTACATATCAGTATCTTTACTTTGAAATTGTTTTTCTTCTTTCGTGCTTTAAAGAACTGCACCAGCATCTAAGACATCGTCTATTCTAGATTTAGGTTCATCCCTTTTAAGTAAGAAACAAAATCATGGCCACTGGGCAGACAGACATCCAAGGCCACATCTGGTGTGTAGAACCCGATAAAAACTCGAAATATTAGCCAGAAGCCAGATCCTTCTCTTCCCAATCCACAAAGTCGGAATCAAAAATTCATAAACCCATTTTTTAATGGTAGATCCTGTTTTTCGCATATCATTTCTGAAAATAAATGTGACAAAATTTATGTAAAATTATAGGGCTTAAAAGTTGTTTGAACATGTGAGGCGTTTTTAGTTCTGTTCAACAAAATTATTCAAATTTCGCAACATCTCTCCAAATGTTTATGCTATAATTGCACTAAATATGATGTGTGTCTTCCATTCTTTGTTAGGCTGTTATTACAATACTTCATAGAATGCCTTACCGGGAATCCAATTTATTTACTGCTGCTTATGGAACATCATCATAATTATCAACAAAAACTTTTCATAACTGTCGGCATTTAGTTAATTTCTTCCATCGCACAACAGCACGCTTACGAATTTCATCCACTCTTGTGAATTCCTGATATATGAGTTACATTTTCTATGTTTCTTTAAGCTGCCAGCCGTCGCACTGTACATCTGTCTTATTTAAGGTCCATGTCATTAAACCATAAGTAACAACTGGAAATATGTGTTGATGAAAAACTTTTCTACTAAGACACAGTGGTAAATTACTATTCGAAATTGTACTGTTTCTTCCAGATGCAGCACCAGCCAAGTTTCATAGGCCAGTGAATTTTTTCGTCGATCTGAACCTTACTTGATATTTGTTGTACAAGGTGGATTTACTCATCATGTATAAGGATTAATCGATAACTGAAACAAACCGATTCAGCTAATATTAACAACAACGTAAGCTCAAACACCTGACTCTGCAGCTACACGGGTGTCCAAAATTATTGTGACAAACACATAATAATGAATATCGCATAATCCACACGATAGACTTTAATGACAATTGGTACGAACATACACTGAAGTGCCAGAAAATCTGGTACTGACGAGCTCATGCAAAATTCACAGCAACGTCACCTATGCGCGTACTCGGTTGCGTCCGCCAGTGCGTATATATAGCGATAGAGATCCTTGCCAGCTGCCAGAGCTGTTTTCGGCATGAGAATGACAAGTAATAATGATTTAAGCGATTTTCAACGCGGTGTCATAGTTGGCGCTCGTGAGATGGGTCATAGTATTTCGGAGGTAGAAACGAAGTTCGGATTTTCACGGACGACCATTGCAAGGGTGTACCGTGACTACAAGAATTCCGGCAGAACCTCCAACCTACGTTGCCAGTGTGGCCGTAAAAAGACATTAGGTGAACGTGACCATCGTCACCTGTCAAGAATGGTTTCACGCGATAGGCGTGCAATACTCTCGCAGGTATAATCAGAATTCAATGCTGGAGTCTCAACAAGCATCAGCATCCGGACTGTGCAACATACCCTGCACGATATGGTCTTTGGGAGCCGACGCCCAACTCGAGTTCCCTTGATGGGTGCACGACACAAAGCTATGCGCCTCGCATGGGCATGGCAACACCGCCACTGGACATTTGATGACAGGAAACAAGTAGCCTTGTCTGACGCGTCGCGTTTCCAACTATATCAGGCGGATGTAAGGATTCATGCGTGGCGCAAATCCCATGAAGCGATGGATCCCGCCTGTGAATAAGGAACTCTACCGGATGGTGGGGGATCCATAATGGTATGGGGTGTGTTTATCTGGACTTCACTGGGACCCCTGGTACGTCTACAAACGTATGTGACCGGTCAACGCTATGTGCGCATCTTTCTGACGAAGTACACCCGTTCATGTCCTGCATTCATGCTGATGGGTTGGGCCTGTTCCAACAGGACAGTGCACCTCCACACAAGAGTCGGGACACCACATTATAGTTAGAGGAGTATTCATCTGAGTTTGGAGAGTTGCCATTCCCAACCAAGTCCCCAGATCTGAACGTGGTAGAACACATTTGGGATGCCATGCAACTTGCTATCAAACACAGGAATTTGAGACCACGGAATACACCCGAATTGTAGAACACTCTGCATGATGTATGGTGTGCGTTGCCTACAGCATATTTCCAGAAGCTAATGAGTCCATGCCCCGTCGTATTTCTGCAGTCCTACGCTCCCGTGGGGGACCTACCAAGTATTAGACTGGTGTACCAGTTTTTCTGGCACTTCAGTGTACATATATGGATAACGCAGCAATACACAATAGAAAAACATGAATAAACAAAGCTGAAACAGTTCCTGTCTTAGAACGGTCAGAGTTAACGCTGAAACAATTAACGTCTTAGAACGGTCACAGACTGGACAATACGTTTAGCGTTTTTACTGGACATTACCTGTTTGAACGTTGACTGTGACCATTCTAAGCTTTGAGAAATAAGTCCAGACGGCGTCTCGCAGCGGGGTGCAAGATTTTGATCCGTAATAGAGATTTCAGACTCATGTGAGTTGTGTGTTATAATATTTAGATGGTGTCGAGCATTTTGTAATTGCTTTTAGATATCTTACAGAGAGGAGTCCAAATGAGAATCCAAGAAATATACTTTGAGGTTCCTATTACATTCTTATTATATCTTGAACTTCTCCAACGACATATTTACAATTTATTTGTAGTTTCAGTCTTTGTAGTTATTTAAAGATGTTTACTGACACCTTCGGAAGTAACACAGACCCTTTTTGGATCCGAACGATGAGTTCCAGAGAAGAAATCTAATTTTCTTACGGCACATGAACCTTAATGCGAAGATATTCATTAATTCTCATTTGACGGAAGCAAATCTTCAAAGTAGCACTCATGTTGAACTACATAAATTTGGAAAACACATATCTTGTTAAAAACTTTATTTTTCGTATTTCAGGATGATGCCGTTAAATGCAGAACCTCCCACACCTCAAAGTTATCTACCTGTGCAAATTTTAAAGTGAAGGGTCGCAAAAATAAACTTTTTTGAAGGTAGTGCAAATCATTAAATTTTATCGGATTTCAAAATGACCTTATTTCCCTAAATTTGCTTAAATGAAAACCTTCGGTTATACGTTCTTAATCCTGTAAACGTAAATCCTTTAAACGTTAAAAAGGAAAAAGAGAATTTGAAAATGGGAAATTCTGAAATGTTGAATGTCTCCAAACAGGAAAAACAAAAAGGAGGGGGGGGGGGGGGGGTTAGCTCCCATGCACACGTTATTGCAGATTACGCAAATTTATAATTTTTTTTTTTTTTTTTGATTGGAGGTTTAACGACCACCGTGAGCAACTCAATGAGCTATAAGCAGTCGCCCGTCCTTAATTTAGGGTCACTGGTTCCAGGGAATGGAGAGAGACAGTGCCGTAAGACAGAAACAACATCCATGCCTCACCGGTATTGGAACCCGGACCCCGTTCGGACGAATGATCAGAGGCCATCGCTTAGACCACTGCGCCACCTAGGCGGCCAAATTTATAATGTAAGGAATGCAAATTACAGTGGTGTGCAAAAAAGTATTGCATCATGTGTAAAAACCGGGAATTGCTCATTTTAACTCTTGTTTTAACTAACTGATTTTCAAAGTCATTTCATCATTTATATGCCATTAGATCCGAAATTCAATGGAGATAACAAAAATGTCTAAGTTTTACCTGTAGCTACTTCTATTCTTTAGATATATTACAACAACCATTACCATGTCGAAGTTATTATAAAAAGAATCATTTATGCAATACAGCAATAAGCCTTTTTTGTAATTCATAAAAAATGAATTAGAAAAACGACTTTATTGCTGTAAACCTAAATATTAAGCAACTTCAATACCATTTCAATACAGAAATATATAGAAGCAAAATTATAAAAGGTACGTAATATTTTTTTGTCCAGCCTTTAGCTTTAACCACAACTTTGCATCTTGATGCCATACTGTGAACAAAGTTTTGCAACAGATTGGATTGGACAATACGATTTTAAATTTTAATCTTCAATGAGGTGAATTTTGGTTTATGGCTTTTTTTCTAATAGTTCATACGACATTTTGAACCACAAATTTTTGAACGGTTTTAAGTCCCGGTGACTGCGGTGACAATAATGATGCTGAACATTTTTTTCCTGAAACCACTTTTTCACTACTCTAGCACGATTGCAGGGAACATTGTCATCCTGAAAAATGAAATTGCAGTCGTAAAGTATTCTAGATGATGGCAGCATCTTGTTTTTTAATATCGAGATCTATTTCTGGGCATTTACCGTACGATTGACGATATGGAGGTTCTCAACACCATGTGCACACATGCAGCTCCAAACCATGACCTTCACCGGATGATTAATAGTAGTCACTAAGCAACTTGGGTTGAATGCTTCGTGCTTTAATCTCCTTACATAGGCACTACTCTGATTCCCATTAAGGCAAAGTTCTGATTCATCACTGAAAATAAAATTTCCCCATTGCTTGGTTGTCCATGACCATGAGACATGCTGCTTTGCCCACTGAAGACCACGCTGTCTTTGATTTTCAGTTAACAGTGGTTTACGCTTGCCTTTGCAGCCACATAAGTCTTAGTGAAGCAGCCTCCTCTTAACACTAGATGTACTCGCAGTAACATCAGTCACTTCGGACCATCTCTGAAGTAATACTGTCTGCCAAGTTTAGCTTTCTGAGCATTCTGTCCGGTCCGGTTGTAGTGGATCTAAGCCTTCCACTACGACGTATATTTTTAATATTAGCAGTGTCTTTTACTTTCTTCAGTAGCTTAATAACTTTCAAATCAGTACTGCTCACTCTTTCAGAGATTTGCCTTGAAAAATATCCATCTTCATGCAGAACAACTGTTTTTATTCTGTCTGTTGCGGACAATTCTGCAGTTTTAACCATTTTTGAGATAATGCACAAATTGTACATTAATAACAACAAGAAGCGACCATTACAACGCTCTAGTAGAGAGAGAGAGAGAGAGATTTCCTATCTGAGGTTGAGAGACCCAAACCCATAGCGCTCTGCGTCTTTTGGCAGGTGAAAAAGAAGAAGATAAGGGAATTGGGAACAGAGTTTCCTGATAGAACAGCATGAAAGAAGATTACAGAAAAATTGATTCAAAAGGAGTATACGATTTCCCGTTAAGTATTGAAGTTGTAAGCTACCCTAAATAGTTACCTGCAACAAATCGCTCCGAGCAATAAATCCCGCAGCCAATGTCAGGCCGCAGGAATCGGGGAAAGGACAGGGAAAAGGGGAGCCTAAAAAAAGACCACACAAGACAAATCCGACAGATAAACACCCAGTTTTCTCACAAAACCATGTGTTGCAAGGCACCTGAAACCACAAAATTGTCGTTTACTCAGTTCCCGTGTAGGAGTCGGCTTTTCGCCTTGCTTCTCAAGGGCTTTCCAGAGAAAAGATTTTTTCCCACTGGCTGGAGGGAGTTTGGTACTTTTTTTTAAACCATAGTACCTTGTTTCTGGGCCAGTCTTACATATGTGGACTGAAAAATTCCTTTTTGCAAAACAAGAGTTTGGCCCTTAAAAGAGCCGTTTTTCTAAACAAAATTTCTTCTCATGTGTAAAGAATACCCTCTGAACACTAGTCCCAATTATTGTTATTTTTTTTGCTAGGGTAGGTATGAATTGGGTTCATTTCTGAAACTTTATTCAAGATAGATTTTGGCCTTTTATATCTGTCAGTTTCATTGACAGTATAGTTAATGGCCTCTCTGACCAGAGGATTAGGATGAATCTTAGCTTTTTCATAGTATCTTTCAGCTAAGTCATGCATCGTATAATGGATAGAATTAATATTTAGCATGCTGCGGATAGCATGGTTTGAAGTTCTTCCATCAAGTCCAACTATCATACGTAGGGTTTTATTTCGAAATGAGGTAATATTATTTTTCCGCTGTTTGTTGCAGTTACCCCAGATAGGACAGCCATAAGTAATAACAGGGCTGATACAGGCTTTCCATATCCATGTTTTATTTTTCCTGCTAAGCCTTTTATTTTTTATTATTGGCTGGAGACTTCCTCTGATCTTAAAAAATATTTGGTCAGAGTTTCTTTAATATGCTTGTTCCAGTTCAGGTTGTGGTCCATAATAAGTCCTAAATATTTAACATCTTTTACCCAAGATATTTTTTTATACATTTCTATTTCAAAGTCTGGATTGTATTTATATTTAATACTAGAAAACAGAATTGCTTGAGTTCTTCCAGTGTTGATTTTGATTTTCCAATCTAAGAAATACATCTCAAGCTTTTCCACATAATGTTGCAACATAAAAGTTGCTTGATTTTTATTTTTGGAAGTATAAGCAAGTGCTCTGTCGTCAGCATAGAGAGCTGTAGTCAGATTCCTGTTATTATAGTTGGGAAAGTCTGACGTAATAATAGAGTACAGCGTTGGCGCGAGTACATGCCTTGCGGTACACCAGCTTCTATTTCTTTTAACGATTTTTTCCCATTGATTTTTACACAGAATGTTCTGTTAGTGGTTCCGCATCAAGACTTATAAAGACTGGAGTGGGATTAGAATAGCATTACGAAGCAGCCAATTAGGTAAAAGAATGTCTATGATTGGCCATAATAACAGATACGCAGCTAACGTGAATTTCAGTGTGTATTTCAAACACCATATTTTATAAAAGAAATACGGGATTACGCCATATTATACAAAATTTTGAAGATGATCTTCAAAATTTTGTACCATATTTTATGTCATATCTTAAGAACAGAAGCAGCTACAGGAAAAACTAAGACATTTTTGAAATCTCCATTAAATTTCTTATGCAATGGCTTATAAACGACTTAAAAACTATGCAAATGAGTTAGTTAAAAGAAGAGTTAAACTTAAATATTCACAGTTTTTGCACGTGATGCAATACTATTGCACACCACTGCACACGAATACTTTGTTTGTTAAGAATATGTATACTTTGACTTTTGTGTGAATTTTTTTATTCCAACTCTATTACAAAACAGGTTAAGAAATTCCGTACTTTTTCATATTTTTCATATATGAAAACACAAACCTGACTTTTAAAATACAAGATAATAATCCGTATATCGTTTTTTCTTGATATTCATTATCTAATTTCACATTCCTTTTTTTTTAAGCTACACTAGTTGATTTAGCATTAGTGCCAAGTAAAACATCCAACAATCATCGCTTGTTTAAAATTTTATGAGTTCAGAGAAAACTGAGACACTGTGGACGTTAGTTAGTACGGTAATTGTTTTTTGCACCACGTATTTCATAGCTGAAACAAATTCTGTCCCGATTTTCTCCAAGTTGTAACATACCGGATTACGTATAAAGTGTGTATTTTTGATAAACTGAAATTCAAAATTTAACTTGTTCGGTTGGACAGAAAGTAATGTCCGATGACGAGCAGGCATCCGAAAGTGGAAGCCTGGTCACGGCGCACATAAGCTACTGAGATTATGTAGCACACCGAAAGGACATCAGTAGGTAGGTGGCCTAAGACAGTGGCAGTTAGTAGTTAGGAGGCGAAGAACGTAAACGTCAGCCAACAAGGAAGTGGGCGAGCGACACATCCGCCACTGCATGCTGTATTTGTTTCGTCGCGGTAGCACCCCAGCAAGTGCTATAAGGAACATTTCTCGCGTACCCCAATGCCATTATAACATCATCAGTAAAGCCGTTGGTTCGAATGGTTTCAAAAGGAAAGCTTTGACCTGTGAGACCGCCTTAAAGTCAGAAGACCCACAACAGTGGATATGGCCACAGACCCACGTGTGACCGCCTTACGTCCCACGTATGACAATCTTAGGACCCACGTGTCACCATCTTACGACCCACGTGTCACCATCTTACGATCCACGTGTGACCACCTTACGAGCCATGTGTGACCACTTTTTGACCCACGTGTGCCCACCTTACGACCCACGTGTGACCACCTTGCGACTCACGTGTGACCATCTTGCGACATACGTGTGACCATCTTACGACCCACGTGTGACCATCTTACGACTCACGTGTGACCATCTTACGACTTACGTGTGACCATCTTACGACCCACGTATGACAATCTTACGACCCAAGTGTGACCATCTTACGACCACGTGTGACCACCTTGCGACCCACGTGTGACCATCTGATGACCCACGTTTGACCACCTCACGACCCACGTTTGACCATCTTACGACCCACGTGTGACTACTTTGCGACCCACGTGTGACCACCTTGCGACCCACGTGTGACCACCTTGCGACCCACGTGTGACCACCTTGCGGCCCACGTGTGACCTCCTTATGACTTAGGTGTAACCACCTTACGAGCCACGTGTAACAATCTTACGACCCATGTGTGCCCGCCTTACGACCGACGATGAGCATCTTACGACCCACGTGTGACCACTTTACGACCCACGTGTGACCACCTTGCGACCCACGTGTGACCACTTTACGACCCGCGTGGTCACAAGCGTGACTTGCTCGATGAGCTGGGATCTATCCACACGAGCATTATAATGCACTTGCGTCATCTTGTAGAAGGTACACATGAGGTGAGATTTGGTACCCATCAGTTCACAGTTAAGCATAAAGCAAATGACATGAGTGCATGCGTTTCTCTGCATGCACGTGACCAAGTTGAACCGTTCTAGGACCACACTGTGACAGGTGACGAAAAATGGGTCGTGTATGACAACGTCAGCTCCCGCGAAACAGTGGCTAGACTCAAAACAGAAGCTCATGCAGATCCCCAAAGGAGTCTTACACCCACGCATGGTCCTTCTCTCTGGTTAGTGGGATATGCAGGAAGTCATATTTGTTTAGCTGCTACCAGACACTACTGTCACCGCCGATGAGTACGGCCGTCAGCTCGACGATCTACACGCACCTCTCACGTTTAAATGACTAGAACTGCTGAACGACAAGTGCTTCGTTCTACAGCAAGGTGCAGCGAGACCACGCACAGCACGGGCGACATGACGCAAGTTCAGGCACCTGGGCTGGGAGCAGCTGCCCCACTCAGTCTATTTCCTGGACACTACCCCAAGCGACTATCACCTTTCCCGTTCGTTCAGCATTTGCTGGAGGGATAGTGTTTCATCAAACGGGACCATGTCGAAGGCGCGCTTACTCACTTCTTGGCTTCCAGACCGCCACGATTTTACATGGAAGGTGTACGATAGATGCCCGCAGACGATGAGAGCAGGTCGTGACAAAATATGGCGACTACATTGTGGAAAAATTTGTACTTGCATATACTGTAGTTAGCACGTTTCTGTTGCCTTGCATTCTCAGTAAAAACATTTAAATGAATTATATATAATCGAACTGAAAAAGCGATAGAAACTTAAGTAAAATACGGGTACTAGCTCAGAATTCCATACAAAAGGGAAAAATATAGAACCACAAAACGCAAAACGGCCGTTCCATAAAAAAAAAGAATAAAATCACCCAAAATGAAGAAATATAGGTACAACAAAATATATGTTATACTTTCTGAAAGTATCTTCCCTCGGATGATATGCAACGGTCCCATCGTTTAGTCCACATATGGCAAAGGCATTTTGTGGAAACTGCTTCAGAGACCACTGTACAGTTTGAATAACATCTGTGTTGAATGTTGCGCCACGGATACTTCTCCTTGATTGTTGGAAAACAACCAGAAATCACACGGGGCAAGGTCAGGGCTGTAGACAGGCAGTGGTAAAATTTCAATACTGCATTTCGTAAGAAACTGTTGAACACAAGCAGCCACATGTAGACGCGCGTTATCATCATGAAAGGTCTTACTTGCCCACCAATTCCGGTCGATTAATCGACATGCATCGTCGCAGAAACGTCAAGACTGAAATATAATGCTCACCACTGACAGTAGTTTGTGGAGGAACGGCATGCTCATAGACTACACCTTATAACGTAGTAAGTTTTTCCGTCATTTTCGTTAACGCCGGGCATCGAATACGGGTCCCCTCACTCCGGAGTAAGTCGCTCTCCCAACTGAGCTACGCGGACGTATGCTCTCGCTCCTTTATCTGATGGGCGTCCTGCGTGGCCCGCACGTCACAACCTTTATGGTCAAAGAAAATTATCATCATCACCTTCCCAGCTGATTTGGTTTGACAGACGTTTTTCGTGAGGATTCGAGCCTATGTGTTTCCAGACACTCGTTGCGCGCCTCGTGATGGGGCCGAATTAGTGGACTCATGTTTCATCGGCAGTTGTTACTGTGTTTACAAAGTTCGGATTATTTGCAATAGTTTGTTTTTACTCACATCACACTTGAACTCTGGCTAACAATTGTTCCCTCCTCAGGTGATGAGGCACCCATCTGGAACACACACGATGCAGCAGTAATTTGTCGCGTAGAATGCGGAATACCGACGTTTTTGAAATATTAGTTGACGCCGATATGTCTTTACAAGTCATTCGTTGATCTTCTTGCGGGATTGCCCAAACAGTGTTAACAATACACTCCGTAACAACACTTTCAGGTTGGCCAGGCCTAGGAGTGAGGTCTGCAGACAGTTGCCCTTTTTTGAAATCACGATGCCATCTAAAAATCTCTGACTCACCCAAACATTTATCTTTGTAAGCTTCTTTCCTTAAATCAACTGTTTCTGGAGCCGTTGTACACAAACGATAGCAAAATTATATCACACAACGGATTTTACTTCTTAGCTCTGAATCACTCACCTCCATAGGTGTATGGCGAAATGAAGGCGTAGATTAAATAACTGCGCAGTAATAAAACCAGAAATGTCTGCAACAGCTAATAGCTGTTGCCACAAATACTTCCTCAATTTAGTTAGTCGTCTCCGTGGTTATTTTTCCCCTTCGCACTGTTGCCACTCAAAACATTTACTCTCAGTTTCTATGGAACGGCCATTGTATAACTGAGGTATCGAAGTGTCTATGCAGTTAGCTAACTACACTGCTGGCCACCCAAAATGCACCCACAAGAAGGAAGCATCCGATTGGCCTGAAATTCGCAGCATGCGTCGCCCGCGAGAGGACATACAAACGATTAGCATTGCAGGGCATATGCAAATCATGTGCACTCGGCACGCCACCGAGAAGCACTATAAGAAGGGTGCACAGAAGGCGGGGTGTAAGTAGTGGAAGTGTGTTGTGCTGCCGGACCTGTGCTTGGGAAGCTTCCTGATGCCTCGTCGCAGGATACGGCAGTCATTCCAGCACGTTTCGGAGTTCGACAGAGGACGAATAGTGGCTTATCGCGACAGCGGTTTATCGTACCGAGAAATCGGCGCCCGTGTGGGACGACATCCAGCCACAGTGAGGTGAGTATCGATTCGGTGGGTGCAGGGGGGACGGACGGACCGACGTGAGCGATTGCTGCTGCCGCGGCACACCACCGAACGAAAGGACCGGAATGTTGTGCGGCGGGCATTGACGGCACGCACAGCCACATCACGAACGTTAGCGCAGGATTTAGGGTGTGTTGCGCAACAACCTGTGTCAGCAAGTACCGTTCGTTCGACGTCGTCTGCTGAAGTGGGGACGTGTCGCACGGCGCCTGTTGCTCCGATTACTATTGACGCTACGCCACCGGCTAGTGCGGCGGCAGTGGGCCGTTGCACGCCGCACCTGGACTACGGAATGGCACGACATTGTCTTCTCCGACGAATCCCGCTTCTGCCTGCAACACCAAGATGATCGGATTCGCGTGTGGCGGCACCGCGGCGAGAGACTATGACGCCTGCACTATGCATCTCCATACCGGTCCATCGCCTGGCGTTATGGTTTCAGGCGCAATTGGATATGACACCCGCACCTATCTGGTACGCATTGGCGATACACTCAACAGCCACCGCTATATCTCCGACGTTTTGGAGCCTGTAGTCCTTCCTTACCTGCAGGACCTGCCAGCGGCCACGTTTCAACAGGACAATGCTCGCCCGCACGTGGCACGCATCGTGCAACAATTCTTCACGGCCCACCAGGTGTCACTGCTTCAGTGGCCCGCCTGTTCTCCCGATATGTCGCCTATCGAACACGTCTGACCGCTGATCGGCAACCGAGTGGCCCGGCGAGCACCACCCATGGCTACGGCTCATGAACTGTGCCAACGTGTGGAAGCAGCCTGGACCGACATACCCCAAGCCCACATCCAAAGCCTCTTTCGCTCAATGCCGCGGCGCGTAGCGGCCGTTATTGCCAACCATGGGGGCCACACGAACTATTGATGTCTGCGTGTTCCGCAAGTCGCGCGGGCCTGTAATCTCAATCGTTTCATCTTTGTATCTGTTGTTATGTGTCCAGTAAATCTGGCTTTGCTATCTCGTGTCCTTCTTGGTGTTGCAGTTTGGGTAGCCAGCAGTGTATATAGAAATATTTTAGCAAAATGAAATACTTACGCTCCGGAGTATAACTCACAATCCTCGTTGTGGGTAGAGTCCCACGTAGTGTAAAAACTTTAACTAAAATGTGAAGAAGAGAAAAGAAAAGAACAAAGATTACTGTCTAAAATTTCTAAAAATGTTTAAACATTAATATGGCATAATAACATTTCTACTTTATTTTGCAAAAGTAATTTCTTTTTCTTTTTTTGATTAAAAGACTTATACGAGCATCTAAGATAATAAATAAGTAGTCACACATCTTAAATTTGAGGTCACCACTTCCTAGGAAGCAACTAAATGTGGAAAGCTAAACAAATCTACACACATTGCCACTTCCGGATCTAAATAGAATTCGGATAATTTTCTAGGAGCCAGCGGCTTTTTTCCCTGTTCTGCAACATACGAGACTCAGACATAATGGTACATCATAAAATTTGTGAACGTTTTTCGGTACATATGTTGTTGTTGTTGTTCTTTGTTGAAAATAAATAACCCAAATTTATGCAAAAATAAATTATTTTAACAATACAAAGCATTTCCTTCCTTTCGGGGCATTTTTAATTCTGCTTGAGTAAAATTATCTCAAATTTCGTAAGATACCTTCCGAAATTGTCATGTTAAGCGTAACCTATGTTTTGCATTTTTCTTCGGCTATTGTAATTTCGTGGACTTTCTTCGCAATTAATGTATCTCCAATGATGAAAATTTATTCATCGGTAAAAATAACTTTACGTTATAGCCTAGTATACTTAATATCTTCTAAAAGGTAACCACAATTTTATTAAAAATCAGTAACTTTTGCTTTGGCAGTGTCGGGAGCTGCTATAATGGAAGGCGCCACCTCTGCAGATCAGTTAGTAATTGTAATAATATAGCATTTTTTAAAATAATTTTGTTGATCTTTTCGACTGGAATTAACACTTGAGTTTAACGTGCAAAAGTCTGGAATGTTTAGAATGACACGAATCACTTAGATTCAATTTTGTGACGATAATTTAGCAAAAAATATTACTAGAACTGTAGGTAACGCTCCCGAAATGAGTCAGCAAATGCACTCTGCGACATTTTCAGTTTTCACTGAGTGTAACATTGTGTTTCTTTCAGAACCTTAAAAATAATTTCCAAAGTAATTTCAACTGGGATGTCATATGTAATCTAGGTGGCCCAAAAGTTACTGTTAAAAATAGAAAAAAATTTAAAAAGGTTTTAGAGGGAAAATGCATTAGATACATGTTAAAATGGAATTAATTTTCATTTGATGCACGTTAAAATAGAATTAATATTCATTTGATACACGCTAAAATGGTTCTAAAAATTTTCAGGAAAGTATCTCTCACCAGGAAAATATACAAAAATCTCGAAGTTTAACGACAACCATCTTTGGCTCACCTACATTAAAATTAACACATACTTATTTTGTTTTCAAAATATAAATATGAAATATGATATTTTAATATGTTTTGTTGTTAAAACTTCAGGGTATTTACTCCCAGATTTGTGATAGCAGTCAGCAAATAAATCATGAAATGAATAGGTATATAGTGATTATTTGAAAACAAATTCGGCTTGTTATTATTATTACACAGAATTTTGGGCAATTTGTTTTTAAATATTGGTAATTTTTAATGACATCAGCACAAAAGGTGCGCAAGCCCGAACGGAAGAGCAAACTATTATATATGCAAAAATTCTGATAAAACTATAAAATGAAGGAATTATTTACAAGTGCTGTAGGAAAGAGATCTCAAAAAATACTTTAGAAGGTCAGTATGTGTACAATCATATGACAGTCTATGTCTAATTCGAACTTTAAGTAATTTCTTGTTTATCCCTAGAAAACTCATAAAAATACTTACCTGGCTGTGTTATAATTCTGGTTCTTGTAGTAGGTAAAGTCTCCGTTTTGGTAACGGTTCTCGCTGAAAAAACAACAACAGAGTTTCACTTTACAGAAGAAAAATACCAGTACTCAATTGCAAACGTGAATTATTTACACCACTTCATTGTACGGTCATTTAAAACAAATTGCAAAAATGTGTGAACGGCTTCGGGTGTTAATGCAAATTTAGAGAAATCAGTCAACACGCGTGTTAGGTGATGCAACCGTGAAAATTAAGACTACTTAGTCATACGAGAGGTACAAGTAGAGGGATAGGGTACGCAAGGGAAAGGAAACAATGGATAATGTATACAAGGGAAAAGAAAAACAATTTTTCACGTTTTAAAGGCTTACAGCTGCGTGAAAACGATCGAAGCAGTTGAAAACTGTGAGAACATGAAGATACAGGTGATAAATCTTAAAGCAGTTCACTTCAGTTGGCTGGATTTAAACGTGAGATATCTCAATTCTTTAAAAGAATGTCAGATCCGACAGAATATACACATACCGGCCAATGAATAAAATTTTTAATTCAATATCTGGTTGGACCAACTTTGGACAGAATTACAGCACACATGCGATTTGGCATAGATTCCAAAACATGTTGGATTGAATCTATGTCTACAGCGCATACCAGATGTTTGGTACCCGACTGTCCGTTAACTGGCTCATACACTCATTGTAATGAAAATCCGAGCACCAAGTCGTCGGTTTGAAATGAGATTTTAGTAGTGAGATGGTACATACCAAGGACAGAAGTGATTACAATATCACAGTAGCAGGACGATTTCCCGCGGACATACGGTACACATTCCGGTCAGCGTTAGTACCCCGTCGGACCACCTCTTGCTCAACTACATGGGGTGATACGGTCCAACATGAATTCAAAGAGTCGCCTTATGTTATCCTGGGACAGATTGGCCCACACGTCTTGCTACTGACGCTCTAAATCACGAACATTGGGACATCGGGAAAGCTGGCGTCCCATCTGGTCCCAAACGTTCTCGATGGACGAACGCTCAGGCGATCTGGCAGGCCACAAAAGCATCGAAACATGACACAGACAGTCCTGGGAAACCCGAGCTGTGTGCGGACGGGCCTTAACTTGTTGGAAAATGGCTCCGGGCCGCTCCGCCAGGAAAGGCAGCACATGGGGCCGAAGGATCTGTTGTACGTTGCGCTGGGCTGTCAACGCCCGTCGGATCATTGCGAGGGAAGTTCCGCTATCATACGCGATGGCTCTCCAGACCATCACGCCTGCGTTCGGGACGTGTGCTGCTTTAGAGTGAGGTTGGGATTGTAGCGTTCATCTGCGGTCGTCCACACTCTGACACGGTGGTCGTCCGTTTCCATACCGAAGAAGAATTCGTCGCTGAACTCTATACATCGCCAGTCTGTAGCATTACACGTTGCTTACACCACGGCAATCGACGCCAACGATGGTCAGGTGTTAATGAAGAAAACGTAAGGGCCGTCGAGAGTGCAGATTCAATTCTGCCAGGCGTCTGGAAATGGTTCTGGCGGACACAGGAGGATCATGTAGAGCCGCCACATACTTCTGGATATTGGACCAGGACATCGTTGCATCTGTGCGTGCTGGTCTCACGATCCCACGGTCCTCTCTGCTGGTGGCGTGTCTGTGTCGTTCACAGACAGTCCGTCGTGTCCGAGTGCCTTCCCGTGTCTATTGCTCCCAACACGATCGCACCGTACTATCCGACAGGCCCAAATGGCAGCAGAGTCGGCGCGCCGGCCACCCTGCCTATCTCATCCCGACGATACGGCCTCGTTAAAATTCCTTCAGTTGCCGTTACGCACATCTACGGCGGCTCCTCGGCATGTCTATCGTTCAGCAATATCAACTGACTCTTACGGCGCACTTCGGCATGGATGTGGAGTCTCCTTCACGTCGCCTTATAAGCCACAAGGACTGCGATTGTAACGCCGGTCTTGGACGCGCCGACTTGCGGAATCGCATGAAACTTTAATCATTTGTATGTCTGCCCTCCCTGTAGCTATTCGCCAAGTTTCGCGTTAATCACACGGCTTTCTCTTGGTGCGTGGATTTTTATGACAATGAGTGTATTTGATGGAAGAAGACTTTGCTCGCGGATCGGCTTTTCTAACATATCTACACATTCTCAATGTGGCTCCGATACGGTCTTTGTGGTAGCCAGGGAAGATGGTGGAAGTCGCTGTCATGCTCGCTGAACACACCCTACGCGATGGACTGTTGAGTAGCACTATCGCCTATTAAGCAGCAGTGTCCTGTTTTTTTCTGTTTTTTTTTATTGGAGGTTTAACGACCACCGTGAGCAACTCAATGGGCTATAAGCAGTCGCCCGTCCCTAATTCAGGGTCACTGGTTCCAGAGAAGGGAGAGAATCAGTGCCTTAAGACACACACAACATCCATGCCTCACCGGGATTCGAACCCGGACCACGTTCGGAAGAATAATCAGAGGCCATCGCTTAGACCACCGCACCACCGGGGCGGCCCTGCTTTTTTTTTTTTTTAAAAGTCAACACTGCACCACGGACTTGATCGGCAACAATGTTTAGATAATCATTGGCGGATACTAAACCTTCCACAAGTACCAACAGAACGTGCTCCATCTCATATCACCACCTACAGAACCGTGAGTTGTGTTTTCAAGACAAGCGGATTCCATTGTTTCACTGGTTTCCACCAAACTCTCTGCCTACCTTTGGCGCAACGCAGGGTGTACCGCGACTTGTCGAACTACATGGTTTTTTTCCAATCTTACAGTGTCGCGTCATTGTCTTCCTGGCACCACCGTAGAGGTACTTTCTGGTTCTTCGCAGAAATCAGTGAATCTCTTACAGGAATGCAACTGTCAATAGAGATCCTCTTCAATTTTCTGCATATACTTCGCTGGTACATGGGGCGGGAACACCCTTCATCGAATGCTTCGGCCAATTGCTGCACTCAGAAAGACCTGCTTCTCTGTTTTAACACTTCTTAGACGACGACGATCTCGTTCTTGATGGATTGTCGTCGGGCCTGGGTTGCGCTTCTGAGGCAAGCAGTGTGGGTTATTTTTTCATTGACTAAAAACCAGGCAAATCTCACAGTTATTTTCCTATTGATTAAAGATCCAGTTATTTCTCATCTTTTGAGGTGCTAGTCAGCTATGATATTTTCATAATCGTTCCTCCAGCCAGACGGGCAACCACAATAAGCCCTTTATCGAACAATGAAAGATCCTTTGTTTTAAATACACCAGAGTTGAATAATAATGAAATGCATATAGCGTATGAAAACCATTTATTTTTGTGGTGTAGTCAGCACAAAGATTCGCCAAGCTTTCGCACTCCACCGAGAGGCTTTTTGAAGGCAATGGTAGACACAAAAGTGCAGAGAATTAGAACATGTAAAGAACGAAGATGATTTTTGAAAATAACGCGGGTGACATCACCTGCATATTACATGAATTTTTATCAGGTAATTATACAGTGCGTCGTGATGTGTTTCCAGTAGAGACTATATCATTGCATGCAATGATATAGTCTCTACTGAACTACCAATGGTTTGGCATGCAATGATAAAGTCTCTATTGCACTACCAATGGTTTGGCATGCAATGATATAGTCTCTACTGAACTACCAATGGTTTGGCATGCAATGATAAAGTCTCTATTGCACTACCAATGGTTTGGCATGCAATGATATAGTCTCTACTGAACTACCAATGGTTTGGCATGCAATGATATAGTCTCTTACTAAACTACCAATGGTTTGGCATGCAATGATGTAGTCTCTGCTGAACTACCAATGGTTTGGCATGCAATGATATAGTCTCTACTGAACTACCAATGGTTTGGCATGCAATGATATAGTCTCTACTGAACTGCCAATGGTTTGGCACATCCTTTCGCTGATAACTCCCTTACAGCTGCAGTGTATCTTCGAGTAATTGCTGAGAACTGGGTGTAAAAGCAGACTTTCAGAAAAACAAAGTTGATGTACAAGAACTGAAGGGTTAGGGATTTATCGAAAATAATATAGAGTACACCGATACCTCTTTAGGCAATAGATGCCAAACGTGGACCACTTTGGAGAAGAAATTAATTGCCGCATAAAACTTGGTTGGAGAGTATTTCGAAGAAACAGTACACAAAGACACATTAAAAATTGCTTGGGTTATTTCAACAAATGCTGCACATGAATACGGTTATTATTGCAAATGCTATTTTAGTTTTCTCTTGCGCGTAAGAAATTTTCAAGAAATGACAGGACGTAAAACTTTACACAGAGTATATATAAAATAATGATGCGGTATTGAAATTGCATTAATATTATTAATAGCATCAATGAAATTACAAAACCAAAAATTCGACTTTTCGAGGATGAAGCACCAGCAAAATTTGGATAGGAAGTGATAAAAGTGACACCATATAGAACTTCTAAGCTCTATACTTTCTTTGGACGACAGATGTCAAAAGAGGGAAACTTTGGAGAAGTAATTAATTGGCGCATAAAACCTGGTTGCAGAGCATTTCGAAGAATCAGTACAATTTTCAACAGTAAGTTATTATCACGTCTTTAAAGAAAAATATTTAATCAATGCATATTTCCAAATTTAACTTATGGGTCAGAGACATGGGCTTTAAGAAATTGTGTATTTAGGCTGCAGACACTCGGAAGAGGTATGGAGAGATTTCATACTTTTTGTAACCAGCAGAGATAAAAAGTGGAGTCTGGGATCAGAAAAGTGACGCGAGTGGAAAACATCATGATTAAAGTAAAACCCGTGAAATGGCAATGCGTTGGACATATTCCTAGAAGAAGAGATCCCCGATGGACAACTGAAGAATGAACCAAGATACAGGAAAGGACTCAGAAAAGACCAAGCGGGTGATGTGAATGAAATTCAAGAGCACGCTGGCGTAACACGAGAGGAGACTGGCTCAAAACAGATAATTTTGAGAGAAACTGGAGGATACCTTCATCCATCTGTCGATCGATAATGGTTGACAATTATAATGGCATGCAAAATAGGGGGCTATTAAATAGGAAAATGCAGAAAAACGTAATTTTAAGTGTTGAAGGTACACCTGCCGCATTTCAAACATTTATACAAATACCGATCTGACAAAATATTAAAACCACCTCTGCGTTATGCAAATCAGCGTCAAGATATATGTATAGTAGTAACTGCGGGAACTGAACTGCAGTCATGGTACCAAATATCCAGATACACCTTCCAACATATCGTTTTATCTATGCCTCATCGGGTGAGATCTGTTTTGGCGGCGAGAGTAAAAACTTACAACATACATTAGGTAGGTGGTTTTAATGTTTTTGCTGATCGGTGTATGTTCAGCCCACTTCAATTTCTTGGATTTTAATCTGATCATGACATTTTTCATTCTTGTTATTTTCTTGAACCACGAGTTCCTCTTCTTATTTTTCGTGGTTACATCAAGCATGCCTCTCTTCATGCTTCTTTCAGTTGTCTACAGTCTTATTATTTCTTTTTTAGTTAAGATCCATGTCTCTGCTCCATACGTTACTGATGTAATGATGCATTGACTAAATACTTTTATTTTAAGACATAATAGTATATTGCTCTAGAAAATTATACTTTTTCTTCCAAGAACTCTCTAACCAAAGTTTGTAATTCGATTAATTTCTGCATCGAATCCAGACTCAATCGATATCTGTTGTTCAAGGTAAATGCTGGTATCAGTTACCTACTGATTTTCTTCATCAATCGATAGATCTTAATTTTTTTTTAAATTATCGTACAAAAATAAATATACAAATATATAAATGCACATAAATAAATATACACAGGTGCATATGTATTACGGAATTTAAATACTTACGTTCCTGGGTATAAACCACAATTCTCGTTGTTGGTGGAGTCTCGTGTTCTGTAATTACTTTAGCTAAAATGTGAAAAAAGGAGTATAATAATAAGAATAAAGTATTCAAGTTGTTCATATATCTTATAATACTTAAATGTTAGTGTAGTATAAGTACATATCAGTGTCTTTATTTTGAATTTGTTTTTCTTCTTTCGTGCTTTAAAGAATTGCACCAGCATCTAAGACATCGTCTATTCTAGATTTAGGTTCATCACTTTTAAGTAAGGAACAAAATCATGGCCACGGGGCAGACAGACGTCCAAGGCCACATCTGGTGTGTAGAACCCGATAAAAACTCGAAATATTAGCCAGAAGCCAGATCCTTCTCTTCCCAATCCACAAAGTCGAAATCAAAAATTCATAAACCCATTTTTTAATGGTAGATCCTGTTTTTCGCATATCATTTCTGAAAATAAATGTGACAAAATTTATGTAAAATTATAGGGCTTAAAAGTTGTTTGAACATGTGAGGCGTTTTTAGTTCTGTTCAACAAAATTATTCAAATTTCGCAACATCTCTCCAAATGTTTATGCTATAATTGCACTAAATATGATGTGTGTCTTCCATTATTTGTTAGGCTGTAATTACAATACTTCATAGAATGCCTTACCGGGAATCCAATTTATTTACTGCTGCTTATGGAACATCATCATAATCATCAACAAAAACTGTTCATAACTATCGGCATTTAGTTAATTTCTTCCATCGCACAACAGCACGCTTACGAATTTCATCCACTCCTTGTGAATTCCTGATATATGAGTTGCATTTTCTATGTTTTTTTAAGCTGCCAGCCGTCGCACTGTACATCTGTCCTATTTAAGGTCCATGTCATTAAACCATAAGTAACAACTGGAAATATGTCTTGATGAAAAACTTTTCTAGTAAGACACAGTGGTAAATTATTATTCGAAATTGTACTGTTTCTTCCAGATGCAGCACCAGCCAAGTTTCATAGGCGAGTGAATTTTTTCGTCGATCTGATCCTTGCTTGATATTTGTTGTACAAGGTGGATTTATTCATCATGTATAAGGATTAATCGATAACTGAAACAAACCGATTCAGCTAACATATTAACAACAACGTAAGCTTAAACCCCTGACTCTGAAACTACACTGGTGTCCAAAATTATTGTGACAAACACATAATAATGAATATCGCATAATCCACACGATAGACTTTAAATGACAATTGGTACGAACATACACTGAAGTGCCAGAAAAACTGGTACTGACGAGCTTATGCAAAATTCACAGCAACGTCACTTATGCGCGTACTCGGTTGCGTCCGCCAGTGCGTATATAAAGCGATAGACATCCTTGCTAGCTGTCAGAGCTGTTTTCGGCATGAGAATGACAAGTAATAATGATTTAAGCGATTTTCAACGCGGTGTCATAGTTGGCGCTCGTGAGATGGGTCACGGTATTTCGGAGGTAGAAACGAAGTTCGGATTTTCACGGACGACCATTGCAAGGGTGTACCGTGACTACAAGAATTCCGGCAGAACCTCCAACCTACGTTGCCAGTGTGGCCGTAAAAAGACATTAGGTGAACGTGACCATCGTCAGCTGTCAAGAATCGTTTCACGCGATAGGCGTGCAATACTCTCGCAGGTATCATCGGAATTCAATGCTGGAGTCTCAACAAGCATCAGCATCCGGACTGTGCAACATACCCAGCACGATATGGTCTTTGGGTGCCGACGCCCAACTCGAGTTCCCATGATGGGTGCACGACACAAAGCTATGCGCCTCGCATGGGCATGGCAACACCGCCACTAGACACTTGATGACAGGAAACAAGTAGCCTTCTCTGACGCGTCGCGTTTCCAACTATATCAGGAAGATGTAAGGATTCATGCGTGGCGCAAATCGCATGAAGCGTTGGATCCCGCCTGTCAATAAGGAACTCTACCGGCTGGTGGGGGATCCGTAATGGTATGGGGTGTGTTTATCTGGACTTCACTGGGACCCGTGGTACGTCTACAAACGTCTGTGACCGGTCAACTTTATGTGCGCATCTTTCTGACGAAGTACACCCGTTCATGTCCTGCATTCATGCTGATGGGTTGGGCCTGTTCCAACAGAACAATGCACCTCCACACAAGTGTCGGGACGCCACATTATAGTTAGAGGAGCATTCATCTGAGTTTGGAGAGTTGCCATTCCCAACCAAGTCCCCAGATCTGAACGTGATAGAACACATTTGGGATGCCATGCAACTTGATATCAAACACAGGAATCTGAGACCACGGAATAAACCCGAATTGTGAAACACTGTGCATGATGTATGGTGTGCGTTGCCTACAGCATATTTCCAGAAGCTAATGAGTCCATGCCCCGTCGTATTTCTGCAGTCCTACGCTCCCGTGGGGGACCTACCAAGTATTAGACTGGTGTACCAGTTTTTCTGGCACTTCAGTGTACATATATCGATAACGCAGCAATACACAATAGAAAAACATGAATAAACAAAGCTGAAACAGTTCCTGTCTTAGAACAGTCAGAGTTAACGCTGAAACAATTCCCGTCTTAGAACGGTCACAGACTGGACAATATGTTTAGCGTTTTTACTGGACAATACCTGTTTGAACGTTGACTGTGACCATTCTAAGCTTTGAGAAATAAGTCCAGACTGCGTCTCGCAGCGGGGTGCAAAATTTTGATCCGTAATAGAGATTTCAGACTCATGTGAGTCGTGTGTTATAATATTTAGATGGTGTCGAGCATTTTGTAATTGCTTTTAGATATCTTACAGAGAGGAGTCCAAAGGAGAATCCAAGAAATATACTTTAAAGTTCCTATTACATTCTTATTATGTCTTGAACTTCTCCAACGACATATTTACAATTTATTTGTAGTTTCAGTCTTTGTAGTTATTTAAAGATGTTTACTGACACCTTCGGAGGTAACACAGACCCTTTTTGGATCCGAACGATGAGTTCGAGAGAAGAAATCTAATTTTTTTACAACACATGAACCTTAATGCGAAGATATTCATTAATTCTCATTTGACGGAAGCAAATCTTCAAAGTAGCACTCATGTTGAACTACATAAATTTGGAAAACACATATCTTGTTAAAAACTTTATTTTTCGTATTTCAGGATGATGCCGTTAAATGCAGAACCTCCCACACCTCAAAGTTATGTACCTGTACAAATTTCAAAGTGAAGGGTCGCAAAAATAAACTTTTTTGAAGGTAGTGCAAAACATTAAATTTTATCGGATTTCAAAATTACCTTATTTCCCTAAATTTGCTTAAGTGAAAAACTTCGGTCATACGTTCTTAATCCTGTAAACGTAAATCCTTTAAACGTTAAAAGGAAAAGAGAATTTCAAAATGGGAAATTCTGAAATGTTGAATGTCTCCAAACAGGAAAAACAAAAAGGAGGGGGTGGGGAGGTTAGCTCCCATATACACGTTATTGTAGATTAGGCAAATTTATAATTTTTTTTTTTTGATTCGAGGTTTAACGACCACCGTGAGCAACTCAATGAGCTATAAGCAGTCGCCCGTCCCTAATTTAGGGTCACTGGTTCCAGGGAAGGGAGAGAGACAGTGCCGTAAGACAGAAACAACATCCACGCCTTACTGGTATTCGAACCCGGACCCCGTTCGGACGAATGATCAGAGGCCATCGCTTAGACCACTGCGCCATCGGGACGGCCAAATGTATAATGTAAGGAATGCAAATTACAGTGGTGTGCAAAAAAGTATTGCATCATGTGTAAAAACCGGGAATTGTTAATTTTAACTCTTGTTTTAACTAACTGATTTTCAAAGACATTTCATCATTTATTTGCCATTAGATCCGAAATTCAATGGAGATAACAAAAACGTCTAAGTTTTTCCTGTAGCTACTTCTATTCTTTAGATACATTTCAAAAATGATGACCATGTCGAAATTATTATAAAAAGAATCATTTATGCAATACAGCAATAAGCCTTTTTTGTAATTCATAAAAATTGAATTACAAAAACGACTTTATTGCTGTAAACCTAAATATTAAGCAACTTCAATACCATTTCAATACAGAAATATAAAGAAGCAAAATTATAATAGGTACGTAATATTTTTTTGTCCAGCCTTTAGCTTTAACCACAACTTTGCATCTTGATGGCATACTGTGAACAAAGTTTTGCAACAGACTGGATTGGACAATACGATTTTAAATTTGAATATTCAATGAGTTGAATTTTGGTTAATGGCTTTTTTTAATAGTTCATACGACATTTTGAACCACAAATTTTTAAACGGGTTTAAGTCCCCGTGACTGCGGTGACAATAATGATGCTGAACATTTTTTTCCTGAAACCACTTTTTCACTACTCTCGCACGATTACAGGGAACGTTGTCATTCTGAAAAATGAAATTGCAGTCGTAAAGTATTCTAGATGATGGCAGCATCTTGTTTTTTAATATCGAGATCTATTTCTGGGCATTTACCGTACGATTGACGATATGGAGGTTCTCAACACCATGTGCACACATGCAGCTCCAAACCATGACCTTCACCGGATGATTAATAGTAGTCACTAAGCAACTTGGGTGGAATGCTTCATGCTTTAATCTCCTTACATAGGCACTACTCTGATTCCCATTAAGGCAAAGTTCTGATTCATCACTGAAAATAAAATTTCCCCATTGCTTGGTTGTCCATGACCATGAGACATGCTGCTTTGCCCACTGAAGACCACGCTGTCTTTGATTTTCAGTTAACAGTGCTTTACGCTTGCCTTTGCAGCCACATAAGTCTTAGTGAAGCAGCCTCCTTCTACACTAGATGTACTCGCAGTAACATCAGTCACTTCAGACCATCTCTGAAGTAATACTGTCTGCCAAGTTCAGCTTTTTGAGCATTCTGTCCTGTCCGGTTGTAGTGGATCTAAGCCTTCCACTACGACGTATATTTTCAATATTAGCAGTGTCTTTTACTTTTATCAGTAGCTTAATAACTTTCAAATCATTACAGCTCACTCTTTCAGAGATTTGCCTTGAAGAATATCCCTCTTCATGCAGAACAACTGTTTTTATTCTGTCTGTTGCGGACAATTCTGCAGTTTTAACCATTTTTGAGATAATGCACAAATTATACCCTAATAACAACAAGAAGCGACCATTACAACGCTCTAGTAGAGAGAGGGAGAGAGAGATTTCCTATCTGAGGTCGAGAGACCCGAACCTATAGCGCTCTGCGTCTTTTAGCAGGTGAATAAAAAGAAGATAAAGGAATTGTGAACAGAGTTCCCTGATAGAACAGCATGAAAGAAGATTACAGAAAAATTGATTCAAAAGGAGTATACGGTTTCCCGTTAAGTATTGAAGTTGTAAGCTACCCTAAATACTTACCTGCAACAAATCGCTCCCAGCAATAAATCCCGCAGCCAATGTCAGGCCGCAGGAATCAGGGAAAGGACAGGGAAAAGGGGAGCCTAAAAAAGACCACACAAGACAAATCCGACAGATAAACACCCAGTTTTCTCACAAAACCATGTGTTGCAAGGCACCTGAAACCACAAAATTGTCGTTTACTCAGTTCCCGTGTAGGAGTCGGCTTTTCGCCTTGCTTCTCATGGGCTTTTCAGAGAAAAGATTTTTTCCCACTGGCTGGAGGGGAGTTTGGTACTTTTTTTTTAAACCATAGTATCTTGTTTCTGGGCCAGTCTTACATATGTGGACTGAAAAATTCGTTTTTGGAAAACAAGAGTTTGGCCCTTAAAACAGCCGTTTTTTTAACAAAATTTCTTCACATGTGTGAATCATTCCTTTTTGCAAAACAAGAGTTTGGCCCTTAAATGAGCCGTTTTTTTAACAAAATTTCTTCTCATGTGTGAAGAATACCTTCTGAACACTAGTCCCAATTATTGTTATTTTTTTTGCTAGGGTAGGTATGAATTGGGTTCATTTCTGAAACTTTATTCAAGATAGCTTTTGGCCTTTTATATCTGTCAGTTTCATTGACAGTATAGTTAATGGCCTCTCTGACCAGAGGATTAGCATGAATATTAGCTTTTTCATAGTATCTTTCAGCTAAGTCATACATCGTATAATGGATAGAATTAATATTTAGCATGCTGCGGATAGCATGGTTTGAAGTTCTTCCATCAAGTCCAACTATCATACGTAGGGTTTTATTTCGAAATGAGGTAATATTATTTTTCCGCTGTTTGTTGCAGTTACCCCAGATAGGACAGCCATAAGTAATAACAGGGCTGATACAGGCTTTCCATATCCATGTTTTATATTTCCTGCTAAGCCTTTTATTTTTAATTATTGGCTGGAGACTTCCTCTGATCTTAAAATATTTGGTCAGAGTTTCTAAATTTAATATGCTTGTTCCAGTTCAGGTTGTGGTCCATAATAAGTCCTAAATATTTAACATCTTTTACCCAAGATATTTTTTTATACATTTCTATTTCAAAGTCTGGATTGTATTTATATTTAATCCTAGAAAATAGAATTGCTTGAGTTCTTCCAGTGTTCATTTTGATTTTCTAATCTAAGTAATACTTCTCAAGTTTTTCCACATAATGTTGCAACATGAAAGTTGCTTTATTTTTATTTTTGGAAGTATAAGCAAGTGCTGTGTCGTCAGCATAGAGAGCTGTAGTCAGATTCCTGTTATTATAGTTGGGAAAGTCTGACGTAAAATTAGAGTACAGCTTTGGCGCGAGTACATGCCTTGCGGTACACCAGCTTCTATTTTCTTAACGATTTTTTCCCATTGATTTTTGCACAGAATGTTCTGTTAGTGGTTCCGCATCAAGACTTATAAAGACTGGAGTGGGATTAGGATAGCATTACGAAGCAGCCAATCAGGTAAAAGAATGTCTATGATTGGCCTTAATATCAGATACGCAGCTAACGTGAATTTCAATGTGTATTTCAAACGTCATATTTTATGTCATATCTTAAGAACAGAAGCAGCTATAGGAAAAACTAAGACATTTTTGAAATCTCCATTAAATTTCTTATGCAATGGCATTTACACGACATAAAAACTATGCAAATGAGTTAGTTAAAAGAAGAGTTAAACCTCAAAATTCAGAGTTTTTGCAGGTGATGCAATAGTATTGCACACCACTGCACACGAATACTTTTGTTTGTTAAGAATATGTATACTTTGACTTTTGTGTGAATTCTTTTATTCCAACTATATTACAAAACAGGTTAAGAAATTCCGTACTTTTTCATATTTTTCATATATGAAAACACAAACCTGACTTTTAAAATACAAGATAATAAATCCGTATACGGTTTTGCTTGATATTCATTATCTAATTTCACATTCCTTTTTTTTAAGCTACACTAGTTGATTTAGCATTAGTGCCAAGTAAAACATCCAACAATCATCGCTTGTTTAAAATTTTATGAGTTCAGAGAAAACTGAGACCTGTGGACGTTAGTTAGTACGGTAATTTTTTTTGCACCACGTATTTCATAGCTGAAACAAATTCTGTCCCGATTTTCTCCAAGTTGTAACATACCGGATTACGTATAAAGTGTGTATTTTTGATAAACTGAAATTCAAAATTTAACTTGTTCGGTTGGACAGAAAGTAATGTCCGATGACGAGCAGGCATCCGAAAGTGGAAGCCTGGTCACGGCGCACATAAGCTACTGAGATTATGTAGCACACCGAAAGGACATCAGTAGGTAGGTGGCCTAAGACAGCGGCAGTTAGTAGTTAGGAGGCGAAGAACGTAAACGTCACCATCTTACGACCACGAGTGACCACCTTGCAACCCACGTGGGACCACCTTACGAGCCATGTGTGACCACTTTATGACCCACGTGTGCCCACGTTACGACCCACGTGTGACCACCTTGCGACTCACGTGTGACCGTCTTGCGATCCACGTGTGACCGCCTTACGACCTACGTGTGACCATATTACGACCCACGTATAACCGCCTTACGACTCAAGTATGACCATCTTACGACTCACGTGTGACCATCTTACGACCGACGATGAGCATCTGTGTCACCATCTTACGACCACGTGTGACCACCTTAGGACCACGAGTAACCACCTTGCAACCCACGTGTGACCACCTTACGAGCCATGTGTGACCACTTTATGACCCACGTGTGCCCACGTTACGACCCACGTGTGACCACCTTGCGACTCACGTGTGACCGTCTTGCGATCCACGTGTGACCGCCTTACGACCTACGTGTGACCATCTTACGACCCACGTATAACCGCCTTACGACTCAAGTATGACCATCTTGCGACTCACGTGTGACCATCTTACGACCGACGATGAGCATCTCACGACCCACGTGTGACCACTTTACGACCCACGTGTGACCACTTTACAACCCGCGTGGTCACAAGCGTGACTTGCTCGATGAGCTGGGATCTATCCACACGAGCATTATAATGCACCTGCGTCATCTTGTAGAAGGTGCACATGAGGGGAGATTTGGTACCCATCAGTTCACAGTTAAGCAGAAAGCAAATGACATAAGTGCATGCGTTTCCCTGCATGCACGTGACCAAGTTGAACCGTTCTAGGACCACACTGTGAAAGGTGACGAAAAATGGGTCGTGTATGACAACGTCAGCTCCCGCGAAACAGTGGCTAGACTCAAAACAGAAGCTCATGTAGATCCCCAAAGGAGTCTTACACCCACGCATGGTCCTTCTCTCTGGTTAGTGGGATATGCAGGAAGTCATATTTTTTAGCTGCTACCAGACACTACTGTCACAGCCGATGAGTACGGCCGTCAGCTCGGCGATCTACACGCACCTCTCACGTTGAAATGACTAGAACTGCTGAACGACAAGTGCTTCGTTCTACAGCAAGGTGCAGCGAGACCACGCAAGTTCAGGCACCTGGGCTGGGAGCAGCTGCCCCACTCAGTCTATTTCCTGGACACTACCCCAAGCGACTATCACCTTTCCAGTTCGTTCATCATTTGCTGGAGGGATAGTGTTTCATCAAACGGGACCATGTCGAAGGCGCGCTTACTCACTTCTTGGCTTCCAGACCGCCACGATTTTACATGGAAGGTGTACGATAGATGCCCGCAGACGATGAGAGCAGGTCGTGACAAAATATGGCGACTACATTGTGGAAAAATTTGTACTTGCATATACTGTAGTTAGCACGTTTCTGTTGCCTTGCATTCTCAGTAAAAACATTTAAATGAATTTCATATTATCGAACTGAAAAAGCGATAGAAACTTAAGTAAAATACAGGTACTAGCGCAGAATTCCATACAAAAGGGAAAAATATAGAACCACAAAACGCATAACGGCCGTTCCATAAAAACTAAGAATAAAATCACCCAAAATGAAGAAATATAGGTACAACAAAATATATGTTATACTTTCTGAAAGTATCTTCCCTCGGATGATATGCAACGGTCCCATCGTCCAGTCCACATGTGGCAAAGGCATTTTGTCGAAGCTGCTTCAGAGACCCCTGTACAGTTTGAATAACATCTGTGTTGAATGTTGCGCCACGGAACTTCTTCTTGATTGTTAGAAAACAACCAGAAATCACACGGAGCAAGGTCAGGACTGTAGACAGGCAGTGGTAAAATTTCAATACTGCATTTCGTAAGAAACTGTTGAACACAAGCAGCCACATGTAGACGCGCGTTATCATCATGAAGGGTCTTCTTTCCCACCAATTCCAGTCGATTAATCGACATGCATCGTCGCAGAAACTTCAAGACTGAAATGTAATGCTCACAATTGACAGTAGTTTGTTTTTACTCACATCACACTTGAACTCTGGCTAACAATTGTTCCCTCCTCAGGTGATGAGGCACCCATCTGGAACACACACGATGCAGCAGTAATTTGTCGCTTAGAATGCGGAATACCGACGTTTTTGAAATATTAGTTGACGCCGATATGTCTTTACAAGTCATTCGTTGATCTTCTTGCGGGATTGCCCAAACAGTGTTAACAATACACTCCGTAACAACACTTTCAGGTTGGCCAGGCCTAGGAGTGAGGTCTGCAGACAGTTGCCCTTTTTTGAAATCACGATGCCATCTAAAAATCTCTGACTCACCCAAACATTTATCTTTGTAAGCTTCTTTCCTTAAATCAACTGTTTCTGAGCCGTTGTACCCAAACGATAGCAAAATTATATCACACAACGGATTTTACTTCTTAACTCTGAATCACTCACCTCCATAGGTGTATGGCGAAATGAAGGCGTAGATTAAATAACTGCGCAGTAATAAAACCAGAAATGTCTGCAACAGCTAATAGCTGTTGCCACCGATACTTCCTCAATTTAGTTAGTCTCCTCCGTGGTTATTTTTTCCCTTTGCACTGTTGCCACTCAAAACATTTACTCTCAGTTTCTATGGAACGGCCTTTGTATAACTGAGGTTCCGATGTGTCTATGCAGTTAGCTAACTACACTGCTGGCCACCCAAAATGCAACACCAAGAAGGAAGCATCCGATTGGCCTGAAATTCGCAGCATGCGTCGCCCGCGAGAGGACATGCAAACGATTAGCATTGCAGGGCATATGCAAATCATGTGCGCCCGGCACGCAAAGGAGAAACACTATAAGGAGGGTGCACAGAAGGCGGGGTGTAAGTAGTGGAAGTGTGTTCTGCTGCCGGACCTGTGCGTGGGAAGCTTCCTGATGCCTCGTCGCAGGATACGGCAGTCATTCCAGCACGTTTCGGAGTTAGACAGAGGACGAATAGTGGCTTATCGCGACAGCGGTTTATCGTACCAAGACATCGGCGCCCGTGTGGGATGACATCCAGCCACAGTGAGGCGAGTATGGATTCGGTGGGTGCAGGGGGGACGGACGGACCGACGTGAGCGATTGCTGCAGCCGCGGCAAACCACCGAACGAGAGGACCGGAATGTTGTGCGGCGGGCACTGACGGCTCGCACCGCCACATCACGAACGTTAGCGCAGGACTTAGGGTGTGTTGCGCAACAACCTGTGTCAGCAAGTACCGTTTGACGTCGTCTGCAGAAGTGGGGACGTGTAGGATGGCGCCCGTTGTTTCGATTACCATTGACGTTACACCACCGGCGAGTGCTGCGGCAGTGAGCCGTTTAACACCGCACCTGGACTACGGAATGGCACGACATTGTCTTCTGCGACGAATCCCGCTTCTGCCTACAACACCACGATGATCGGATTCGCGTGTGGCGGCAACGCGGTGAGAGACTATGACGCCTGCATTATGCATCGCCATACCGGTCCATCGCCTGGCGTTATGGTTTCGGGCGCAATTGGATATGACACCCGAACCTCTCTGGTCAACAGCCACCGGTATATCTCCGACGTTTTGGAGACTGTAGTCCTTCCTTACCTGCAGTACCTGCCAGCGGCCACGTTTCAAAAGGACAATACAATGCTCGCCCGCACGTGGCACGCATCGTGCAACAATTCTTCACGGCCCACCAGGTGTCACTGCTGCAGTGGCCCTCCTGTTCTCCCGATATGCCGCCTATCGAACACGTCTGATCGCTGATCGGCAACCGAGTGGCCCGGCGAGCACCAGCCGTGGCTACGGCTCATGAACTGTGGCAACGTGTGGAGGCAGCCTGGACCGACATACCGCAAGCCCACATCCAAAGCCTCTTTCGCTCAATGCAGCGGCGCGTAGCGGCCGTGATTGCCATCCATGGGGGCCACACGAACTATTGATGTCTGCGTGTTCCGCAAGTCGCGCGGGCCTGTAAGCTCAATCGTATCATCTTTGTATCTGTTGTTATGTGCCCAGTAAATCTGGCTTTGCTATCTCGTGTCCTTCTTGGTGTTGCAGTTTGGGTGGCCAGCAGTGTATATAGAAATATTTTAGCAAAATGAAATACTTACGCTCCGGAGTATAACTCACAATCCTCGTTGTGGGAAGAGTCCCACGTAGTGTAAAAACTTTAACTAAAATGTGAAGAAAAGGAAATAAAAGAACAAAAATTACTGTCTAAAATTTCTAAAAACGTTTAAACATTAATATGGCAAAATAACATTTCTACTTTATTTTGCAAAAGTAATTTCTTTTTCTTTTTTTGATTAAAAGACCTATACGAGCATCTAAGAGAATAAGTAGTCACACGTCTTAAATTTGAGGTCACCACTTCCTAGGAAGCAACTAAATGTGGAAAGCTAAACAAATCCACACATTGCCACTTCCGGATCTAAATAGAATTCGGATAATTTTCTAGGAGCCAGCGGCTTTTTCCCTGTTCTGCAACATACGAGACTCAGACATAATGGTACATCATAAAATTTGTGAACGTTTTTCGGTAGATATGTTGTTGTTGTTGTTGTTTTGTTGAAAATAAATAACCAAAAATTTATGCAAAAAAAAAATTATTTTACCAATTCAAAGTATTTCCTTCCTTTCGGGGCATTTTTAATTCTGCTTGAGTAAAATTATCTCAAATTTCGTAAGATACCTTCCGAAATTGTCATGCTAAGCGTAACCTATGTTTTGCATTTTTCTTCGGCTATTGTAATTTTGTGGACTTTCTTCGCAATTAATGTATCTCCAATGATGAAAATTTAATCATCGGTAAAAATAACTTTACGTTATAGCCTAGTATACTTAATATTTTCTAAAAGGTAACCACAATTTTATTAAAAATCAGTAACATTTGCTTTGGCAGTGTCGGGAGCTGCTATAATAGAAGGCGCCACTTCTGCAGATCAGTTAGTAATTGTAATGATGTAGCATTTTTTTCAATAATTTTGTTGATCTTTTCGACTGGAATTAACACTTGAGTTTAACCTGCAAAAGTCTGGAATGTTTAGAATGACACGAATCACTTAGATTCAATTTTTGTGACGATAATTTAGCAAAAAATATTACTAGAACTGTAGGTAACGCTCCCGAAATGAGTCAGCAAATGCACTCTGCGACATTTTCAGTTTTCACTGAGTGTAACATTGTGTTTCTTTCAGAACCTTAAAATAATTTCCAAAGTAATTTCAACTGGGATGTCATATGTAATCTAGGTGGCCCAAAAGTTACTGTTAAAAATATACGAAATTTAAACAGGTTTTAGAGGGAAAATGCATTAGATACACGTTAAAATGGAATTAATTTTCATTTGATGCACGTTAAAATAGAATTAATATTCATTTGATACACGCTAAAATGGTTCTAAAAATTTTCAGGAAAGTATCTCTCACCAGGAAAATATACAAAAATCTCGAAGTTTAACGACAGCTATCTTTGGCTCACCTACATTAAAATTAACACATACTTATTTTGTTTTCAAAATATAAATATGAAATACGATATTTTAATATGTTTTGTTGTTAAAACTCCAGGGTATTCCAGGGTATTTACTCCCAGATTTGTGATAGCAGTCAGCAAATAAATCATGAAATGAATAGGTATATAGTGATTATTTGAAAACAAATTCGGCTTGTTATTATTATTACACAGAATGTTGGGCAATTTCTTTTTAAATATTGGTAATTTTTAATGACATAAGCACAAAAGGTGCGCAAGCCCGAACGGAAGAGCAAACTATTACATTTGCAAAAATTCTGATAAAACTATAAAATGAAGGAATTATTTACAAGTGCTGTAGGAAAGAGATCTCAAAAAATACTTTAGAAGGTCAGTATGTGTACAATCATATGACATATTCTATGTCTAATTCGAACTTTAAGTAATTTCTTGTTTATCAGTAAAAAACTGATAAAAATACTTACCTGGCTGTGTTATAATTCTGGTTCTTGTAGTAGGTAAAGTCTCCGTTTTGGTAACGGTTCTCGCTGAAAAAAACAACAACAGAGTTTCACTTTACAGAAGAAAAATACCAGTACTCAATTGCAAACGTGAATTATTTACACCACTTCATTGTACGGTCATTTAAAACAAATTGCAAAAATGTGTGAACGGCTTCGGGTGTTAATGCAAATTTAGAGAAATCAGTCAACACGCGTGTGAGGTGATGCAACCGTGAAAATTAAGACTACTTAGTCATACGAGAGGTACAAGTCCAGGGATAGGGTACGCAAGGGAAAGGGAACAATGGATAATGCGTACAAGGGAAAAGAACAACAATTTTTCACGTTTTAAAGGTTTACAGCTGCGTGAAAACGATCGAAGCAGTTGAAAACTGTGAGAACATGAAGATACAGATGATAAATCTTAAAGCAGTTCACTTCAGTTGGCTGGATTTAAACGTTGGACATCTCAGTTCTTTAAAAGAATGTCAGATCCGACAGAATATACACATACCGGCCAATGAATAAAAATATTAATTCAATATCTGGTTGGACCAACTTTGGACAGAATTACAGCACGCATGCGATTTGGCATAGATTCCAAAACATGTTGGATTGAATCTATGTCTACAGCGCATACCAGATGTTTGGTACCAGACTGTCCGTTAACTGGTTCATACACTCATTGTCATAAAAATCCAAACACCAAGTCGTCGGTTTGAAATGAGATTTTAGTAGTGAGATGGTACATACCAAGGACAGAAGTGATTACAATATCACAGTAGCAGGACGATTTCCCGCGGACATACGGTACACATTCCGGTCAGCGTTACTACCCCGTCGGACCTCCTCTTGCTCAAATGCATGCGGTGATACGGTCCGACATGGAGTCAAACAGTCGCCGTATGTTATCCTGGGACAGATTGGCCCACACGTCTTGCTACTGACGCTCTAAATCACGAACACTGGGACATCGGGAAAGCTGGCGTCCCATCTGGTCCCACACGTTCTCGATGGAAGAAAGCTCAGGCGATCTGGCAGGCCACGGTAGCATCGAAGCATGACATAGTCAGTCCGAGCTGTGTGCGGACGTGCGTTAACTTGTTGGAAAATGGCTCCGGGCCGCTCCGCCAGGAAAGGCAGCACATGGGGCCGAAGGATCTGTTGTACGTTCCGCTGGGCTGTCAACGTCCCTCGGATCATTGCGAGGGAAGTTCCGCTGTCATACGCTACGGCTCTCCAGACCAGCACGCCTGCAGTTCGGAACGTGCGCTGCTTTACAGTGAGGTTGGTATTGTAGCGTTCATCTGCGGTCGTCCACACTCTGACACGGTGGTCGTCCGTTCCCATACCGAAGAGCAATTCTTCGCTGAACTCTATACATCGCCAGTCCGTAGCATTCCACGTTGCTCGTTGCTAACACCACTGTAATCGATGCCAACGATGGTCAGGTGTTAATGAAGATAACGTAAGGCCCGTCGAGAGTGCAGATTCGCCTTTTCCAGGCGTCTGGAAATGGTTCTGGCAGACACAGGAGTACCTTGTAGAGCCGCCACATGTCTCTGGATACTGGACAAGGACGTCGTTGCATCTGTGGGTGCTGGTCTCAGGGTCCTGTCTGCTGGAGGTGTGTTTGTGTCGTCCACAGACAGTCCGTCGTGTCCGGGTGCTTTCCCGTGTCCATTGCTCCCAACACGATTGCACCGTACTGTCCGACAGGCCCAAATGGAAGCTGAGTCGGCGCGCCGGCCACCCTGCGTCTCTCATCCCGACGATAAGGCCTCGTTAAAATCCCGTAGTTGCCGTTACGCACATCTACGGCGGCTTCTCGGCATGTCTATCGTTCAGGGATTTCAACTGATTCTTACCGTGCACTTCGGCACGGATATGGAGCCCCAAGGACTGCGATTGTAGCACAGGTCTTGGACGCGCGGGCTTGCGGAATCGCACGAAACTATAATCATTTCTATGTCTGCCCTCCCCGTAGCTATTCGCCAAGTTTCTCGTTAATCACAACGGTTTTCTCTTTGTACGCGGATTTTTATGACAATGAGTGTATTTGACGGAATAAGCCTTTGCTCGCGGATCGGCTTTTCTAACATATCTACACGTTCTCAATGTGGCTCAGATCCGGGCTTTGTGGTGGATAGGGAAGATGGTGGAAGTCGCTGTCATGCTCGCTGAACACACCCTACGCGATGGACTGTGGAGTAGCACTATGGACTATGAAACAGCACTGTCCTGCTTTTAAAAAAGGTCAACACTGCACGACGGACTTGATCGGTAACAATGTTTAGATAATCATTGGCGGATACTCAACCTTCTAGAAGTACCAACAGAACGTGTTCCACCTCATATCACCACCTGCAGAACCCTGAGTTGTGCTTTCAAGACAAGCTGATTCCATTATTTCATGGGCTTTCCGCCAAACCCTCTGCCTATCGTTGGTGCAACGCAGGGTGTACAGTGTGTTACTGCGCAAGGCCGCAACTTCGAACACTTCTTGTAAAGGTACTATGATAAGTTAATGGCTGTTCAAAAGTCTGTTAAAATCATGTCTTACTTTTTGTAGACTTAGAATTAAATCATTTTCCTCATCCAACGTTGTGAAAACTGTCTCTCACTTTGTGACCGTGTAGCGCCTCTGTTTTGCGTTTGCGATCCATGTTCCTATGTTATTATTGCTTGGTTTTGTGTTGCTGACCTCCCTGCAAATTATTGAACAGTTATTCTGAATCACCCTGCATAGCACATCAGCATCTGTACATTTGTTATCTTCCCTGTACATATGTGGTCAATTATGTTTCTGTTGCCACTGTAAATACAAGCCTTCTGTACCCTCTTCTCTGGTTTCTCAATAAATAATTTTTGAAAGCCACAGAGTTGCTAGGGCATAATTGTCCAGAATATCGCGTTATACGTGCTGGTTAACAGGTTTGTCCACGATAACCAATGCGCTGGGACCATACCACGAAAAACACCCTCACACGGGTATAACTGCCAGCTCCAAACTTGACCTTAGGAACAGTACACTGTGGTAAATAGCTTTCCCCCAGTTGCCACTATACCCACACACGGCTATGAGACTGACGGATCGTGTATCTGGATTCATCAGTCAATAGGACTCGTTTCCATTGACCTACCGTCCATGATAACTGTTCTTTACACCATGCTGAACGACGAGTAACATTCCGAGCGGAGATGAAAGGCTTATGAGCAGCCGCACGACCACGGTAACCCATGGAAGGAAGTTCTCTGTGAATTGTACGTGTACATACTGAGGTTCCAGCATTTTTACTCACCTGTACACTGAGGTCTTGTGCAGTACTCTGTTGATTAGATGTAACGACTCTCCTGAGGCTTCGACGTCCTCTATCACTGATTTTCTTTGTTCTGCCGGTAGGTTTTGCTGCGTCAGGCACGCCATGTGCCTTCCACTTATTCAGGACATCTAAAACAGTTGACTTGGGTATGTTTAAACGCCTTTCGGTTTCTCTTATGGACAACCCACTGATATAACACCCAACTATCTTTCCTTTCTCAAAGTCAGTTCTCTCCCGCCACGACATTTTCATTCAACCTCACAGTGCGATATGATCGAAGTCAGCTGCAGGCATGTTTTATACCGTTTGCAGCTGTATCGTGTATCTTAACAACGCAGCGGATCCGTTCATTTGTATTTAAACGGGTGTCCGGTAACGTTTGTCAATATAGTGTATCTTCTAAGCTGCACTGCAGAATGCCTCATTGCAGAATGCCTTTTAAACATTGAAATGGGAAGACAAGGGGAAAAACTAATATTAATGAGGATTATTTAATCTACATTCTTTTACTGTTGACCCCTATACAACTGAGCGTATGATCGAGTAACATGCTGAGAAGTAGGAGAAAAAATTGACTTTCAGAGAAACGAATTTGATGTACAATGCTTTTACAATAACTGAAGGTTTATTGATTGATGGAAAGAATCTGTAGGTAACCGATACGAACATTACCTTGGGCAACAGATATCAATAGAGTTTTGCATTGATATCTGGTGTATCCATTCTTAGTTTGGGCAACAGATATCAAACGAGGGCCACGTTGGAGAAGAAATTGATTGGCTCATAAAACCTGGAGAGTATTTCGAAGAAACAGTATAATTTTAAAGAGAAAGTTACCATTACTTCTTTAAAGAAAATTGTTTGATCAATGCATCCTTCCAGTTCTTGCTTATGGGTCAGAGACTATTACCATAAAAGACATACGTAGACTGCAGACACCTGAAAGAGGCATAGAGATATTTCATGCTTCTTGTAACCAGGAAAGATCAAAAGCACACGACTGGAAAACATTATGATCAAAGTAAATTACCTTAAATGGCAATCGGCTGGACATATTCCTACGGGAACTGATCCCCGATGGACAACTGAAAAATGTACCAAGGGACAAAGACGTACTCAGAAAAGACCAGGTGGGAGACAGGTTGATGAATTTCGAGAGCATGTTGGACTAGCGCGAATGAGACTGGTTAAAAGCAGGCAGTTGTGGAAGAAACTTGGGAAACCTTCCTCCATCTGTCAATCGAAAATGGTTCACAGTGATGATGATATGTAAAATAGTGGGCTATTAAATAAGAAAAATGTAGAAAAACGAAATTTTAAATATACAATTTTAATTATACATACACCGATCAGCCAATAAAACCACCTCTGCGTTAAGCAAGTAAGCGCGAGCGCAGATAATCAACGTCAGGTGCCAAGGTCCCGAATGATATATATATACTCAGATCTCTCTCAATCAGTATTTCATTTCGATTCAGCAAGGGAAAAGCAAAAGATTTATCTGATTTAGACAAAAGCTTACCAAAGACGGTCCGAAACGGGTGAAGGCCACGCCTCACTGATTCCAGCATTTGGCGAAGGTTATCTCGTTTTATCCGCAGCAACAGGAAAGCTACTGTGGCTAACATTAACCATAATTTCAATTGTGGTGAAGGGCCCAATGTTTCCGAACACGCAGTTCATCGTACGCTCTTAGACATGGGTCCCCGCAGCCACATACCCACGTTTTCGCCTATGCTCACAGCCACTCACACTGTCATCAATGCTCGAGTGGGCACGCAATCATCGACATTGGACCATAGAAGACTGAAAGAGCGTTTCGTGGTCAGACGAATCCCTTTTTCTGTTACACCATGTGAGCTCATGTCTGTCGTTTACCCAAGGTATTACACCGGACGAGCTCGTGGACGTTTACCGATGGAATCCTTTCACCTGGGTTTACTGTGGGACAGATCCAAGCAGCTGGAGGGAGTGTGATTGTCTGGGAAATATTTCCTTGGTGAACACGTGTACCCATTATCCTTGTAGAGGGAATCGGCACAGCTGTCAAGTACCTGAATATCGGGGCCGACCAAGAACACCACTTTATCGTGACTGTATATCATTGCGGAGAAGGTGCCTTTCAAGAAGACAATGCCCCATGCCATACTGGAAAGAAAGTTCAGGAATGGTTCCAAGAACATGAGGAGTTATTCCAATCATTTCCATGGCTCCAAATGTGCCAGAGATAAATTGTATCGAGCATTGTGGTTCGAGTTGGAGAAACGGGTAAGAGCAGCGTTACCCCCAAATACGTAATTTACGGGAACTGCGTGATCGTTTGTTGTAGCCATGGAACCAAATACCAAGTGACACCTACAAACATGTCTTTGAATCTATGAATTATTGGGTGAGACCTCTTCAGGCGGCGAGAAAGAGAACCTATGTCATATTAGCTAGGTGATTTTAATGTTTTAGCTGATCGATGTGTGTCCAGCTTATTGCCATTTCAGGGATTTTAATCTGATCATGATGTTTTCCATTATCTCAATTTCCCTGGTATGACGTAGAAGTCTTCTCTTACTTCTACGTTATTTAAAAAACACATAACCATAAGATGAAATATTTCCTCAATTAAACCTTAACGGCCACACGAAACATGCAATCAACAGAAGTCAAGCTTATGGAAAAGATGCTTTATTCAGGATGTAGCACTTCCATAACAAATCATAACATCCCATAGTACTTCGCATTAAACGCTCCACACACCACACAGCTCTTAACACAACGCTCTACAACACAACGCTCAATTTGCAACACTTCTCCAAGCAACGCTCGCCAAGCAACAGTTTAGGTCGTCGTTTTCATCTCTCGTTCTTAACTTATATCAGGCATACGTCACATTCATTCAACCTCAATTATGTTGCCAATAGTATTCGTTTGAGAGAAAAGATATCCCGTTAAGAGTGAACTATAACTGAGAATAAACTCAAGATTTACATAGGGAAAAGAAACTAAAAAGGAAAGTTAATTTAGAATATACGTCACACTGGTTCCTCTTGTTAGTTTTGTTCTACACTAAATATCTCCCCTGGTCAGAGACGTGAAGGCTCTAATAGAGAACTGGAGCAATGCCGCGGTGTCGTTCAACTGGGTCCGAAACCATGTCGGAACCAGTGCCAATGAAAGAGCAGATCGGCTAGCGAAAGAACCTGCCGGAAAAGATAGAATCGATATAGGTTTGCGAACGCCGGTGCAAAGCGTTCGCACTAAGCTTAAAAACACAATGGTGGAGTGGCAGACGCGATGGGATGAGGAAGATACGGGAAGAAAAACACACCGTATCTTTCCCCGAGTCTCCATCAGGCGTCCAGAATGTGATGGATCCCTGAATCAAATACTCACCGGCCATGGCGTATCGCCGGAGTATTTTCACCGCATTGCGACAAGGGATACAGTGTGCGGCTGCGGGGCTCAAACCGTAGATGTGGCACACATAATATTAGAATGTAATTCTCTTGCAGGTGGGAAAAAATCCTCGCTCCCGACATAGGGAAAACGAAGGACCTCTCGATTTTGATCCCGTATCCCAGAGCGCGTCAAGGACTCATCGAGTTGGTCAAGGTCTTCGTGGCAAGGCAGGAAGAAATATTTACGAAAGAGTAACTACGAGAAGAGAAGACAGCTCATGAAAGACAGAAGAGGACAGACGACTTGTCCTAGTGTCGTCCTGGCAGCACGGACCCTAGTGCTGCTATGTAAATTCTTCGTAAATATTTCATTGTATTATTATCAATTCTCTGTGAGGGAGGCTCGTGAAATTAAGGTGTTTACCCATTGCGCGGGACCTCCAGTGTGTATAAGTGCTGTACTATTTTTCTTTAGCCAGGACCTAATAAAAGGCTCAGGCCCCATATACACTCGCGCTGCCGAATAAAATCTCCCAACCAGACGCAAAGTTTAAAGCCCCTGCCCATTAGCACGTCACACATACGGGCTATAGCAAAGGGGTGGGAAGTGTAGGTCCCGTGGAGGTGGCAGATCTCTGCTGGTCTCTGGGCCGATCCTGTCCGGGTAAAGGGCTGCCGGATCCGGGTGGGATTGCTCTCGCAACGCAGTCACTATTTTGCTATCGAGAGAGTTCCCTGTATCTCTATGAAGCCCGCATTTGGACGGTGCAGATAAAAGTTATCAGCTTACACTAAGCATGCATCTTTTCATGCTTCGTTCAATTGTCTACAGACTTTGTATATCTTTTTTAGTTAAGATCCATGTCTCTGCTCCGTATGTGACAGCTGGAATGATGCATTGATTAAATATTTTTATTTTAACACATAATGGTATATTGCTCTTGAAAGTTGTACTTTTTCTTCTAAAAGCTCTCCAACCAAATGCCATAGCTCGATCAATTTCTTCATCAACGCGATACTCGATTGATATGTATTGCCCAAGGCAAATTGTGTTATTAGGTACCTACAGATTTTCCCCCATCAATTGAAAAAATTTCATTCCTTTTAAAAGCATTTTACATGTATAAATAATTGCATATATGTATATATATTACGGAAATTAAATACTTACGCTCCTGGGTATAAACCACAATTCTCGTTGTGGGTGGGGACTCATGTTCTGTACGTACTTTAGCTAAAATGTAAAAAAAGGGGAAAGAATAAAAATAAATACGACTCCTTCATACTTCTAATAATATTTAAATGTTAGTATAGTATAACTGGGATGTAAGGTCAGGTGATGCGTAACATCACAGCCTCTCCTTGACAAATGTCAACCCCGCCTTCTCGTGGTACATCCTGTTCCCACTAAATGGGCTCTGACGACCGCCAATAGCGGTATAACTATACCATCGGGATTAGAGGAAATGCTATCCCACACTCACCAACCCGCTTGGCCAGCGTGGTGAGTTATGGCCAAACCCCTCCAAAATGACTCCACAACTTAAATCTTGGCCCTCAGTCTCCGGCAGCTGGAATGTACCTGGCCAAGGCAGCGGCCAGTGCGACATGAAGGCAGAAGGTGCTAAGAATCACCGGAGGACCGGACTAGGCTGCCATCTGATGCTGACCTTGGCCACGTATAACGGACGCTCCCTATCTTCTGATTCAAGGCTTCTTGAATTGGAAGAGGAACTACAAAGGATCAAGTGGGACATCGTCGTGCTAAGTGAGGTAAGGAGAAAAGGAGAAGATCTCATTGAACTAAAAAGTGGACATCTCTTCTACTATCGTGGGACAGATAGTGGTAGAACTAGTGGTGTTGGATTTATAATAAACAAGAAACTGAAGGATAAAGTTGCAGAAGTTGAAAGTTCCTCTGACAGAGCTGCACGACTCGTTATCCAACTATCGAGAAGATACCAGGCTCAGATTATTCAAATTTATGCACCCACCACAAGTCATCCTGAAGAAGAAATTGAAGAATTTTATGAGGAAATTCGTGATCTAAATAATAAAGGTAAGCAGCACTTGAAGATAATTATGGGAGATTTCAATGCAAAAATAGGGCAACGGCAACAGAATGAAACTTCAGTAGGTAAATTCGGTCACGGCAACAGAAACCAGCGTGGAAATACTCTCGTAGAGTTTGCAGAGGCAGAAGGGTTTTTCATCTTGAACTCCTTTTTCAAGAAAAAGCCACACAGGAAATGGACATGGAGACATCCAAATGGGACGACAAGTGAAATTGATTTTATTATGTGTAACAAAAAATTCGTCATAGAAGACTGTAGTGTGCTAAACAAGTTCAACACAGGCAGTGACCATAGATTGGTGAGATGTAAGATGCACCTCAACACTAAACTCGAACGTAGCAAGCTCATAAGACAAACAAAATGTATTGACATAACCAACCTTAAAAAACACCATAATACCTTCAAATTGGAACTGATGAACAGATTCTCTGCTTTAGAAGGCCTAACATCGGAAGAAGTGGATATTTCTGAAGTTAACAGAAAAGTAACCAAAGCTCTTATGGAAACAGCAACAAAATTAGCTGGGTCTAAGAACAAATTGCATGTGAATAAATTATCAGGAAAAACCAAAATGTTGATGCAAAAAAGAAGAGAGATGAGGACAACTAAACAAGATGTGACTTCCAAAGTGGAATATATAGAGCTATGCAAGACAGTACGAAAAGTATCACTGAAGACGTAAGGAAATTCAACTGTGAACTAGTAAGGAAGGCAATTGAAAACAACCAAAGCCTAAAGATAGCAAAGGGACATCTCAGTAAGGGAAAAAAAACAGATTATGGCACTGAGAAAAGAAGATGGTTCTGTAACAAGAAATAGAGGCGAAATTTTGACAAGAGTGAAAGATTTCTACTCCAAATTATATGAAAGGGATGATACATGTACTCCAGACATCATGAAAGGTACCAGTACCAGAGTTCTTCCAGTCCTTCCAGCAGAAGTTGCACATGCAATCAAGAACATGAAGCGGGGAAAAGCTCCAGGAGAAGATGGAATTACTGTAGACATCATACAAGAAGCAAGTGGAGAAATCGAAACAGTACTCGCCCAAATTTTCACTCGATGCCTTAATGAAGGGAAAATTCCTGAGGATTGGAACAACGCTACAATGATCTTGCTACATAAAAAAAAAAAAAAAGGTGACATTGAGGATCTCAGGAACTACAGACCTATCAGCCTCCTATCAGTGGTTTATAAAATCTTCACTAAAGTTCTTTCACACCGCTTGAAGGTGACACTGGACATGGCTCAACCGAGAGAACAAGCTGGATTCAGGAGTGGCTACAGCACAATAGATAATATCCACGTACTGAGAGAACTAATTGAAAGAGCGAGGGAATATGAACTTCCATTGTGCATGGCTTTTATCGATTATGAAAAAGCCTTTGATTCGGTGAAACCATCAGCAGTTGCAATGGCTCTGAAATCCTGCGGTATTGAAGATGCATACATTAATATTATTAGTAACATCTATGAAAATGCAAGTGCAAAGATTCGGCTGTTTGAAAATACAAACACATAAAAATTGGAAAAGGAGTGAGACAAGGTGACACCATATCTCCGAAGCTCTTTAATGCCACATTGGAAAATGTCTTTCAATCACTGAACTGGGAAAACAAAGGGATAAAGATTAATGGAGATTATCTAACCCACCTTCGTTTTGCTGATGACATAGTCATTTTTGCAACTACCCCATCAGAGCTACAGAGTATGATCCAGGAACTTGCTGACAAGAGTAAAAAAGTGGGATTAAAAATGAACTTTCAGAAGACAAAAGTGATGTTCAATGCTTTTACAAGAAATGAAGATTTAGCGATTGATGGAGAAAAGCTGGAGATAACAGACACATACGTTTATCTTGGACAGCAGATATCAAGTGAGGGTCACATTGGTGAAGAAATTAATCGGCGTACAAAACTTGCCTGGAGAGCTTTTTGGAAGAAACAGCATAATTTTCAAGAGCAATATGCCATTATGTCTTAAAAGAAAAGTGTTTGATCAATGCATCCTTCCAGTGCTTACGTATGGTGCAGAGACGTGGACCTTAGCTAAAAGAGACATACAAAGGCTGCAGACAACTCAAAGCAGCATGGAGAGGTGCATGCTTGGTGTAACCAGGAGAGATAAGAAGAGGAACACGTGGATCCGTAAAATGACAAGAGTGAAAGACGTCATGATCAGAGTTAAATCCCTGAAATGGCAATGGGCTGGACATACTGCCAGAAGAACAGACCATCGATGGACAGCCGAAATTTTAGATTGGATTCCAAGGGACAGGAAAAGACCCAGAAGAAGACCACATGGAAGATATGTGGATGAAATTCGAAAGTATGCGGGAGTGACATGGAGGAGACTGGCACAAGACAGACCGTTGTGGAGGAAACTTGGGGAGACCTTTGTCCAGCAGTGGATTGATAATGGTTGACAATGATGATGATGATGATGATAGTATAACTAAGCATCAGTATCATTACTTTGAATTTTTGTTTTCTTTCGGGATTTAAATAGCTCTACCACTATCTAAGATATCATCCATTCTAAATTTAGCTGCATCACGTTCAAGTAAGGATTAAAGGATTAGAATTATGGACGCGGGACAGATAGGTAACCAATGCCATGCACATCTGGGTCTAAAACCCGACCAACACCACCAAAAATTGGCTAGAAGCCAACTCCTTTTTTATTCAAACTGAAGTTATCGCTGTTTCCACGTTTATAAGCGAGTCACGGAAAAATTCTCATCGACCGCCATCTTCCAGCACGAAAATGCGACGTCTCAGGCAGCTAGAAATGTCTAAACCTCGGTTGGAAGAGCACGATGAAGAAAAGTACTTCCCCTCGCCCCCTAATTCCCCAGACTTAAACCCAATTCAGCATCTGTGCGAACAGCTTGATCGTGTTGTTCGCTCTATGGATCCTCCACCACGCACCCTCCAGCAGCTGTCAGATGCACTGCAGTCAGCATGGCTCTACATACCTGTGAACACCGTCCAGCACCTTACTGAGTCAGTCCCAGCCCGTCTAGCTGCTGTCCGCGCTGCACACTGCGGCTACCCTGGATATTAGCTGGTGGTCACAATAATGTGACTCGATCGTGTGTATATTGTGTTACCGTAACACCAGTTATTATATATTGTGTTACAGTAAGAACCCGGGAACTTAATTTATTGCACAGATGATTGTACGATGTCTATGTATCAGTTTGTGGATTCCTTTAGAGAAAAATATATAGCTATCTAGAGTAAATTTTATATTTAGAATTTTTTGTGAAATAATATTATAAAACAGTATATTGCATCTCTTCCTAAAGATAATCGAACCTTATTGTGAGTTGAAAAAAATATTTCAATCTCCAAACCATTTTGTTGCTTCGAAAAATCAAGATGAAAAAAATACATAATTTGTAATAAGACTTCGTACAGAAAAAATTAAATTTTCAGAAATGCATTAAAAAAATTAGAAGGTCCAATACAAAATAAAATGACTAAATCACTCGCATTACTGCAAAAAAAAAATAAAAAAAAATACATAAATAAAAAAACCCCACCATCGCGCAATTAAGTTTTATCTTGAACGTGAGCCGGGTTCCGGTGGCTAGTGGTTAAGACGCGTGGCTCGAACCTAAAAGACACAGGCTCAAACCTAGCTACCGTCGCAGAAGGGTTCTCATGTGTATGGCTGAAATATTCAGCGTGTTGGATTATTCGAAATTTCAGTCTAAATACGAAAAAGCTGAAACGGACATTTCTGAAATAAACGGAATTACTCACTACGGAAAATATATGAAAATATGGAAGTTAAAAGAGGCAGTTCGTTAAAAGACCGAGAGTTATCGGCAGCTTTGCTATACGTTATTTCCAGAAATTTTCCGTTAATTCACGCCACTTATTTTTCACAGTGTACATACGAGTAATAATATAAATGTTTCATTATGGATATTGCAAAAGGTTTCTAATACTTCAAAATTGTCTGTTATTTCATCTTATTTTCCGATGCTAACAGGAGAAGGAGTATTTCTGCCCATTCAAATGAAAAACATGTGTAAAATTCAGTTTTGTTCCGTCTTTTCACAGAAAAAGGTTGAATCAGGAATATGTTTCGTTAATTAACGAAAGGCATAACGTAAAATGTCACGTGAATTTCAGGAAAGTTTTACAGTGTATACGACGAAATGTCTACCTTAACGTAAATCAAAATTTCAAGAAATATATTTGGAAGCTCCTACTTTATTTTAGATTGTTAGATCCACAATATTTTCTAGGGATTTAAAGATCAATAATACAACACACATAAAAATTGGAAAGGGAGTGAGACAAGGTGACACCATATCTCCGAAGCTCTTTAATGCCACATTGGAGGGTGTTTTTCAGTCGCTGAGCTGGGAAAACAAAGGGATAAAGATTAATGGAGATTATCTAACCCACCTTCGTTTTGCTGATGACGTAGTCATTTTTGCAACTACCCCATCAGAGCTGCAGAGTATGATCCAGGAACTTGCTGACAAGAGTAAAGAAGTGGGATTAAAAATGAACTTTCAGAAGACAAAAGTGATGTTCAATGCTTTTACAAGAAATGAAGATTTAGCGATTGATTGAGAAAAGCTGGAGATAACAGACACGTACGTTTATCTTGGACAGCAGATATCAAGTGAGGGTCACATTGATGAAGAAATTAATCGGCGTACAAAACTTGCCTGGAGAGTTTTGGAAGAAACAGCATAATTTTCAAGAGCAATATGCCATTATGTCTTAAAAGAAAAGTGTTTAATCAATGCATCCTTCCAGTGCTTACGTATGGTGCAGAGACGTGGACCTTAACTAAAAGAGACATACAAAAGCTGCAGACAACTCAAAGTTGCATGGAGAGGTGCATGCTTCGTGTAACCAGGAGAGATAAGAAGAGAAACTCGTGGATCCGAAAAATGACAAGAGTGGAAGACATCATGATCAGAGTTAAATCCCTGAAATGGCAATGGGCTGGACATACTGCCAGAAGGACAGATCATCGATGGACAGCCGAGATTTTAGATTGGATTCCAAGGGACAGGAAAAGACCCAGAAGAAGACCACATGGGAGATGGGTGGATGAAATTCGAAAGTATGCAGGGGTGACATGGAGGAGACTGGCACAAGACAGACCGTTGTGGAGGAAACTTGGGGAGACCTTCGTCCAGCAGTGGATTGATAATAGTTGACAATGATGATGATGATGATACAGATTAAAAGCCACAGTAACAAAATCGAACAGAATGTTCTACATACTTTCTGGAGTATACACTTGTATCCTTGTTGTTGGTGGAGTCTCATGTTCTGTAATCATTCGAGCTAAAAACAAAATAACAGAAATGTGAGAAATACAAATTCTACATTATACTGGGTATGCAACTTAATTCTCGGCCACAGACACGACACGTTGATAGCAAATTATGGCAAACCGAATACGTACCTAATCAGGGAAATAATCCCCGTTGTGTTGGATACATTTGAGCCATCGGTCAGGGAGCTTCCGAATGCCACTGCGGAAAAAGGAGGACTGTTTCGAGTTGATAAAGTCAGCAATACACATTTGTGTGGACCTCCTTGACAGAAGTTAAGTGCGTATCACTCAGGTGATGATGCGGGGAGCCAAAGAGGTGATAATCCGAAGCGGTGAATTCTGGAGAATACGCCGGATGGGACAAAATCTCCCATCCCAGGTCGGTGGTCATGTTTAACGTCGTTTTCGCGGTGTGACGACGCGCGTTATTCTGAGCAAACAGGACCGACCTTCTGCCCTTGCAGGTGAATGGCCTTTTCGCCTCCAATGCGTCACTCACACGAATGAGTTGCTAACAATAACGTTCAGCATTGACCGTTTCACCAAGTTTGAGCAACTCATGGTGTACGACACCGCGCTGATCCCACCATAATATGCACAGCAACAACTTCCTGGCATGGATATTGGGTTCGGCGGTACTGGTGGTAGGCTAACCTGGATAAACCCACGATTTGCGCAGCTTAGGGTTATCGTAGAGGATCGACTTCTCATCACAGGTCAAAATCTTGTGGAGGAAAATTCTGGAGAGCAAGGACACAGCAACATCGTAGCGAAAAGGACACAGCAACATCCTAGACTTGTTCGCAGCTGTGAGTTGGTGGGGCGCCCAACGGCCCTCCTTGTGAATCCGTCCAAGCTTGTGCATTCGCTTTGCAATGGCTTGCCATGTTACTCAGAGTTCCTGGGCGAGCTGTAATTGTGTGCGACAGGGATCCGCGTCAAACAGTTGTTCTGATTCCTCGTCGTCAACTTTCTGTGGCTGTTCAGGACGTTCTGCATCACCGAGATCGAAATTTCCCTGATTAAGCCGCAGGAACCACTTCTTACACGTACTGCAGGACACAGCAGCCTCACCCAAAGCAACACAGATAATTTGCTCGGCTTCCGCGACAGTTTGCTTCAGCTGAAATGCGAACAGGAGGCAGTGCCTCAAATGTTGCTTCTCGAACGACATTGCTTTCACTGTCAAGTCCCTTCTGTCACTACAGCTGTGAGCGGTTGCGGGTGCCTGGAAACCTGTTGGATGGCGCTGCAATCATCCATTATCGCACACAGCTATTTGCATTTGCCGACGTTCTATGATCGCTTAACGATTTCAACCGCGAGACAGGGTTTCATCCCGATCTCGCGAATTTTTTCTTTTAAGAATAGGTGAACCTTATGTTCCCTATCAATTAGAGCAGTGACAAGACTTAGTAAAAACGCCCTTGTGAGGGCGAAGTTCCGTTCAGCCGACATAGAGACTCTGGCATCAGATTCGGGTACGGCGACGTAGTTCCGGCCCCGCTGCCGATGGGACTCTTTGATCCCTTGTTAGCCCAAAGCCCGAGCTCCCGGTTTCTAAGGTTTGACTTGAGGGGGAGAATCCCAGGGTGCCCACTCAGTACTTAGAAGAAATTTGTGTTTTTCATCTCTCTCACAGATATGTCATCTACCCAGTAGGGTAAAGTGAAACTTAAGGGGTCAGCCCCCCAATCGTCCGGTTCAACCCGGACGCAGAAGGTAGCGGCCGAACTACCAAGCGCTGTCGGCAGTGCTAAAGGGGTTAGCCATTCTTCCGAGAACAGCCGTAAGGTAGAGCCCAATGCCAGGAGGAAACCGTCAAAGACGCTTCCCCCAGCGAAGGGCTCTAAAGCCGCTACACCCACGAAGGAGCCTCGACTGAGCCTTCTCAGTCAGCAGGTGGTGTAAGCACGCCCTTGCCACCTCCGCCCATGCCAAGGGAGGGTATGACACCACCCCGCCCGAACCTGTTCGGGCTCTTGAGGGGTCGTCAGCTGATCCTCCAGAGACACCTCTAAAGGACAACCAGCATCCCAGGACACCCCCAGTGCTTACACCAGAGGCTTTCGTGGGCCGCATTCTCACCCTCATTGGGGAAGCACAGTCCGTTCTCAAGGACTCGCGGGTCACTTCCTCAGGGAGAGAAAAGGTGCAAGCGGCCCTGAAGAGTATTAAAGAGGCTTGTTTCGAACAAGCAGCTCGGGCGGCCTATCTTGAAGGCAGGCTGTCCGTTCGGCAGGAGTCGGGCTGCAAAGCCGACCCCAAAGTGGTCTCCTACACCGAAGTGGCTAGGAAAGGGGCTAGCACGGCGAAAGGGTCTTCGCCCGCCCCGATTGAGAATAAAAAGAAAAAGAAAAAGACGGGAGACAAGAGACATGTGCTTTTAGTCTACCCCACAGTCGAGAGTGCGTCCTCAGAGGACACGAAGAAGACCCTGAAAACTGCAGTCAACCCAACTAAACTGCAGATAGGGGTCAAGAGCATTCGGAGCATTAAGAAAGGAGGGTCGCGGTGGAGTGTTCCCATCCCCGGGAGCTCGACCGCCTTGCCCAGGAGTTGAGCAGCAATCCGTTGACCAAGGATTGCACACTCCCCACGGCCCCACGAAAGAGACACCCCCGGTTGATAGTCTATGGGGTCGACGGGATCTCTCAGGGAAAAAGTTCGAGGAGGCGGTTCGCGGGCCGAACCCAGAACTCGAGAACGGGTTTAAAGCCTGTTTCCCCATCAAGGGCAAGGGAGGTAGGGTCCACTGGGTGGCAGACGTGGAGCCCAAGGCGTTCAAGCACTTGGTGAGGCGGAAGACACTGAACTTGGGTTGGTCAGTGCTCCGCCTAAAGGAATTTTTGAGGAGGTGAGGTGCTTTAGGTGTAATGGCTTCGGTCATTTCCGAGGCAACTGCCCCGAGTCAGAAGCAAGGTGCGGCAATTGCGGTGAAGTTGGGCACCAGCACCACCAGTGTGCAGCCGCACCGAAGTGCAGCAATTGCACTGCTGCGAATGCCAAGTTCCGCCTGAAGCTGGACGTCTCTCACTCCAGCTTCAGTAAGACATGCCCTAGTCTTATTAGGGAACTTGAGCAAAGGAAGAGCCGGGTCAACTATGGTTGACAGATGGTTGTACCCTCGGAGGTACGTTGCTCTCGATATTGAGCTTTTGGGTCTATTGACCAAGGTATTTTTGATGACCCTGGCCCGGGGTCATCACCACAGCACTGGCCCTAGCGCTGTGGACCATGGTGATTTTTGTGAAGTGCGTTTAAATATTTTTTCAGTGTTTGAATATTTGTGAGAGGAGTGCATGAGACCTTCATAGTGAAATGTGCATGTATTTTGTAGTTTACCATTGGATACCTAATAAAGGACATTTGTCCCAAAAACTCGCATTGGCGGGCGATCTCCCGCCCACGAGATGGGAAATTTTTCGAAAAGTTGCTTGCCCCATCTGCCCATAGCACGTCGCACACATGGGTTGTGACAGATGGATGTAAGGTACCGGTCCCGTGGGGGAGGCAGAACCCCACAGGTCTCTAGGCCGAATCTGTCCGAGTGAAAGACTGTGGTTTCCGGTGACTGACGGGCTAGCTATCGCAGCGCCGTCAAGGATCCTATGAATCCCAAAATTTTCGAGAGAGTTCAACATTTCCATGCGAAGTCAACACTTTGACGGTGCAGGTAAAGTCATCAGCTAGTATTACGGTTAGGGACCGAGAATTAACTTGCACACCTAATATTTCAAGTTGTCTAATTAAAATGCAAACACGCATTATAAAAGTAAAGAAACCAAATATGATGTTGAACATACTTTCAGGAGTATGCACTACAAATCTCGTAGTTGGTGGAGTTTCATGATCTGTCATCAGTCGAGCTGAAAAAAGAATATGTATATCAGAATTTTGTGGCATTATTAACAAACTCTCAATTTGTAATTAATTCAAATAATTCTGTTTTTGAAATCAAACTTATCGGAACATGATTATTTTTAACAAAGTTTGTCGTACTGCAAATTAGAGTAACCCGTTACTAAGATATTTTGCAATGGTACTCAACCTGAAAAAAATAACCTATCAGATAAACTTCAATTTCAATTTCTACATATCGCTAGAAGTCAAAATACGAAGCCAATGTACAGAGGGCAAGTCGAAAGTTTTGCAATATTTGCATAAACGCATGGGCTGCAGTGAGTATGCCAGATATTGGAACTACACTGGTTTCCATAAATTAAGTAAAAAACCAAAAAATCACCATAATTAGGTTAAAATTTCATATAGCTCAAATTGCACGAAATTTGTTTATGTTACAGGCGAAGGCATACAGCATCGATGTACAGAAAGCAAATGGGTGGCGCAGAGCTTTAAGCTCTTGCGCATTTATAAATGCGCAAGAGCTTAAAACCAGCTGTTTCGGAGGGAGTCGCCAATTCATGTGCGGCGGTGAACGACAAGATTTCGAGACAGCGATTTTGTTAAAATGGCTTCTAGACGCCATATACCAGCAAGTTACGCTACAGAGCGATAGGCTGACTCGAAGCAGGGCAACAGCTGGCGGACGTCGCAAGATGGCTCAACGTCAATAGTTCTGTGGTCAGCAGGATGTGGCAGCAGTTCCAAGCCACTGGTGCAGGCTTCCCGAAGGTACAGCGAAGGCAAGCCAAGGGCGACGACCTCCTCCGTGGATGACCGGCATTTGCTGCTTTTGGCACGGCGGAATAGGACGGCTACACCGACTCATGTCAGATCTGTGCTTGCGGCAGTAACCGGACGGACGGTATGCTGAAGGTTACATGCTGGAGGACTGTACGCTCGGCAACAGGTATTATGAGTGCCCCTCAACCCACGCCACAGGGAGGAACGTTTCAATTGGGCACGAATGCATATGAACTGGACTCAAAATCAGTGGAGGTCCGTTCTGTTCCCTGATGAGTTCCGATACTGTTTACTGAGTGATTCTCCCTGAATTTAAAATCTGGAGAGAGGCCTGTAATAGCTATATTCCGTGTAATATCCAGGAAAGGGACACCTATGGTGGTGGTAGTGTTCTGGTGTGGGCATACATATCGTTAGGCGGCCGTACCGAACTCTATGTGATGTCATATGGACACGTCAATACTCAGAGGTATAGAGACGACATCCGGGACCCTATTGTTCGTCCATATGCGGCCGCAATTGGCGATATACTTGTACAACAGGCGGACAACGCCCGCCCTCACACTTCTCCCTCATGCACCAGTACCCAGATCAGGAGACCAGTCCGTATGGAGTGACCAGCACACTCTCCCGATCTTAATCCCATTGAGCCTGTCTGGGATGCTGTCGAGAGGTGTGTTGCTGGCTCCCAGAGCCCTCCCGGAAAGCTTCAGAGGCTCCGCACTGTTTTGCTCGAGCAATAGACGCAGCCACCCACGGAACTACTCGACATCATAATTATCAGCATGGAACATCGCTCTCGGACCTGTATTGCTGTTCTGTGTAACCACACTCTATATTGAAGTACCTTTTCCTATTTCATCTTCATACCTATATTTATGTATTTCAATATTTGCATCACTCATACAAAATGTAAACGCTCTGTATCACATGTTATTACGTCTTTTCTTTTCCTTTTTGTAGTTGCATTTGGTCAAATTTCATCCGAATCTGTTGCATATTTTTTGAGTTATCACGATTTCTGCATTCGTTGCTTGATTTATGGAAACCAGTGTAGTTTTACTCGGGTACTGCAGTTAGTCGAAAGGGATACAAAGTGGCAATCGATGCTGTGAACAGCATCAACTAATTAGGCAACTTTTACTTTACGAGTTTGAACTCGGACATAACGCTGCTCAAGTAACGCGATACATTTGTCATGCGAAAGGAGAATGTTCCGTGGACCACAGCACCGCAAACAGATGGTTCAAGAAATTTCGCTCAGGTGAAAGAAACCTCGACGCTCAGCGAAGGTCAAGAATGTCGCGAACCGTGGATTCGGAGGCCGTAGAGGCACATCCGACAACCAGCACTCGGAGATTATCAGGCGAGCTGGGCATATCACAGACCACCGTGGTTCGTCACCTTCAGGATCTCGGCAAGGTCTGCAGGAGCTGCAGCATTGTCCCTGACGAACTGACGCCAGCTGAAGCAAATCGCCTAGTGGAAGTGTGCACGAAATTCCTAAACAATGCGTTACGTGCGATGAAAAGTGGGTCAATTTCCGTAATCTAAACACACAACGGCAGTGATTGACCCAGGGACAGCTACCTGAACCTGTTACCAAACGTGGACGCTTCGAGCACAAGGTGATGCTCTGCGTCTGGTGGAATTTCGAGGGGATAATCAATGACGAAGTTGTTCTAGACGGTCACACCATCAACGACAAATTCAAATCTGAACAGCTGGAGCGGATGTATGCCGCTTCGGGGAAGAAGTACCCGGCACTGGCGATGAGAAAGTGCGCTCTCCAACAGCAGGACAACGCTCGTCCTCATACCACGTGAAATGCCCGGGCAAAACTCCATTTACTTGAAGGCATCGAACTGATGCCACACCCATCATATAATCCGGATCTCACCCCCTCGGATTATTGCTTGTTCCGGTCTACGGCCTCCATCCTTCGCGGACGGCACTTCAACAACCAGGCGGAGGTGGTAGACAGGGTGAAGGAGTTTTTTGCCTCGAAGAACAAGAACAGATACTGCCGTGGAATCGAACAGCTGCAAAACAGATGGCTAAAAACGGTGCAACACGATGGCCTATACATTGGATGCCATCAGCTTTTGTCGTAAAGGTACGTTTGAAGACATGAAATCATCCAAATATTGCAAAACAACTTTCGACTCACTGTCTGTAGTAGTTTGGAGACCCGTTTGCAAAGTTTTATGAAAGACAACGGACTAAGACACACTGCCTCGCAAAGAAAATGCCACACCATGGAGGAATGCTCGAAAACAGGCCAAACGGCACACATAGATAACCAGGTAGGTCCTGAACAATTGATTTAATTGTCACATACGGACTACGCTCCAGTCGCCGAATATACAGGATGATCAATAAAGAGTGTGGCCCCCATTTTGGGCGATACAGCGTTGAATCCAAATAGAGTCCTGTGGTGTCGTAGACCATGTGGTTTTGATCTGTTTCCACGGCTCATCTTCATTTTGCGGGGATGGGAGGGTGTTCAACCGACGTCTAATCGTGTTCCACAGATGCTCGATGTACAAGAAGTTGGCGGATCGTGCTGGCAACGGAAGCATCTGCACATCGTGCAAAGCATTCGGGCTAATACGAGCGGTATGCGGACGGGAGTTATCCTGTTGAAACACGGCGTGTGGGATAACCTGCAGATATGGTAGTGCCACTGGCCGCAGCAGCTCGTCAGCATAGCATTGTTCGGTCAATGTGCCCGTAATGCGTACCAGCGGTGAGCGGCTGACGGCGCTGATAGCTCCCCACGCTATGATTCCACGTTGTCGGGCAGTGTGGCGCTCTACAATGGCGGAGGGATCCAACAATTGGCCACGTCGCCTCCAGACTTTCACACCGCGATCACTCGTGGTGAGACAGAACCGCGATTCGTCGCTGAACACCACACTGTTACATTCGGAAGCCCAAGCAGCTCTGGAGCGACAAAACCCCAAGCGGTGACGACGATAGCTTCGCAACGGATGGCTGGACAGAAAATGAAACGCAGCGAATCGGCGCGACACTGTCCGCGTCAAAATCTCAACACCCAAGCCTTCCCGTACACTTCGCAAAATGTCGCCCGTTGTGGGCCTGTGGGTCCGCTACGGCATTACGTCGGATGAGACGATCGGTGCGCTCGAACGTCCGTCTCCTTGTCCTGGTCCCTCTACGACGTTGCACAGATCCTTCACGCGACCCCTGTCTCCAAATGCAATCAACGGCTGTCGCATCACGTGGCGTTTCTTCCGGAATGCGACGCAAGGACATCCGGCGGTACTGAGGCCTACTATGATACCTCTCGTGAACTCATCCGTTTGACGAAATCGCGTTTCGTTCTCCAGACACGATTACAGCAGAACCACTCACTTCTCGCAGCCGCGATGGCGTCTCCACTGATGGCCTCACGGGTTGGTTGTCCGCTGATATCGCGCGCGCCGTTCGTTCGATTAGCCTGAAAATGCAATCATTTTTGTATCTTGTACGTGTGCAAACACCCTGCAATTTGCATGGCGCTCTGTTCTGGTCTTCGCGTTGTGCCATTTTCTGTGTCAGGAAGTGTATATAGTAGCAGAACGGTGTAAAAAAGTTTTAGATTTTATTGGCTAGAAATATCTGTTCAAATGAACTACACTCAATTCAACAAAACGTTAGGGTCACCTCCCTAATTGCGTGTCGGTCCTCCTCTAATGCAAACAACAATCTGTACACGCAGAGACATCGGCTCCACGAAATGCCGGAGGGTCTTCGGAGGTAATACCGCAGCCATGCCTGTTGCAGTATTACTCACAACTCCTCCCGAGACGTAGTTCTAGGACCTGTGGATCTCCCGAGACGTAGTTCTAGGACCTGTGGATCATCCCGGAGAGCTTCTACAGGCATTAAATCTGGGGACATTGGGAACCACTGGATGGTTCCAAACTTAGATGAGTGTTCCTCGAGCCATGCCTAAATGTTTGCGACCCAGTGGGGCAGTGCATTGTCCTTCTGGGGCAGACCATCAGCCGCATGATGCACGAAGGCCATGAAAGCTTGCAGGTAATTAGTCATCACATGGTGATAGCACGCAGCGTTTAATGACCTCTCCAGACGCACTGAGGGACCTAATGTGTACCATGAGAAGGCTCCCCAAACCATTACAGAGCAACTACATCCTCCAACAGAGCCGACCTGGATTGCCTTATGCTGTCGACGCCACACTCAGTGTTTCTTTCAGGACTTTTTGGCCGGGGGGGCAAATGGAACCTTAGAGGGGGCAAGTTTTCCATTCGCTATATATAGATACAATTTTAACTACTATATTTATATATATCTAGGACAGGGGCGCATTTAGAGGGGCCTCCCCCCTCCCCCGGAAAAATGTTTCATTTTTTTTGTTTTTGGTTAAAATGCGACTTACATTAAAACAAAATGCCTTAATTTAATAAAAATGTACCAACTTACATTAGAAAAAATGCTTTAATTTAATAAAAATGTACCAACTTACATTAGAAAAAAATGCTTTAATTTTTCTTCAATTTTTCATTAACTTTAATTTTGTTCCAGTTGGTGGATTTCAAAAACTTCCTTTTTCCGTCCCCCCCCCCCCGAAGAAAAAATTCTATATACATACCTGATATAGTAATTACTTCTTCAAACATTTCAGGAATAACAAATTGTTTTACAGCTAAAGGATGGAAGGGGGAGGTTCCGCAGGCTTGAAATTTTTATCTGTTAAATTGCATTCAACGCACTCTTGTTCCAGAATCACGATTCTCAGACAATTAAGTATGATTAGTCTACTCATAATATTTTGAAGAATACCATGGTTCGTAATACATGTTTTAATAAAATAAACTATAACCAGTACCATTTGAACAAATATTAAAAAATATATATAATTGGATAAATATTTGTAGCATAAAAAAGAAAAGTAACTTCCTTTTTCATCATAGCCGGAATTTGTTCAAATTTGGCTCGGTAACCTAAAATGTCTCGGGGGTGGGGGTGGGGGGGTAGGGGTAGGGATTTCCGGGAGGGCTTCGCCCCCTGGATGTATGCCTGAAAGAAACACTGGCCACACGCACACCCTTCCGTCAACTTAGTACAGATGAAAACGGGACTCACCTGGCCACACGACACGGCGATACTTTGCAGATGTCTAGTTTTAAGCCTTTTCACAGTAGGCGAGGCAAGGCCGATACACACTATCACCACCTAGCGCCAGAATGAATGGTATCAAATTGAAGAAATATTATTTTCAATCGAATATTTAGGAGTCATTATACGAAATAAAATGTATGTTTAATTCCATGGCATATGGATTTACGCCCTCTAGCGCCGAAGTTATGTATCCTAAAAAATGGAAAGCAAGGATCATTGCTCTCACATTTCAAGCTTTCCAATTCAAAGGTAATTTTCTAGATGGAGCTAATAGTTGTAGAAATAACGTGCCCGCAGTCGGAAGGACGGACAATATGGTACCGTAAGCACGTACATTTTTTTAGAAAAGGCGCATTAATGTGAGTCGTGACTGTTTTCCTCTAGTTTATAATAGGAAGATTAGAGCGTAATGAGACAAATATTTGTCGAGATAATGTTCCCACAGACGAACGGACGGACACTATGATACATTAAAGCACGTGCATTTTAAAAAAAGTGTTAATATGCGTCGCGGCTGCTTATGATAGGAAGGTAAGTGCGTAATGAGACATAAACCAATACCAGAATATAAATTATTTTTTCTTTCTTTCCGTGAAAGGAAAGAACACTTTGGGTATTTGTCGTCGCAGCTATATGATTCATGAAACCAAGAATGGAGGAAACAAAATTATTCGAGAGAAAAACACACGACTAGAAATGCTATATTGTTTTAAAACACTCTTTATTTTAGAGAAATGATGCAAGAATGCAATACGTTTCTTTTTTTCCTTCTTTTTCAGGTGTGTGGGTGTGGGTATTAAAACAGTTTAGCGGCCACATATAATTACCCCGAATATCTTCCTGAAATGAATTTTGTACAGCAGTCTGTGGTCTCATGATACTAAATCAGTCTGCTGCGCAAGCACTTTTGCTGTTTAAATTGGTGAAAATGAATTTTATAAATTGTTACCTACCCACCGTGATGCTTCAGGTACCCGCCATTCCCAATGGCACGTAAAGTTGTTTTCACTGCAAGAGGGTCGTCTGCTACTTGAAACTTCCGGTTGCCAACCGAAGACCAGTGGATGAGTAAAAGTCAATTTCAGTTTGTCTGAGAGTATTTTCGAGAAGTGGGCATTTATTCTAAAGACATTCTTTCAATTTTGGATGCCGTTCATAAGGATGCCTGAGGTCCTTTTTTTTTTAACTAGTACCATAAATGAATTTCTGGTGCCGCATCCTATTGCTTCGAACCGATATGGAATTTTATGTTGCCGATTTCACATTCGTCAACTTCTATGATCTTTCCTGTACTTTCCAAAGTTTGACTGGTCTTCTTAGCAAACTCCTTTTGCATTTCACGGAAAAACAAAGACCAATCAGACATTGTTTTTGTAAATATTTCCATTTGTTTGTGGATAAAATCTGGATTCGAACCCGAATCCATAGCGGACGATTAGAAGACAGCGTCTCGTTCCACTTGGCTACTGGGACGACGAAATTTTTTTTGTACGGATTAAAAGATTAATTTCCTAGTAACTGTTGGATGAAGGGGCCGCTAGCCCTACCAAAAAATCTGTTATATGCCTACCAAACATTTTGTACGAAAGTGGAAATGTGTTTAACATATCAAAGTTCAGGGAATATTTCCTCCTTTATTTTCCGGAGATATTATGTTAACAAGATGATTTCGTTATACTTAACTAAATTTCTAAATAATGAAATGAGGAGACTTATTTTCCGGAGATATTGTGTTAACAAAATGATTTCGTTACACTAAACTACATTTCTAAATAAGAAAATGAAGTGTCGAGGTTGTGCACGTAACAATTGGTAGCTAAATGTTGAAAAATGTAGGTTATATCTGCTTTCCAAATTATTTTATTTGAAAAATCTACGTTACATCTGCCTTCGAACTGATTTTAGTTCTGAGTGTTGCGAAATATTGAAAACGAAATTTCCCTTTTTACCCAAACCCTACGCAAAATAGTAGTTGAACGCTCTTTCCGCTCGGCCGTCATTAGAGAGAATGATGATCAGACTTTTACTCATCCACTGGTCTTCGGTTGGCAACCGGAAGTTTTAAGTAGCAGACGACACTCTTGCAGTGAAAACAACTTTACGTGCCATTGCAAATGGCGGGTGCCTGAAGCATCACGGTGGGTAGATATTTTTTTTTTTTTTTTTAGATTGGAGGTTTAACGACCACCGTGAGCAACTCAATGGGCTATAAGCAGTCGCCCGTCCCTAATTTAGGGTCACTGGTTCCAGGGAAGGGAGAGAACCGGTGCCGTAAGACAAACACAACATCCATGCCTGACCGGGATTCGAACCCGGACCCCTTACGGACGAACGATCAGAGGCCAACGCCTTAGACCACTGCGCCACCGAGGCGGCCACGGTGGGTAGGTAACAATTTATAAAATTCATTTTCACCAATTTAAACAGCAAAAGTGCTTGCGCAGCAGACTGATTTAGTATCATGAGACCACAGACTACTGTACAAAATTCATTTCAGGAAGATATTCGGGGTAATTATATGTGGCCGCTAAACTGTATTAATACCCTGAGTGTGTGTGTGTGTGGGGGGGGGGGGTAAGATATACGATGCACTTGTGTATGGTAGAAAGTAAGTAGATATACCACTCATTATCAGTACATGAGATTAAAATAACTAAAATCATCACTACATGATGATCATATCATCCTACCACATATTTATTGATAATTTTAAGTATTATTTACAAGATAACTATTATTTTAGAGGCGTTCTGTCTCCGCGTGTCTGCATCGGAACTCACTACCTGCGTAGAAGCAACATCGAAACATTAATGCCTATTTGACTTGACTTGGGTTCATATTTATTAATCTGATAGCAACGCTCTCAGACACACACCCTTAAATAAAACCTCATATCCTGGTCGTTTTAAACAGATAACTATTCTAAAATACATGGCGCATTATTAAGTCACCACGGAATTTTTTTTTTTTTAAATTGGAAAATAAAAAAGAGATGCCTAGGGTAAGTGAATGTTTTAAAAGTTATATATGAGTAAGACATCATACATACTTTCTGGAGTATACACCTGGATCCTAGTTGTAGGTGGTGTCTCATGTTCTGTCATAACACGAGCTGAAATTAAAGATGCACAAAATGAAGACAAAAATAATGAAACTGAGAAACAAAATATAAAACGAATTACACGAATTGACGCACACTCTGAAATAAATATTTAAATAGGGGATATTTTGCATATAAAAATGCTAATAAAATGTTGTACTTACTTTCAGGAGTATATACTTGAATTCTAGTTGTAGGCGGTGTCTCACGTTCTGTTTTTACCCGAGCTGAAATTAAAATTGAATGAAATTAATAACAAACACCTGTATTCATCTGAAAGTTTAAAAAAATCGCACTTTACTTAGGAAAAATACTGACCGTATGTAGAGGTTTCCGTAATTTTCCGGTTAAGACCGAATTTGTTTTCCAAAGGGTTGCTCAGCCAACAGCAATTAAAAGTTTAGGTATGATACCACTCACATATGAGGGAGAACACAACAGAAACTTAATGCAAAACATACCATTATTAGGCATGTGTGGAACTTGTAGACAGCTATATCAGTTCAAAGACACGTTTCTCAGTGCAATAAATTAAATTCTGTACTGTTTCCGGTTAAAAAGCTTCTTTAACTAATATTTTCATCGTCACAAAAAAAAACAAAGTTTCACCCAGAAGGAAGTGACCGACAGGAATGAAACTCCGAAGGAAGGTTTGACATCGTTAGACATGCAAATGATTCAAGTATCCCGCTCTGAAGGATATGTGACGTCAGAAAGGAGGAGTCGTAGTGCTGTGCCTGAGCAGCTATATAGGGTCGTCCCGTTGCGCGTGCTTGCCTTTCTGACTCATGCTGTTGTGTTGTAAGAAAAGTATGCCTCGGAGAAAAGTTCGGAAGCAATTCGAGCAGTTGGATGAGTTCGAGAGGTGCCGCATCGTCAGGATCCGGGAAGCGGGATGGTCTTATCGCCTTATTGCGTGTCATACCTGTCGTGCGGATATCACCATAGCACGCTGGTGGCGGCAGTGTATAGAATAAGGCACGCAACAGCGACAGGAAGGGTCTGGGAGACCTTGACGAACCACGGAGAGAGAGAGAGGGAGAGAGAGAGAGAGAGAGAGAGAGAGAGAGAGAGAGAGAGAGAGAGAGAGAGAGAGGACCGACCGGTTGTCCGACATGCGCAAGTGACCCAACAGCCACGATTGCGGATATTCAGCGAGCAGTGGTGCCCTCCATGCATCGTCCGATTAGTGCCAGCACCATTGGCAGACGGACTGCACGACGTAGGACTACACGCACGTAGACCGTTACGGCGACTGCCCTTAACAACAGTGCATCGTTGCCAAAGACTGCAATGGTGTTGTGCCAGACTGTCAAGGAGCCACTTAGAATGGCAGTGGGTGATCTTCAGTGATGAGTCCCACTTTTGTCTTGGAGGAGACGACCAACAACCCCGTGTGTGGAGGCACCGTAGTCAGCGCCAAGATGAATTGTTTGGTGTCAAGCGTCACATGTCCAGAAGGCCTGGTGTCATGGTGTGAGGTGCAATTGCCTACGATGCCAGATCCCCTCTGGTACTCATTACAGGCACTTTGACAGCCCAACGTTATGTTAATGAAGTCCTGCAACCAGTGCCTCTACCTTTTCTGAACGCTCACTCCGGTGCGATTTTCCAACAGGACAACGCTCCTCGTCCGCATACTGCTGTTGTCTCGAGAACTTGGCTTTAAGGCACTGACACTCTGCTATGGTCAGCCGCATCGCCAGAGCTATCGCCGATTGGAAATGTGTGGGATGCTATTGGGCGTGCTATCCACACTCCATCGTTACTGCACAATATTGCAGGAATTGCGTGAGAAGATTCAAACTACATGGGATAGCTTATCGCAGGACACCATTGGGAACCTGTACAACTCCATGCCGAGACGTCTGGCATGCTGTGTGAGAAAACATGGCGGCCAGACGCCATACTAAGAGACACTACGTATGGGCATGTAGCTCAATAAATATTTCCCATATCAGTCTCAATGTTAAATTATTTATGGTTACTGGTAACCTTTGCCTTCCTCCCGAATAGCATTGCAATCCGACACGTCCTTCTGGGTGCAACTATTTTTTTGACAATGAGTGTAATTAATTAACTATTCTTCATGTAAAAATTAATCAGAACGTTGCCTTCTATCTTCCTTCAATTGATTTCTACTGGAGTTATAAAAAATATTTCGTCCATTTTTTTAAATGACTGTCCTAGAGAAAACAAATAACGGTATCGCTTTATGAAAAGGATAATTTAAACCATTTTCATCAAAATCCACTATAAATATGTTTTAACAAAACGTATAAATACTTATATCCTTAAATCAGCAGTGCTGTGCTTATTATTTTTTCAATAAATACTTCCGCATTAAAAATTAATTTAGGGTAAAAGCAAGTAAATGATTTTAATAAATGAAATTAATTACGCTTAAATTAATTTACAAATGTAACCAAAAATTTTCCAGCTTCACTCACATTATTAGTATCTTCCCCTAGCTTTCCCGTAGAATTTACCACAAGTTACAGCCCTATAATGTAATTTTGTATATTGGCAAATTACGGTTACAGGGACTGTTCCCTGAATTCAATTTCAGTGCCCTGTGTGAACGGTCCGTTTGACCGTCGCTTGTAAATGGCTTCAGAAATTGCGACATTTACCTACATTTCCCCCCCAAGATGAAACCAATTAATAAAATAACAGGTAAAATTGAGATTCTTTCTTTTGCAGTGATGAATATGTTTATTCTGTGAAATTATCTGGAAAATATTTCAGGCATTGTACTGATTTCTTTGTATTATTAACTCGAGGATCCCCTTTTGCTTATTACTAATCTTTTAGGCTTTTCTGCAGTTATCTCGGTGCTAAGTTTTCGTTTCCGATTTCTGTTCGGTCTCACTTTTCGGCATACTTTTCCTCGTTTCCCTCTCCCACCATTTTCACGACTCGGTGGAAAACCTCCTACCGCTTTCTTCCTCAACCTAGATCAGAAGACCCTTGCTTTTGTTCATCTTCGGCCAGTCCATGCAACCTGCCTTTTTACATCCCAGTCCAGTTATTCGCAGAAGGTGCGGAAGGTAGCTTTCGATTGCTTTCTCTCTGATGCTAAACATCCTGACCTATCCGCTGTTCATTGAATCACCGTGAAAACTCTCTTCTTCGTATGATGTAAGAAGTTTTTCATCTCCTCCAACAAAGATCATTGTAAAACACCTCCTCGCAGCAAAGTTATATAATAAAATCGAACTCGGCTATTTCTTCGTACGGGAAAGTTAAGAAGCGAAAGATAAGAGCCCTGCCCACGCAGCTGCACGGAAATGGGGGAAAAGGGACCGTCTCCAACTACGCGGTAAGAAAACGGGAGATGATTAAAACTCACCATATTCAAAATGGTTACCAAAGTTCACCCCTGCTAAATCTATGATCTCCTGGTTACATTACACCAACGATTATAATAATAAAAGCGATATGCTAGATATGCAATATCATAAATTTCAGACACTTAGATTTCAATTTCACCTTGAATTTGTTAGCTCGTTCGCACCAGAGTAATTTAGCTTTTTGTAAAAAGATTTTAAAAACTTTTAAAATAAAAATTCTAGTGCATATCAAATTGACAAATATCAAATTCAATGTACGTAAAAAGAGTCCAAAAGCAATTAACTACTGCGGAAGTTAACAAAGTGTCACCTCTCCATATGCAGAGCGATTCGCTGCCGCCTCAAAGGCCAAGTGGGCGCAGAGGCGTTGGATTATATCTGGATTTCAGAGCTGGGAACTCGTTCGAGTCCTGAATGAATCACGGGTGATGTATTTGTCTGATGAGGCTGATTCTCTCCCCACCTTGGAAACAGTGGAATTAAGTTAAGGAAGGGAGACTGCTTAAAGTCCCTCAGGTTGTTCATGGCGATTGTCAATCTCCTCCCCTATGCCGAAACGTAGCGGTTTTCTAACTTAGAGAGCTTTTTTTTCTGGTTTCCGCCAAATAGAAAAAAACATGGAATCTGATAATCACTTAATCTTTTAGCGACCAGGAACTCTAAGAACCCATGTCGCTCAGCATACCTTAACTCTCGAAAATCTTAGTTCCTATTTCCCAAATTTCTGCTCCTTCCGTCTTTCACAGAATAACTTCGGCAGTATCGTCGGTGTTAGCATTCGAACTCACGTCTTCCTACTCCGAACTATGTTGACAAGACTTATACAGGGTGATTGTAAAGTCCTTAAACAAAACAAAAGGGGTGATAGTACAAATTAAGACGAACAATATTTGCAATGGCACCCAGGGCCGCATTTCACTCCTACTGCTAGAAGAAAAACACGTTCGGAAAACATCCAGCAGGCACACAGATTTCCTACAAGTGCGGGAGAAGCACAAGATGCAAATCAGGTAAGCTGAACACGTGCGTAGACGATGAGGAGCAAACATTTAAAAACGCAGCCGAACCCGTTCAGCGATATTACCGTGCCAACATCGCATGAGAATTGACGTATTTGTGAAGGGCATGGTGGACTACACGTACGTCATATCCCGGGCGGTGGATTGGACGGGGTGGACCTGTGGCTTGGTCTCCACGCTCCCCGGACCTTAATCTACTAGAGTTCTTCTTCTGGGGACACATGAACACATTAGTGTACGAGACACCGGTGGACTACCTGGAGGAACCCGTTGCGCGAATCGCTGTTGCTACGGACAAGATCAACAGCACACCGGGAGTTTACGAGGGCTGTGCAACGACGCCCTTCGACGCCAGTTTGAGCAGCTCCTTTGAGCCTTTCTCTGATGAGACTGGAATTGTGCAAATCATAAATTAGTAATGTTTCTTTGTTTTCACTGTTGAAGGTTCAACATGGATATGTAACTTTACTCTTTTCTGGCACTAGGAGTGGAATGCAGGCCCTAGGTTCCATTGCAAATATTGTTCGTGTTGATGTGTACTATCACCCCTCTTGTTTTGTTGAAGGAGTTTACAATCACCCTGTATACAACTGAGCTATTCCACTGAACTATGTCGACAAGGCATATACACAAATCGTTTTGACTCATGCGTCATTTCAGTAATACGGCACGTTATCCAACCTTTGAGAAAGGCGGGATCAAGACATCGCAGGTTTCTGGTCCACCAAAAATCAGTTAACCATGCATGAAGGACCTGTTCATGATACAGGAAGGTTTTTTTTAAATTAATTTCTTACGACGTATGGAAGAATAATCACACGTATTTAGAACAATGCCAGGAGATTCATTTCATGTTCGGGAGCCAAATAGCGAAATAAATACATTTTCACCGATGGAGGGATTTAACAGGGAGCGGGATATTCTCCCGATTAAACTGCGACGTCAAGGCTTATCGCTGCAACTTGACTCATACGTCGCCTTAGGTTAATCTCTGAAACTTTATTCATGCGTCCAGGTCTATGCCGCAACTTGTTTCATGAACCAAGGCTTATCAATTTCCCTCATGCCTCACCTCAGTAGTACGACACGGAAGGAATAGGACTGTGTCACCACACGAAACTGCCTATCTGTAAGACTGATATGAGATGACATTCATTCAGACGTTTCTCTGGGGCAATCACTGCATTCTTCCACGGGCCGCCCCGGTGGCGCAGTGGTCTAAGGCGATGGCCTCTGATCATTTGTCCGAAAGGGGGTCCGGGTTCGAATCCCGGTGAGATATGGATGTTTTGTTTGTCTTACGACACTGGATCTCTCCCTTCCCTGGAACCAGTGACCCTAAATTAGGGACGGGCGACTGCTTATAGCCCATTGGGTTGCTCACGGTGGTCGTTAAACTTCGAATAAAATAAAAAAAAATCTTCCATGGAGAAGAGATGCGATGTCAGGACAGTCGATACTGTCCCTAGAGAAACCAACTCCTGATTCACTTATTTGTTCGGTGACAAAAATGGTGACTGACGGTGACTTCTTCTAATAATGTAGAGGCCCTGCAAACGCAAAGAACAGATAGGAAATCTTCCTCACTCAATTCAGGTGTTTCTGGCAACCGTTGTCGTTTGTTGTACGGGCGTTATGATGAGTTAAGGGTTTATCTATCAAATAAAGCCAATAGACAAACTAACTCATTGTGCTTTTACATGGGCTTCTCAGAAATGAGCTATCTCTACAACAGAATTGAAAGACATGAAAATTACTTACTCGGCTGCGTGATGATTCTGGTTCTTGTGGTAGGAGGTGTCTCCATTTCCGTTACGATTTTGGCTAAAAGAAAACACTTTTTGTCAGAATTGGGTAGACATAGTGTAAGACTTACACACACATGGGTTTCCAAGAAAAACGGCAATAGTTATTTTTCATTTCACTGAAACACCAACGTATTCATCATCTATCACGACTTTACATGATGAGCAAATATGCAAATATTTACAGGGTGGCGACATAAAGCTGGCCCCAAAAGTAGTATGGGTTACAGATGTGAAGTTATATTTAGTAGTTCTCCACTGGAAACTATTAGACGCTGTCGAGCATGCGCATATTATTTAGTGATCCTCCACGTACCGGAGGACAGTCTGCGTGTGAATCATGCTGGAGTCAATTGAACAACGCATTTTTATTGTGGAGGGGTATGTTCACACATGTTCTCTGGTTTTGGTTCGTGAACGATTTTAAGCAAATTATCCTGGTTTAAATGTTCCTGCGACATCAAGAATCTAGGATTTATTGAAAAAATAGCGTACAACTGGTTCTGTAATCAATGCACAGAGAGTGAAACAACGAACTGTACGCACAGCAGAAGCTGTCATCAACGTAGCGAATCACATTGAAAGAAGCCCCAACAACTCAACACGCCGTTTATCTCGGCAGACAGGCATTACTCGTAGGTACGTTCAGCGCATATTTCATGATTTAAAAAGTGTGTGAGTGTTGTGCAGGAATTTGAAGCATTTCAGAGGGGGAAAGGTGTCCATTACTGTCAATGGATGTTTTCCTAGAGATATTCTGAAGATGTTTTCTGAAGGACTGCTCGACACACTTGTCTGTATTTCAGCATACGAAGCTTGGTTTCACCTTTCGGGCTGTGCCGATTCGCAGAACACACGACACTGGACATAGCTGAAAACCCACAAGTGTTCAGACAAAAACCAATCCATGATTTAAAAGTCGTTGTTGTGTGTGGAGTGTCAGGCCAACGCATCATCGGGCTCATGTTGGATTATACTTCGTAAACCAGTTGGCACTACATTAAAGGTCTGCACAGGCCGGGTCATGTCGGGAACTTTTTTAGTTTAGAGAACAAAGCAATGGAGCGGGCCGGGCCAAATTGACCCATTCTTTTTATCACGATGGTAAAGAAAGAAAAAAGTCGTGTTCTCCGATTTCCTGGTGTGTTTAACTGTTCCTATTAACTGTTTATCTAAATGTTCCTAGAGACACAGTTGTTTTACCATTCTGTAGGTATGATGGTAAAAAAACCATTTTGGGGCTTATTGACAACAAAACACATTCGACCCCGAGCGAGTGTATGTGTTGTTTGGAGTGGGGGACGGGGTGTCTGCAGTGATGTGTGGTGTGTGTGTGTGTGCTTGTGTTGGTATGAGAGGTGGGACGGCATCGATTGTTTTTCCCAGCCCTAATCTACATTGAAGAGCAATTGAATTAGAGACAGCTGGCGTTATGCAAATGTGGCGCTGTGGGCGGCCCCGTACACGGAAACGACATGGCGTATGCAGCGATCCGACAATATAAGGAGTAATACGACAGGAATTAGTAAGAGTCGGACGCAGTATGGGTAAGACGAAGGATCTAAGCGCATTTGATCGTGGGCAAATTGTCGGTGCCCGACGAATGGGTCACTCCATTTTGGGAGTCGTGAAGACACTGGAAGTTTCATGAGTCACTGTGTCACGGGTGCATCGTGAGTACATCGAATCCGGTAAAACCATCCCTGCAAGGGCAACTGCCGTGGACAACAGCGTGTGGATGAGCAGGGTCATCGTCGTCTAGCTCGCATTGTGACACGGTATAGACAGGCCACAGTGAGGAAATAACTTGGAAATTTAACGCTGGTGCACAAAAACGTGCAAACAGCCACACCACCCAGAACCATCTCCTCGCTATGGGGTACAGAAGCCACCGTCCCACGAGGGAACCGCTACTAACCGCACATCAGAGGGTGCAAGGATTAGCATGGGCGCGAGAACATTGCCGCTGGACTCTAGACATGTGGAAAAATGTTGCCTGGACTGAGTCGAGATTCACTTTGGTATATGCGGATGGCAGGATACGAGTACGGCGCAAACCACACGAAGCGATGGATCCTTGTTACCAGCAGGATACTCTTCAAGCTGGTGGGGGTTGCATTCACGCCTGGGGACTGCTTGCGTGGACTGAAATGGGATCCCTGGTACGTGTGACATCGTCCCTCACAGCTGAACGCTACCGGAATATCCTGGATGACCATTTGCTCCCGTTTGTGCGTCTTCAACATCCCACTGGGGACCTCATCCTGCAACAAGATAATGCACCGTGCAATCGCTCCCGAATTGTATCCGAATGGTTGTATGAACACTCCACCGACGTGACCTCGCTTCCTTGGCCAGCTAGGTCACCTGACCTCAATCCCATCGAGCACATCTGGGATGCCATCGAGAGAGATGTTGGACGCTCCGACCCCCCTTCCATCAAATTTTAGTGAACTGTAAGAGCTTGCTCAAGAGTCGTGGATTCGTATGGCTTCCCAACGGTTCCGGTGTCTTGTCGAGTCCGAATCGCCGCCGTTATCAGGGCGAAAGGTGGTGCTACACGTTACTAGACAGGTATCTCTAATTCAATTGCTTTTCAGTGTATATAGGGATTGACTTCTGTAGTGTTACCTCTTACTAGTTTAGAGAAAGGGAGATCCTGAACGCGGTTAGTCTTCCGTTTTCTCTCTTTTTAAAGGTTATATTCTTCGGTAATTATCAGGCTTGGAGAGGTTTAATGATCACCGTGAGCAACTCTATGGTCCCCAAGCAGTCGCCCGTCCTTAGAGCTAGCGCCACAAGATATGCACAAAATCCATGCGTCATCGGGTTTCGAACCCGGGCCCATGACTGGCGAATGGTCAGAAGCCAGCGCATCGACAACTCCGTTTTTCGCCGATCAGAATGTGTGAAAGGCATAATAGGCTATCCATGTCTGAAAGTGCCTGACTTGAACTATACATTTTTATTTCAAATTATCTTGTCAGTTTTCAGCAAATTGCTTTATTTTGGTCAATTTCAAATGAAAGAAGGAATATCGCAAAGGAGTCACATGCTAAGTATTTTAAGTACTTTTTAAATGCTGCTCTGCCATTCCTTATGACTCAAAATATTTAGTGTGAGTAAAGGAACAGCTCAAACTGAATAAACATCTAATGAATGATCTTAGGAAGAGCGTCGTGATTTAAACGAAACTATTCCTAAGACAATGGCAGTGAGTAGAAAATACCTTCTTTTGTTTGCTTGGAGTGTACATCTACACCTCCATGAGCATCTAAATTATCTATAGACAGTCGGACATACGTACCTAGTTTGGAAATACTGATTCCCAGATGAGGGCAGCGCTACATGGTTGTCGTACCGCCCATTCATCTTCCGCTGCTTGGGCATGGAAGCTTCTCAATCGATTAGCCATAACCCACAACCTCTGAGCACTGAGCTATCGGGCTATCGGTTTATGTCACTTGCAGCAAGTGAGAGAACCAGCTCAGAGGTTTACCTCGCTGGAGCTTGTGGAGAACTTAGAAATGGCCTTCGAAAGCACAAAATACTTGTTACTCAGCATGCATGGCTATTCAATTCTTCTATGTTGGTTTCTCTCATAGCATATTAGTCTTAATTTAATTAGAAGACACCAGTTTCAACTTTATTTTGAGGACGGCCATCTTGGCAAAGGGGTTCCCATTTTTTTTACACTAAACCCTTGTGATTCCTAAAATACCATATTGCATGATGCGACTGTTTGGTCCCTAATATACTTCTGACCTAAGTCACCGCTACCTTTAGTTGAAAACGTAACACAATGTTTACTGCGTCACAATGAGAGGTCTATACTGTTTGTTCCCCTGTAGAACACAGATGAGAATGAGGAAAGTTTTAGCAGAAAAAAACCCACCAGAAGTTCACTTCTAATTGTTGATTATGGCATTTCGTGCTACAAAACTGTCTGGAACAGCGGTAAAAATATATTTAACCGGTCTAATTGTTGATTATGGCATTTCGTGCTACAAAACTGTCTGGAACAGCGATAAAATATATTTAACCGGTCTAATTGTCGATTATGACATTTCTTGTCGCAAAACTGTCGGGAGCAGCGATAAAAGTATATTTGATTGATCTAATGATGCAATCCTTCGCCCACTATCTCCCAGATATAGGCAGCTCTGCTTCAAAAAATAGTGAAAACAAACAACTACATATGAAGACCTGCTGTTCTGACTTTTCTCAGACTATACCTGGATAGTTGTATTCTCTTGAGCAGACGAACAATGCAAACAATCATACGTCCATTTGCGATGACGTGATGAAAGAGCTGTTCGAACTTTTAGTTGCCATGAGTGGCAACTGTGTGGTAATAAAATCTAAAGCAATCCTAATGCGCATCCGGATACCTCTTGAATAGTAAATGTAACTTATTACCTAAAGCGATGTAAATGAGTTGCTACTGTAATTAGGTATGAATCAAATCAGTAAAGTTGTAAGCAATGAGCTTTCCCGCCGTAGTTCATTTAGGAGAATGGCCACCGCTAAAGTAGGAGGACTTGGGCTCAAAATGTATCAGTGAAAGAAAATATTTACGCAGTAATATACACCTACTATAATACTGCATTGGTACACTTATACACTGAGGGCTACTTTATTATGACCACCCCCTCAGTACTTCGTTGGACAACCTTTTGCCTTTAATACTGCGTCGATTCTTCGTGGCATGGACTCCACGAGATGTTGATAGGTGGTTTCTGGGATCTGAGGTCATGCTTGATGAATAGCACTTTCCAGGAGTGTGAGATTGCAGGGTTGTGGATCTAGCTGTCTGATATCTCGTTCAACTTCATCCCACAAATTCTCAATGGAGTTGAGATCTGGAGACTGTGGAGGCCGCCTAAGCGAAGTAAGCTTACCGGCATGTTGCTGAAACCAATCCTGTACCATACGAGCACTATGGCAGGACGCATTATCTTGTTGAAAGTAGCCATCGCCATTGGGATAAACCATCCACATGACAGGATGCACTTGGTCCGGAACGATGTTTAGATATGATGTGCCAGTCAGACACGAATTAAAGGGCACAAAACATGCCAGGAAAACATTCTCCAAACCATAACGTTGCCTCCACAAGCTTGAAGGATTGTAGCAATGCATTTGGGGTCCATGCTTTCGTGCTGTTTCCGCCAAATTGTTCCTCATGCTGATGGTCAATCCCCCAACATGCAGAAATATAGCGGTTATCTAACATATCGAGCTTTGTTTTCCGTTTTCCTCTACACACACACACACACACACAATACATGGAATGTGAAAATCACTTAACCATTTAGCCATCAGAACTGTAAGATCCTGTGTCGCTGTAACTCCCGAAACCGTCAGTACCTGATTTTCAATTTTTTGTGCCCCTTCCCCCTTTCCCAGAATAACTAAAGAAGTATAGCGAAATACCTTTCATTGGTAGTGGTATTAGAACCTACGGTTTCCGACTCCAGAGTGAATGTTCTCCCGACTGAACGACGCCGACAAAGCTTATCTCTGCACCTTGCCATATTGACGCATGGATCAGCTCAGTAACACGGCACATTAACATTATCCCAAGCTTGAGAAGGCGCGGGGCAAGAAATCGTAGGTCTCTGGAGTAGACCGATAACCGTGCACGAAGGAACTGTTCATTGTAGAAGAAAGGATTTTTTTTATTAATTTCTTACGTTGTATGGAAGAATTATGACACGCATTTAGAACGTCACGGCGAGGAGAATCATTTTATGTTCGGGCGCCAATATAACGAAATACGTTTCCAGGAGGTGGAAGGATTCGAACCCACTTCTTCAAACTCTGGAGCGGGATGTTCTCCCGATTAAACAACGCCGTCAAGGCTTTTCGCTTAAACTGGACTCATGCATCACCTCAATAGAACGTTCCAGATGGATTTCAGATGTGTCACCACACGAAACTGCCGATCTGTAGGTATGACATGTTTTGGTATTCATTCATACGTTTCCCTGGGGCTATCACTGCTTTCTTCCACGAAATCAGAAGCGATGTCATGAGGATGAATGATATCAACCAGAGAGGAACCAATAACACTGCTGGTTTACTTCTTTGTTTACAAACAAAAATAATGACTGAGAGTGATTTCTAATCCCGCAGAAACCCTGCAAATGCATAGAACAGATAGTGGTAGGAAATCTTACTCACTTAAGTCAGGTGCTTCGGGCGGCCGTGATCGTTTCCGCGTACGGGAGCTTTGGGCGTTATGGTCGTTAAATGCTTTATCTACCTACAAATTCCATATAAAATGCAATATGTTTTTACCAGTATTTCTCAGAAACGAGTTACCTCTACAGTAAAGTTGAAATACATGAAAAGTACTTACTTGGTTGTGTGATGATTCTGGTTCTTGTGGTAGGGGGTGTCTCCCTTTTTGTCACGGTTTTGGCTAAAAGAAAACATTTCTTTGTTAAAATTGGGTAGGTAGAGTATAAGAAATCTACGCATATGATTTTCTCACGAACAGCTATAATAATTATTTTTCATTTTAATGAAACACCAAAATAATTATCCCCGAAAGTGATTTTACATCATAAACAAATAGAGATATTTATCTATAGGATATATACTTACATCCAGAAAAAAGAAGGCATGTTTTCCTCATAAATAAAAGAAACATTCATATGGCTTGTATATTTTAAAACGTAACTCGGAAAAACTGCGTTTTGATGCACTTCTGTCGTCAATATCCACCTCATTGTCATTTGAAACTCATTACGTCAATCACGATATCATCATTTTCCCGACACATTTCTTTTCAGTTTCACACCAATCATGAATTTATTTCTCCATTTTTCTTTGAGTTATCAATAGTCTCTGTACGTTATTTTTAATTAAGTTACTTGTTTTTGATACGTAAGAAAGAGCTGAAAGGACCCTTTCGACAGCTAATAAAAATTGCTCTGAAAATATGCTGTTTCCTCCCAATTCCCACCAATACTGTTAAAGCATGATTGGTATTTTAAGATACGTATATTAGTACTCGCCCAAATTTTCTATATACAGTAGTACTCGCCCAAATTTTCTATATACAGTACTACTCGCCCAATACTATATACAGTACTCGCCCAAATTTTGACTCGATGCCTTACTGAAGGGAAGATTCCTGAGGATTGGTACAACGCTACAATGATCCTGCTACATAAAAAAGGTGACATTGAGGATCTCAGGAACTACAGACCTATCAGCCTCCTATCAGTGGTTTATAAAATCTTCACTAAAGTTCTTTCACACCGCTTGAAAGTAACACTGGACATGGCTCAACCGAAAGAACAAGCTGGATTCAGGAGTGGCTACAGCACAATAGATCATATTCACGTACTAAGAGAACTAATTGAAAGAGCGAGGGAATATGAACTTCCATTGTGCATGGCTTTTATCGATTATTAAAAAGCCTTTGATTCGGTGAAACTACAGCAGTTACAATGGCTCTGAAATCCTGCGGTATTGAAGATGCATACATTAATATTATTAATAACATCTACGAAAATGCAAGTGCAAAGATTCGGCTATTTGAAAATACAACACACATAAAAATTGGAAAGGGAGTGAGACAAGGCGACACCATATCTCCGAAGTTTTTTAATTCCACATTGGAAAATGTCTTTCAATCACTGAATTGGGAAAACAAAGGGATAAAGGTTAATGGAGATTATCTAACCCACCTTCGTTTTGCTGATGACGTAGTCATTTTTGCAACTACCCCATCAGAGCTGCAGAGTATGATCCAGGAACTTGCTGCCAAGAGTAAAGGAGTGGGATTAAAAATGAACTTTCAGAAGACAAAAGTGATGCTCAATGCTTTCACAAGAAATGAAGATTTATCGATTGATGGAGAAAAGCTGGAGATAACAGACACTTACGTTTATCTTGGTCAGCAGATATCAAGTGAGGGTCACATTGAGGAAGAAATTAATCGGCGTACAGAACTTGCCTGGAGAGCTTTTTGAAGAAACAGCATAATCTTCAAGAGCAATATGCCATTATGTCTTAAAAGAAAAGTGTTTGATCTAAGCATCCTTCCAGTGCTTACTTATGGTGCAGAGACGTGGACCTTAACTAAAAGAGACATACAAAGGCTGCAGACAACTCAAAGTTGCGTGGAGAGGTGCATTCTTGGTGTAACCAGGAGAGATAAGAAGAGGAACCCGTGGATCCGAAAAATGACAAGAGTGGAAGACATCATGATCAGAGTTAAATCCCTGAAATGGCAATGGGCTGGACATACTGCCAGAAGGACAGACCATCGATGGACAGCCGAAATTTTAGATTGGATTCCAAGGGACATAACAAAAACCCAGAAGAAGGCCACATGGGAGATGGGTGGATGAAATTCGAAAGTATGCGGGTATGACATGGAGGAGACTGGCACAAGACAGACCGTTGTGGAGGAAACTTGGGGAGACCTTCGTCCTGCAGTGGATTGATAATGGTTGACAATGATGATGATGGTGATGATATTAGTTATTTCTTTGATGTGGCTTTCGCTTGATATCCGTTTTCCAAAATGTAAACGAGACATCAATTACTTCTATATAATCTTATGTATCTCAAAATTATCAGTTCTTCTAAAAGCATTTGATATCAACTTGCTTTACGTATACACACTGAAAAGCAATTGAATTAGAGACAGCTGGCGTTTTGCAAATGTGGAGCTGTGGGCGGCCCTGTAAACGGAAACGACATGACGTAAGTAGCGATCCGACAACATAAGGAGTGATGCGACAGGAATCAATAAGAGTCAGACGCAGTATGGGTAAGACGAAGGATCTAAGCGCATTTGATCGTGGGCAAATTGTCAGGGCCCGACGAAAGGTTCACTTCATCACGGAAGTCGTGCAGGTACTGGGATTTTCACGAGCCACGTTGTCACGGGTGCACCATGAGTACATCGAATCCGGTAAAACCATCCCTGCAAAGGCCAACTGCCGTGGACAACAGCGTGTGGATGAGCGGGGTCATCGTCGGCTAGCTCGCATTGTAACAGCGCATAGACGGGCCACAGTGCAAGAAATCGCTCGGCAATTTAACGCTCGTGCAGAAAAACGTGTAAGCAGCCACACCATCCAGAACCGTCTCCTCGCTATGGGGTACAGAAGCCATCGTCCCACGAGGGTACCGCTGCTGACCGCACATCACAGGGTGCAAAGATTAACATGGGCGCGGGAACATCGCCACTAGACCCTAGACATGTGGAAACATGTTGCCTGAACTTATGAGTCGAGATTCACGTCGGTACATGAGGATGGCAGGATACGAGTACTGCGCAAACCACATGGAGTGATGGATCCTTCTTGCCAGCAGGGTACTCTTCAAGCTGTTGGATGTGGCATTCTCGTCTGGGGACTGTTTACGTGGACTGAAATGAGACTCCTGGTACGTGTGACATCGTCCGTCACAGGTCAACGTTACCGGGATATCCTGGAGGACCATTTGCTCCCGTTTGTGCGTCTTCAACATCCCACTGGGGACCTCATCCTGCAACAAGACAATGCACCGTGCCATCACTCCCTAATTGTATCCGAATGGTTGGATAAACACTCCACCGACTTGCCCTCGCTTCCTTGGCGAGCTAGGTCACCTGACCTCAATCCCATCGAGCACATCTGGGTTGCCATCGAGAGAGATGTATTAGGCTCTGACCCCCTCAATCAAATTTTCGTGAATTGTGGGAGTTTTTCAGGGGTTGTGAATCCGCAAGGCTTCCCAGCGCTTCCGGTGTCTTGTCGAGTCCATGCCGAGGCGAATCGCCGCCGTCATCAGGTCGAAAGATGGTGCTACACGTTACTAGACAGGTACCTCTAATTTTATTGCTCTTCATTGAACATACGTGTGTGTATGTGTGTGTGTGTGTGTGTGTGTGTGTGTGTGTGTGTGTGTGTGTGTAAAGGTGTACTGGAAATAAGAGCTATTAGGAAGTAACGTCTTTGTTATCGCGAAGCCTACCTTTACAAACGTAAGTACGCCAACTGTTTCCCTTGCACAAGGTTACCCTTCGAAATAACATCAGATAAACGCGATGCACATTCGCCGTGTCTAGATTCTTTTTTGGGGTAATTTAATGAGCAACCCTTGACCTAAGTGATCAGCAGTACTTAACACTTTAAACGTTAAATGAAGATGAATCGAATGTTGCCGAAAAATTTCTGCAATCCTTAACCAAAAGCCATTCGCATAGCGAGGGAGTTTTACGAAGCTACAGCAAAACAATTTCTTTCTGCTTCTCGTTCAAGCAGTACCGAACTGTTACAGGGGCGCTTGGTGCTGAGTTATATTACAGCGCCATGTGTGGAGGGTTCGTTTGATGCATCGTTTGCTGCAAGTTCTGTCATCATCATCATCATTGTCAACCATTATCAATCCACTGCTGGACGAAGGTCTCCCCAAGTTTCCTCCACAACGGTCTGTCTTGTGCCAGTCTCCTCCATGTCACTCCCGCATATTTACGAATTTCATCCACCCATCTCCCATGTGGTCTTTTTCTGGGTCTTTTCCTGTCCCTTGGAATCCAATCTAAAATTTCGGCTGTCCATCTATGGTCTGTCCTTCTGGCAGTATGTCCAGCCCATTGCCATTTCAGGGATTTAACTCTGATCATGATGTCTTCCACTCTCGTCATTTTTCGGATCCACGAGTTCCTCTTCTTATCTCTCCTGGTTATACCAAGCATGCACCTCTCCATGCTTCTTTCTCGGGCATTTAATCCGTATTTTAAGCAGATAGATAAAGTATTAAATCAATACGACTAAAGTAAAGTTTTGCTGTTGAAGTGAGGATGACTTTTATTCCTATGTTGTAGGGAATGTCTCCAAGCTTTTGTCCATCATTTTCATTATTTCATTATCTTATTAACACGTCGAATCTATTTCTCTCGCCTAGTCAGTATTTACACTCTCTAATAATCAACTCCATTACTGAACGTTTATTTCCGTCACGCCGAACAGCGAGCCATTTTCACCTCGCTAATCCTCCTCCTTCCCACCGAACTTCCTACCACAGAGTGCCACCTCGAAGAGTGCAGTCCAACGCCTTCCAAGAAAGCGTGGAAATACCTTAAAATGCCTTGTCTCAATGACCGCTCTTAGAGCGTCCCCTTCCAACATCTTCCGCTTGCGTTTTCCCCTCGCTTGGGACGGCTGAAGAGCAATAATGTGCTGGTCTACTCTTCTCACATCCACGAAACTACAAATCTAACACCCCCTCATTTGAAGGGACGCGTGAGAAAAAGCGCACTTTGACTGTTGCCCAGCTCATCAAAATGGCGGGAACTTGGAGGAAAATGAATACAATTCACTATCTCTAAAAAGGCTACTGAACTTCTCATAAATGTGGATGTCTAGGTTACAGAACATTAACCTATCACAGGGATAAGTGCTCCCTTCTATCTCTCTATTCTCTACTCCATGACACAAGGCATGATAGGGAAAGGCAAGTCTATGACACGGACATTATGTCACTGGACAGAAACAAGCGACTCAAATATCTCCTTCCCTTCTTGTGTTCGTTGCCATTGTTATAGAATTTTTAACAGGAAATTAGACAGGAAATATTAGATTAAATCATCCGCCTAAATGGTTGCTTTAGGTAACAAAGCTAAGGGGAGAACAACGCGTTTTGATCAGCAGGTTCACTCGTTCCAGTCACATTCGTTCCATTTCTCAGACAGCGTATAGATTCGTTCTAGGTGATTTCGGCCCATATTGCTGACCCCGACTTTATTCGTTCAAGCCAGTTAAGGTGTTAAATTAATTTCACGTCATAAAATCTTTTCTCCTGCCGATGTATTTCTTTTTTTGTTTGTTTGTTTCGAGGGGTTTAACCACAACCGTGAGCAACTCGATGGGCTATAAACGGGGTCGCGTGACCCTAATTTACGGCCACTGGCTCAAAAGAAGGGAGAGAGCTAGTGCCGTAAAACAAACATAACACCCATAACTCATCCGGACTCGAACCCGGGCCTATGACGGGTAAATGGTCCGAAGCCAGCTGCGTTTTTCGCCAATCAGAATGTGTGAAAGGCTCATAGACTACTTCAACTTACAAATTGCCTTATTTGAAGAAAAATTTATACATTTTTTAGCTATAATTATCTTTATCAGTTTCCACAAAAACTGATATACTTTGGTGAACTTTAAATGAAAGAAGAAATGTTGCGTACAAGTAACATGCTAAGGCTATTAAGTATTTCTGCAAAAGCTGCTTTGCCAAACCTTGCGATTCAAACTACTTAATGTGAGTAAAGGATAATTCAAACTGAACAGCCATCTTATGAATGATCTTAAGAAGATTATGTTGACATGAACGCAACTCTTTCTAAGATCATCATCATGCTTTTTCTGTTAAAGCTCTCCTCATTATCGTCTAGGTTCGAGAGGGAAACGAGCAGGTAGACCTATGATCACGACGTCATAAGCAGTGTGTTACGCTTTCAACTGCAGGAGGCGGTGAAGCAGGGAAGATATATATTGGTTTGTTTCGGGTTGACGCCTCAATGAACATCTGTAATTCCATAGACAGTTGCTAGTTAGGGCTCCGAGACGGTAGCAGCGGCGTAGGATTGTCGTACCTCCCATTCATCATCAGCTGCTTGAGAACGGGAGTTTCTCAATCAGCTAGCCAGAGTCTACCACCTGTGACCGCTGAGCCACCAGGCTATCAGCTTTGTCACCCATAACAAATCAGAGAACGAGCTCAGCAGTTTACTTCGCTGGAGCTTGTAAGGAACTTGGAAATGGCCTTCCCGAGGATAACGTACTTCACAACCAGGATGCATATTTATTCAGTGCTCCTGTGAAGGTTCTCTTTACAGGATTGCAGTCTTAACCTAATTAGAAGACACCAACTACAACTTTATTTTGAAGGCTGCCATCTTGTCGAAAATGTCCCCATTTTCTTTACACTAAATCTCTTGTAATTTAAAAAATATCCTATTGCGTGATGTGACTGTTTAGTCCCTGACAAACTGACGAGCAAAGCCACCGCCTCCTGTAGCTGAAACTGCAACACACTGCTTATGACGTCATGATCAGAGGTCTACCCGTTCGTTTCCCTCTCAAACAGGGCAAGAATGAGAAGAGATTTAACAAAAAGAACAGCTAGAGTTCATTCTCAAACCATTTCCTTATGGTATTTTGTGAGACAAAACTCCCTGGATTAGCGATAAAATATACTTAATCGGTTCAATGATATAATCTTTCGTCCGCTGATAATCAAATCTAGTCAGCTTTGCTTCATAAAATAGTGCAAATAACGAATACATATGAATAACTGCTTTTTTGTCAGTGCTCAGACTGTACTTGGGTACCTGTTTTCCCTTGAGCAGACGAACAATGGAAACAAACATATGTCGATTTGCGATTACATCATGAAGGACTTATTAGAACGTTTAGTTGTCTGACAGACATCTGTGTGGTAATAAGATCTTAGAAAACCGCATGCGGGTCCGGATACATCTTGGACAGTAGATGTAACGTACCATGTAGGGCGGTGTAGATGAGTTTCTAATGCCGTGCAATATGAATCAAATCAGCAAAGTTGTAATCATAAGCCTTGTCGGCGTAGTTCGTGTAGGAGAATAGCCGCCCCTAGAATAGGAACACGTCGGTACGAAACTTACCACTGGAAGAAAGATTTTACACAATACTATATGCTATAATTGTGCATTGGTGCACTTACTTTCTTGGGTAAAAACTTCGACTCTTGTAATTGGTGGAGTCTCATGTTCTGTGATTAATTTAGCTAAAATGGAAGAAGAAAAAAAATGTTAACTCAAGTGCATAAAAATTCAAATATTTTGAAATTACTTACAATTTTCAAAAGTAAATTTCTCCAGCAGCTGTGATATCCACGTGGGTTGAAAAGTAATGCAAAAGTGGGCATAACTTTTTTATTAACTGACAGAGGTCGTTCAAATTGCACACGTTGGTAGAGTAACTCTTCCTCTATACAAAGGTACTACTCAACATAGTCTCCATCACAAGGGATGCATTTGCGCCATCGTTGAACCTAACTCTCGAATCCTCTTTGAAAAAATTCAGGTGTGGACTGTTGTACCCACTTCTTCACAGCCAATTTCACCTCGTCTGTGTCATCAAATCGTTGCCCGACACCGTATTAAAGTACGTCAATAAATGCTATGTTGTGTTTCTCTTCCAGGTATCCGGTGACTTTTGTCAATGTAGTGTACATGGGAGGATATTTCTGTTATAGGTTCTGTCCTTTTCTTAGAGTAGAAAGCACCCATGATCGGTAAGTTACTCTTCTGGGTTGTATGAAATATTCTAAATAACGCGCACGCCGTTCCAATTCATAAAGCTTTCTTTAACCTTCAGTCCCTAAGGTGAATTGTAAAGATATATTTCACAGAATTTAAGTTGTACTGAGCCACTTAAATTATGTGAGTCAGAGCCTCCAGTTAGAAACCGCGATGGGTATCCATGAAATACTTATTTTAAAACTCATCATTCGTCCTTCATGCTAAATTATATTTTTCTATTTCAGGCAATCAAGAATCGGATTCCCCCAAAATTTCCTTAGCCTCTCATGAACATTTTTCCTGCCACTAAGGATGAATAAATTATCTTAGTTCTTTTAAACAACTTAAAATACGTGTATCATTTTGCTGCATGCTACGTAACCAGAAGATACTATTTTTCCACACATAGCTATGAGTATTTCGAGAAATCCGCTCGTAACGCATAGGTGTCACATATAAACGACTCCTATGTTTTATAACAAGGAGCGTAATTGTCCTTAGGTAACTCAGAGACATTTTACTTTTATACACAGCTGTCTGGGCTTTATTAATGAACCACTAGTCTCTGAAATCATCCTAAAACATCCATGGTCTTCAGGACAGAATTCACTCGCTTACTACTCTCACTACTATTTTCACTGATAAACATACATCCTAGACAGACAAACTCCTTAGCGTGGTCGACATGTATACAATGTAAGCTCATATTTAGTGCTTTCAGGTAGCACCAGTGGCTTGAGGTTTGAGCAGCTGGCTTCTGACCACCTGTGTGCCGTTGTCTCGGATAAAGCATCTGTCTATCCCTTTCCTGAAAGCTTTAACCCAAAAATAATGGCGGAGGACCACTTAGAGCCGTATGAGAGTCTCATAGCAATGCTTCAGTCAATATCCATGACTTCGTTTTTTTCCCATATAGGTTGGCGTACAAAATTAAAGTCTGGAAGGCATTCCCAGGAATAGAAAGTAAAGCAAGTAACAGCAGGTAGGTATGTTTGACATGTAATGGTACACAATCTATATAAGAATTTTGCTTATGTACGTCGCGCAAAACAGAGGCCTAATTTATCATTTGCCGAATGGTAACGAATAGGGCGTAAAGAAAAATGGCTGCCTCAATTATCGCCTGTTAGGGTTAATTGCGTTTCCACATTCTTAAATTTATAATTGCGAAAAGGCTTAATTGCGGTTCCACATTGCCAAATTTCGATCGAGACTTCATTATTGTATCGCCGTTCATATTTTATTAGCAACAGACATATGGAAAACATTCACGATTGCTGCCCGGTTTAGATCGTGACGTCAGAAGTAAGTATCGCCAGTGACGTCAGCCTGCAGATAAATACCTTTGGCGTTTCTTCATAATTTTTAGTTATCCGTAAATCGTAAATTTTATGATTTCACAAACGTGTTGCAGAATGGCAACGCACACAGCGTAAACAAATACGGCTGCCTTAGGATACATTACCGAGAAATCATTTACAGAATTTTAGTTAGTTTTTAGTTATTCTTCAAATTTATTCGAGAGAGAAACCATTTAGAGAATCTTAGATTTTGATAGTTTTTCGTTATTCTTCGAATTTATTCGAAATGTCTGTAAACCATTTAGAGAATCTTAGATTTAAATAGTTTGTCGTTATTCTTCCAATCTATGTAAGAATTTTGTTTATACGAAATGTCTGTAAATCATTTAGAGAATCTTAGATTTAAATAGTTTGTCGTTATTCTTCCAGTCTATATAAGAATTTTGTTTATTCGAAATGTCTGTAAACCATTTAGAGAATCTTAGATTTAAATAGTTTGTCGTTATTTTTCTAATCTATATAAGAATTTTGTTTATTCGAAATGTCTGTAAACCATTTAGAGAATCTTAGATTTAAATAGTTTGTCGTTATTCTTCCAATCTATATAAGAATTTTGTTTATTCGAAATGTCTGTAAACCATTTAGAGAATCTTAGATTTAAATAGTTTGTCGTTATTCTTCCAGTCTATATAAGAATTTTGTTTATTCGAAATGTCTGTAAACCATTTAGAGAATCTTAGATTTAAATAGTTTGTCGTTATTTTTCTAATCTATATAAGAATTTTGTTTATTCGAAATGTCTGTAAACCATTTAGAGAATCTTAGATTTAAATAGTTTGTCGTTATTCTTCCAATCTATATAAGAATTTTGTTTATTCGAAATGTCTGTACGACATGAAGTTAGCATTACTTCTCGTAATGCAAGGAGAAGAGCACAGTTTGCCAATGAGACACCAGAAGAGATTAATGAAAAAAGATTATTAAGAAATGAAGCAGATGGACTTCGTCGAGCCAGGAAAGTTCTGAAAATCGCAGAAATCGATTAAGCCAAAGAAATGCAAAGAGTTTCCGAACATGTGAATGGACAAGCGAAACCAGAAGCAGAAATCAGAAGCGTAGAAACCAGAAGCGTAGCTAGTAATATTAGTGCCCTGGCGCATAATCATGCAGTAGGCCCCACTGTTCACTAGAAATAGGTATAGTTATGTCAGGTACGCCTAGGCGTATTACCGTTAATTTGATTTTACATGCTGCATTTTCTTACGTATAATACCGGTAGTTCATCATGCGATCTGAAGTACAGATAGCAGAATATGAAGTTGTCTACACTTTTATTCGGATCAACGCTAAAAGAAGGATCTCCTCCTCGTTTTCTTAACACTGAACGATTTACGGTTACAGAATATTTATTATCAATACGATAGCCCGCTGATTATTTAGTAGACTGCAACGTAGAACGGTATGTCAGTGATCGAAGTGACAGAGCGTAGAACGAAGCTGGATTCCGCCAGTCGGCAAGATGAGAAGAACAACATCATGCATAAGGAGTCTTATTGAGGAGTATGGATTCAACGAGGTAAAGAGAAGGCGGAGAAAACACATTCTGGGAGCTATTTTAGGAAAAACAAAAATGACTGATTGAACTGACGATCGGTGGACGTTCAGGAAGCGCAGTAATGCACTAAAGTTATATTATCTTTATCTTCCGTTGGGTTGTTGTGGGACGAATTTTGTGTTTCACCTTTGGCAATGTCAAACAAGTGTTTTTGCAACCAGGCAGAAATTGGTATCATTAATATTTCATTACTAAATTTCGTCTTTCCGATAGCTTTTGTATAACGTAAAAGCTATTTGCCGGTGGCGGAAATCGAATGCTTTCCCAATTTATCTACACCGACAGAGTTTGTCGCTGTAACTTTGCCGTCAAGACATGTACGTTACCTCTGCGGTAGGTACGTAATATATCCCACCCACCCCTTCCTTTAGAGAGGGCTGGGTCGGAATCGCATATTTCCGAATCAGCCGGCAAAGCACGCTTGAAGAAGACCTCACTGCAGAAGACGGAATTCAGACTAATTCCAAAAGATGGGTGAAAGATGTGATTCATATTACGTCGGGAGCCAGTATAGCGTAAAAGCCATTTGCTGGTGGACCGGCATTCTCCTGCTCCGGAGCCAATTGCTTTCCCAATTAAGTTACACCGACGGGAGAATGCCACTGTTACTTTCCATCGTGACATGTGCGTCACTTCTAAGTTAGGTAAATCACAACAGTTAAAATACAATGGGTCCCTCAAGGGGCTGGGTTGTAGCGCAACTACACCACTTCGCCCTGTCCAAAACTAACAAATATCTTCCATTTTGAAGCTGCTGATGACTGTGTGTACACATTATTATTATTAATATTATTATTATATTCTTCATTTGTATGTTCTGAATTTGATTCTGTCTTCTTGAAGACGTATTCATAACATACGCGAATTCGTTGGTTGGTTTTCTGTACAGAGAAAAACTCTCACATCTAAAATTAACTTTTTCAGTTAAGTTGCATAAATATTATCAAATAAAGGCAATTATACTGTTTCATACAACATAACTGTCATTGTCCATTAACCCCTCGCAAAAAAGTGAAGTCACAAAACTGGACTTGGCTATTTCTTCCAATAGGACAGCTAGGAAGCAAAAGAGAGAGAGAGTCTTGCATGATTGTCCATTTACCCGCAGAAAAGTGAAATCATAAAACCGAACTCCGCTATTTCTTCTTACAGGACAGCTAAGAAGCTAAAGAGAGTGTCCTGTCCCTTAACGGCGCTGAACGTAAAACGGATCGTTTCCACATAAGCGCTAAGGAAAGGGAAGATGATTCAAACTCACTACATACAAAATGGTCATTACAGCTTATCCTGTTAAATCTATGATAACCTGGTTACACTTCCAGATATGTACCTTTTCTGGAATTAATTTACTAAATTAGGAACGACTGTCTCCCCAAAGCCTCACATGCTAATGATAGTCATTAAGCGCAGAAATAAGGAATTTCTTTCGGGTTTCCTTGTTTTACAGAAGAACATGTATTGCAAAACGCGAAAAAACTAAAACTGTTAGGTAACATTAAGTTCACCTCTGTTCATTAATAGGCCTATAAGTGAAAAAATACAGATATAAATAAGAGAAAAAAGACAAGGAAACCATCATGTATATCTAATATTATTCAGTTTTTCTGTTAAGAAAAAATAATCAAAAACTGTGGCGAAATTCAGTTTAAAAAGAAATAAACGAAATTAACGAAAAATCATGATGAATACGCAGATCATATTATAACAACTACTCTTACAGTGCTACTTACTTTCTGGAGTGTACACCTGAATTCTTGTGGTCGGTGGTGTCTCGTGCTCCGTGATTATCTTTGCTAATGTAAATAAAACAGACCAAATCACCAACCTGTACTAGATACATATACATCAATCAAAGATAAAAAAAACAGCTCATTATCAAATTAGAAACGATTAACTTCTTAAAGGTTTATATACTGATTTACGCAAAGTAGCTGCCTTGCAGATGTTGCTGACGCAAGATGGCTGAATGGGTATAAAAAGGGAAAGCTAAAAGCATGCAGACTAATGGTATTCATTGCGCAAGAGATAATGGGTAAAAGACGCGACTGACGGACTTCAAGCCGCAATGTTCGTTGGTGCTCGAAACAATGGTGAACCAAAACAACACAACGACTGCTTTGTCAAATGTTCGAGAGCAGCAGTTTATCAAGTTTACAGAGAGTGGACCAACACTCAAAAAACCGGGTCTGAGCCCAAGGCGTGTGGCCGTCAAGGGCTACTGGATGCTCGAATTGAACGGAGAGCAATCAGATTTATTCAGTTTAACAGACTGACAATATACACTCACGGACAGTGAAATTTTCGCACCAAGAAGGAAACATCGGTTTGAACTGAAAGTTCATGGACGTAATGATACAGATGAATGATACACATGATGGCAAAAACAGAGCTGCAGGACAATTACATAAGGATCTGTGGCACGCAGTCCGGTCATCTTCAATAGCGCGTCGCACCGCCTCGTGCCGCGATACATGCTGCAATACGGTCCGGCATGGAGGCGAAGAGACGCCTGATGTTGTTAGACTGGCCCATACGTGTTGGGTGGTGTGCTCCAAATCCCGGATAGTGCGGCACGGCGGCAGCTGGCGTTTCAACTGGTCTCACACATGCTCGATAGGGGACATGTCTGGGGAGTGGGCAGGCCATGGAAGGGTCTGGAAATGACGTAGGCAGTATTGGGCAACGAGAGCCGTGTGCGGCTCTCCGTATCCTGCTGGTATACAGCACCTGAAATCCCGGTCAGGAATGGAAGCACATGAGGCCGTAGGATCTCATCCACATACCGATGGCCCGTCAATGATCCACGTACCACTACTACAGCTGATCGGCTACCGTAGGTTATGGCTCCCCAGACCATAATGCCTGCTGGGGTGGGGGGTATGGCGCTCGATAGGGAGCTTGGGATTTTGTCGTTGACCCGGGGATCTCCACACCCCGATACGATGACCATCTGTCCCAAAACGAAGCGGCACTCATCGCTAAACACCAGACGTCGCCAGTCTGCGGCGTTCTACGTCGGTCTAGCCTGGTACCACTGCACACGGAGCCTGCGATTCTCCGGTGTTAATGGGAGCACACGTAAGGGGCGATGGAATCGCATATTTGCTTCCAGGAGGCGTCGAAAAATGGTTCGTGGGCGCACAGGAGCCGCTACATCTGCCTGCATGGTGGACTGGGCCGCCGTGGGATTCGTTCGTGCCTGCCGCACGATCCTTCGATCCTCTGTACCGGTGGTCCTCCTGGTTCGTCCGGAGCAGCTCCGCCGTGTGGTAGTTCCGTCACATGTCCAATGCTCCCAACAGAGTCGGACCATATGGTCAGAACAATCCACGTGGCGCTATATACGGCGCGCCGACCACCCTGTGGTTTTCAAACCGATGATCAGGTCTCTCTCTCAAAGTCAGTGAATTTCGTAAATCGACGTCTCTGGCGTCTACCCGGCATTCGTGTCACTGTATTTTTGCTTGCGTCGGCCGGTGCTTTTCGCTTTCATGGGGAATCGACCACGCGCCTATTTATAAAGCTGCCGGTTGGTGTTTGCAGCGCCACCATTGGTTGTGCGGTCATGCGCAATCGCACCAATCGTGGATCATTTGTATACCAGCGTACACTCTACCTAATTGACAAGTTTCGCGGTTGTAGCACGTTTTCTTCTAGGTGCGCAAATCTCATCAAATAAAAAAATATTTATATCAGGGACAAAATCCGATAGCCTATCAAAGTGCAATTCGCCGGACATTACATCATATAGGATGCAGAAGCACATAGTCTATCAGTAAGCCATTGCTGTTTGTGGGCAAACAAGAAGAAACGCCTCTGGTTCGCTCAAGAACAAAAGAACTGAACAGTAAGTAAGTGGAAAAGGTTAATGTGGCCAAACGAATCAGACTTTCAGCCACAACGTGTCAATGGAAGGCTGAGGATATGAAGCCAGCAGCATGAAAGCATGGACACAACTTTCATCGTCACTATTGTTCAAGCTGGCTGAGGCAACGCTATAATCTGCTGCATGTTTTTGGGGAGTGTTGGGGTCCTTTGATTCGTGTGGAGCAACGTCTGATCGTCTAAAGATATTTAAATATCGCTGCCGACGACGCCAACCCAGTTATGTTGATGGCTTATCTCTATGGAGATGGATACTTCCAGCAGAACAATGCTTCATGTCACAGTATTCACGGTTTGAGGAGCATCAAGAAGACGTACTGCATCGGTCTCCTCAATCACGGGATCTCAACACAATTGAGCATTTCTGGAATGAAGTCGAAAGAGGCATCACAGGTTGATCCACTACCATCAAATCTTCAAAAGCTGGAGGGTGCAATCCATCGCATTTGGGCTATATGTTTTCCCAAAGCCACTTACCGACGTTTAATAATACCGAAACGAATTTAAGCAGCATTAAGGGGGAAAAAGTGGCCAAACAAGGTACTAACCAGCTGCTCATAATTATTTGGCCACTCAGTGTATGCTAACGGAAATCACAGAGTAAGAGTCGTCATTATTTCTACCGGAAAACCTGTATAGCAAAATGCGAAAAAACTAAATATTTTAGGTTACATTGAAAAACTTAAACGCAAATAGTTTACCTCTGTTTATTAAATAGGACCATTAAAATTTCCAAATTTGGCAGAGTTAAGAGAAATTACATTTCCTTTTCGGAAGTAATCAGGTGTAAAAGATAGGCAACCATGCATATTTAATACTGTTGAGTTTTTTGGTTTACAAAAAGGTTATCACCCACTGCGGATTAATTCAATTTTAAAGGAAGTAAACATGATAAAGGAAAAACCAAAATCAGTACATAGTACAATTATTAACGAGAAATTCAATACAAAACAGATACATAAAATGCTAGAAAAACTATATTGGTAATCCGATTTATTAGCGCAAATATATGTAGATATAATCATTTCCAAGCTTTCGCATGTCAACCACATGGCGTTTTTAAGGAAGACAGACAGAAAAGTTTTTACAAACCCACATACGTCCCCAGTCTTATGCTCCGCAGCCCGATCTGTCAAGAAGAATACAGAACAGTATCTTCTGTTGTATGTAGAATTAGAAAGGCCTTCGCCGTCTCCTGCGATGTCTGTTCGAGACAACGCGACTTATAAAGCGTCGTCTACCTGGCCACTGACGCAGGATGCAATTCGAACCAAATACGAGGGTTGTACCGAAAGTAAGGCAAAACTGGGCAATTAACTGACAGATGTCGTTCAAATTGCACATGTTGGTAGAGTGACTCTTCCTCTATACAAAGGTACTACTACTCAACATAGTCTCCACCACAAGCGATGCATTTGCGCCATCGTTGAATCCAACTCTCGAATCCTCTTTAAAAAAATTCAGGTGTGGACTGTTGTACCCACTTCTTCACAGTCACTTTCACCTTGTCTGTGTCATCAAATCGCTGTCCCCGAGACTGCCTTTCATTGACAAAACAGGTGGAAGTCGGAGGGCGCCATTTCTGGGCTGTACGGTGGGTGTGGGACAACTTACCAGCATAATTTGCTGATCGCCTGATTTGTTACCAAAGATGTGTGTGTGGTCTCGCATTGTCACGGTGAATGCGGATCCTTTTCAGATTGTTGATCGATCTCTTCCTTCAGCTTCTTGAGTGTCTCAATATACCACTCACAGGTCACGGCACGGCCACGTTCGAGAAAATCAAGGAGAATGACCCTTCTGTCATCCCAGAAAACAGTCATCATGAATTTCTGTGCTGATCTCCGGCTCTTGCACTTCTTAGGTCTTGGTGAAGAAGTGGGACGCCATTCCCTGGATTGATTCCTGGTTTCCGGGTCGTAAAGATGCACCCGCGTTTCATCCCCTTTCACCATATCGAAAACAAAACGTTTCTTAATTGGTTTCGAGCGACCCTTCATTTCTTCAAATTAGGTGTCAACGTCCGAGGTACACTATTTGCACACACTTTCGAAGTCTTCCAGCATCTTCTGTATGTCTTGCTATCACAGTCCAGTTGTGCAACAAGCTCACGGATTCTGACTCGTCTCTAAGCGCGAATCAATTCAACCACTCGCTAACGATTTGTGTCAGCATTCGCTGATGATGATCTCCCACTGCGTCTTTTGTCTTCAATGCTAGTTTCCCTTTCTTTAAACTTCTTCGTCCATCTGTGTAATCTCACAGAATGTTGACGAAGATGGTGCCATCTCCGTAAACATTCTGTAGCTTTCTATGGATGTCGGACAGCCTGAACCCTTCCTTCGTCTAGAACTCAAGGACGACACTTTGCTTCTGCTTAGAATCCATTATTTACCTGCAATGAAGAAGAAGGGTTACTATAGAGGAAGAGTTATTCTATCAACAAGTGCAATTTAAACGACATCTGTCAGTTAAGAAAAAGTTATGCTCACGTTTGTGTTACTTTCGGTATGCAAAACATAGCTTAGAAAAGGTCATACATTACATGGCAGAAAAGCTCATACATAACATATCAAAAAACCTCATACATAACATATCAGAAAAGCCAAAAATAAGAGCTCTAATATTTTTATTTTGCAAATACACTACGTGCGCTCAATTTCCAACACAGCAAATGTTTTCTATCAACTCCAGAACGTGCTAAAGTAGATGAATCATATATCCTGCACCTTTCTACACAAGCCAACTCTTTCCAACAAAGCAAACGTTTATGCAATTCCTCTAAAATATCTTGACGACTACAAACGATACTACACTGGAATGACTAAGCGTCCGTCCAGAATTAGAATCAGCGAGCATAAATAAGGCGCTAAGGACGGTCAAGTAACCATGGTCCTATCAAGAGAAGTCCGTTGCTGCTATGTGGAATAATATAAAGAAATTAGCTTCGTACCACACCCAAAAATCCACATCCATTTGAGACACTGTGAAAATCTTACCAGCATCGATGCTTGCAATGATAGCGTCTCTCAAATGTTGCCAATAATTTGGAACTGAATCTTTAAACAATGCATTTTCCTTACAGGATACCACGTGCCATCAAAATGGCATCTCGTATCTTTGCATGAAAATACATTTGCATCTATCCGCTAATTGTGTAGTCAAGACAGAATTTTGAAACGTTCATTTATTCAAATCGTAGTTTTCTGTCAGCATTTGAAACATCCATTTGGTTGATGTGCGAAAGCTTGAAAATGAGCATTATTTCTAATTTTACGCGAATAAATCGGATTACTAATAGTTATATTATTTTATCAGTACATATATTAAGTTATAAAAATATTAATACAGTGCTACTTACTTCTTGGACGATAAGTCTCAGTTCTCGGTGTCGGTAGTGTCTCGCCTAGTGTGATTACTTTTACTAATGTAAAAAAGGAAAAAAATCAAATCACAAAGTGCTAGTGTATATATATACGTCAATCTTAAAAAACAAGTAAAAAAAATGCATACGTAACTAATTTCTTTTCTTTGTTCAGTTAAATTACTGAAAGAAAATCAGGTCTATGAAAATGTGAAGGAAATGAATTTAAGGCCAGAATAATAATTCCCCAGAGAAAGAAATATGGGGAAAAATCGCGTATATGTTCACAGCAATCCGGACAGTAACTCAAGTCATAATCACAAATGTGTCAAAAATCACATATGTATGAAACCCAAACTTGGGTTTTCATTCACAATGCAATATTCCCGAAGCAAAAAATGAAAGTTTCTCGGTTTTTCAAATGCTTATTTTGAAATCTTTTAACCATGATTGTTTGGTCCCGTATGAAGAAGACATTTTTCATTTGATTATTAGAATACATCAATGTATTGTAATCAAATATATTCATTAATTAAATCCTTTTTATTGCTGAATGCGAAAACATAGATTCCAGAAGTCATCTTAATTCTGCTGGCGTTTTGATAAACAATGTGTCGTTCGAATCAAGCTAGCAGCTGTTCAACAGTTACTGTTTTCCACAGTTTTTGTCTCTTCCCGTGAGAAACTTTGCAATCGGTGAACGTTGTTTATGTTTTTGTAAGGAAATCCATTATGATAGACTAAATAAAAATCGAAGACTCAAATAAATCTTATTTTTTCATAACATTGTCAGTTGTTTAATAATTAATATCTCCTTTTCGCAATTTTTTGCCAGGTGTATACAAATACTAAAAACTCAAGTTGATTTAATAATTAAATTAACATGGATTTTTAGTACACTCTACGTCAAAAAAAATAGTTGCATCCAGAAGGAAGCAACCGACAGGAATGAAACTTGATGGGTAGGTTTGACATCGTGAGACATGAAAATGATTCAAGTATCACGTTTGGCCGGCATGTGACGCAAGCAAGGAGGGCTTGTAGCGCTGTGTCTAACCGGCTATATAAGGTTGTCTTACCAGTTGTGCGGATATCACCATATCACGCTGTTGGCGGCAGTTCATAGAACAAGGCACGCAGAAGCGACAGGAATTGTCTGGGAGACCTAGACGAACGACGGAGAGAGAGAACCGACTGGGTGTCTGACTTGCGAGAGTGAAACAACAGCCACGATTTGGGATATTCAGCGAGCAGTTTTGCCATCCATTCATCGTCCGATTAGTGCCAGTACCCTTGGCAGATAGCTGTAATACGTAGGACTACACGCACACAGACCGTTACGACGACTTCCCTTAACACCATTGGATTGTCACCAAAGACTACAACGGTGTCGTGCCAGATTGTCAAGGAGCCACTCAGAATGGAAGCTGGTGATATTCAGTGACGAGTCCCGTTTTGTATTGCAGAAAACGACCAACGAATCCGTGTGTGGAGGCACCGTGGTCAGCACCAAGAAGAACAGTTTGTTGTCGAGCGTCACACGTCCAGATAGCATGATGTCATGGTGTGGGGTGCGATTGCCTACGATGTCAGATAACCTTTGGTGTTTATTACAGGCGCTTTGACAGCCAGACGTTACGTAAATGAGATCCTGCAACCAGTGGCCCTATCTCTTATGAACGCTCACTCCGGTGCGATTTTCCAACAGGTCAACGCTCGTCCGCATACTGCTGCTCTCTCGAGAGCTTGCCTTCAAGGAACTGACACTCTGCCATGGCCAGCGACATCGCCAGACCTATCGCCGATTGAAAATGCGTGAGATGCTATTGGACGCGCTATCTGCACTCCACGCCTACAGCACAATCTGAAGGAACTGGGTGAGAAGATTGAAACTGCATGGGATGGCTTATCGCAGGACACCATTATAAACCTGTACAACTCCATGCCAAGACGTCTGGCATACTGTGTGAGCAAACATGGCGGCCCTACGCCATGCCGAGAGACACTACTTATTGGCGTGTAGCTCAATAAATATTGCCCATATCAGTATCAATTATTAATAATTTATTGTTCCTGGTAACCTTTACCTTCCTCCCAAATAGCAATCCGAGACGTCCTTCTGGGTGCAACCATTTTTTTTGACGTAGAGTGTATTTGTGCGCACCTGGGACAAAATTTGAAAGGAGGAGACAAATTATCACTTCAAAATCTCAGAGTAGATTGTCAAACAACAGATATAATTTCTGCTTTTTTAATATCCATACCAGTTTCCATACCAGTTTGGAAAAACGTATTCTTTTGTATATGCGCTTCTGAACGGATGTTCTTAATTGCTTTTTAAATTCAATTAAGAACACCCGTTCGGAAGCGTACAAGAAAACTGGTATATGCACCAGTTCAGGAGCCCGTATATGCAGAAAACTCGGCTTCTTGGAAGTCACAGATACAAAATTCCATAAGCTCAGGCTTTTTGCTTGCCACAGAAAAACAGAGTCACGAAAGGCGTTTTCAAATCATTTAAGCGATATCTTTGATATTTGTAATCCGAAAGAATTGTGCAGTTCAATTTATTTTTCTGCGAAGGGGTGAGTCACACTTTATCTTTGTAGGAGGGAACCTAGAAATGTTCTCATCTTCAGCTTAATGGAGGCAGTTTCCACGGTGGATCAAAGAACAGTTAATGAGTCAGGGGGTTAGCAGCAGAGAAAAGGCAATTAAATGTAACCTCCACGACTTCTGCGAGGAGATCAAAAGGAGGATAAATATGGGAGTCACGGAGTGGCCGAAATGATAACGAACAAAGGAAGGGACCTTTGACCGGGAGTCTGGTTGGTACGATTTTCTTCCTGGTTGTAGAGATGGCGGGGGTAGAAATTTCCGCTGTCGTCAAAGCTGAGTGGGCCGCCCCGGTGGCGCAGTGGTCTAAGCGATGGCCTCTGATCATTCGTCCGAAAGGGGTCCGGGTTCGAATCCCGGTGAGGCATGGATGTTGTGTTTGTCTTACGGCACTGGCTCTCTGCCTTCCATGGAACCAGTGACCCTAAATTAGGGACGGGAGACTGCTTATAGCCCATTGAGTTGCTCACGGTAGTCGTTAAAACTATAATAAAAAAAATAAAAAAAGCTGAGTGGAAAACAGAGGAAAAAAAATACAGGTTTGGAATGCCCGATGCTGAAAAGTAAGGCCGAAACAGAAATTACATTGGGAAATGAAGGCTAAGCAGCGAGATCTCTGAAGAAAAGCGGATCCTCGAGTCAATAATATTAGGTGTACAAATAAGTTTTTGGCCGCCCCGGTGGCGCAGTGGTCTAAGGCGCTGGCCTATGATCATTCGTCCGTAAGGGGTCCGGGTTCGAATCCCGGTGAGGCATGGATGTTGTGTTTGTCTTACGGCACTGGCTTTCTCCCTTCGCTGGAACCAGTGAACCTAATTTAGGGACGGGCGACTGCTTATAGCCCATTGAGTTGCTCACGGTGGTCGTTAAACCTCCAATTAAAAAAAAAAAAAAAAAAAAAAAAAAAAAGTTTTTGCGTGACGTATACCGCTAATTGACATATCTAATATTCCTCGCGTTGTTGTCGTGTGACCGTAACTGGTCCAGAGTATAAAATGTGACGCAGAAGTTTGCTCAACAGTCAAACGTACTTGCTCATCGGTACGTGAAAGACTGCAAGAGATACTGCATTTATTCGACACTGCATTCGTTACGAATTTCACCAAGGAAAAAATGCTGCAAAAGCATCGATCTGTTCTGTTCTGGAGGAGAATATTGTATCGAAACGCACGTGTGAGTTTTGGTTTAGACGGTTTAAAGCAGGTGATTTTGATGTTAGCGATCGAGAACGTAGAGGCGCCGCGCAGAAGATTGCACATGAGGAACTGCAAGCATTGCTGGATGAAGATTCGTCTTAAACACAAAAGAAACTAGCTGAACAACTGGGGGTAACTCAACAAACCATTTACAATCGTTTACACGCAATGGGAAAGATTCAGCAGGGAGGAAAATGGGTACCACATGACCTGAGCCAGATGAGCAAGGATGATCATGTCGTGAAGTGTTTGAATCTGTTGAATAAACAACACACAAAGTCTTTCTTCTGGAAAATCGTTATGGGTGATGAAAAGAGGATATGGTACGACAACTCTAAACGCAAAAAATATTGGGTTGACCCAGGTGAAACAACGACTTCGACAGCGAAACGCAATATTTACTCCAAGAAAGTTCAGCTATGCATCTGGTGGGATATGAAGGGTTTGCTCTATTGCCCCTTCATATCCCACCAGATGCACAGCTTGAACCAGAAAACGTCCATTCACAGGAAAAGGATTGCGTCCCGTGAAATTACTGCATGACAACGCTAGGCCGCATGTCGCGAAATTGGTCAAGGAAACGTTATTCACGCTTGGCTGGGAAGTTTTGGAGCATCCGGCGTATAGTTCCGACATAGCCCCTTCAGACTATCATTTGTTCCGATCGATGCAACATGGTTTGTCTGCTGTACCGTTCCGGACATGTGACGAAGTGCAAAAATGGGTTGACGACTTCATCGCGTCACACGACGAAATATTCTTCATGGCTGGAATCCGTTAGCTGCCCTACCGATAGCCTAAGGTGATAGATAACGACGGCGCATATTTTTATTCGTAAAGGTGTTGTTTTCCTTCAAATTACATGTTGCGTTGTTTTAAAACGCTTTAAAACCTATTTTTACACCTCATACAAAGAAATCAGGACGCCGCCGAAAGATCGTTTCCATTACTTCACGGAATAAATACATTCTTCACTGCAAAGGAACGACTATAAATTTTAGCTGGTATTTCATTCATGGAGGAGACTGGCACAAGACAGACCGTTGTGGAGGAAACTTGGGGAGACCTTCGTCCAGCAGTGGATTGATAATGGTTGACAATGATGATGATGATGATTTCATTCATTTATTTGTTTCATCATCGGGAAAGAATAGAGGTAAACCCCGCAGAATTTCGAAATTCTCTACAAGCGATGGTCTAATGAACTCTTGACATAGGGCAGTGAAACATAACTGAGTGAAGAGGCTTGTAATATATTTTATGGACTTCGAAATTCTCTACAAGTGAAGGTCTAACGAACCCTTGACACGGCGTACCGAAACATAAGTCAGTGAACCGCCCTGTAACAATTCGCCATGCTTAGAGAAGGAATTAAATTATACTTAAAATGTTAACGCATTGAGGGTCACATATGGAAACTATCTGTTTTGGTTTGTCTATATACAGTATATGGGTACATTTTTCTTACCGGATCTGCATCTGATTTATTGCTTTATGGGCATTACCCTTGCATGAATGCGTGAACTGCTCGTTTGAAAGATCCGTTTCAGCTTCAGCACACAAAAAAGGCCTTTTTTCATATTCAAACAATTAAATACATATTAATGTTTATACTCTTGAATTTTTGCCACTTTGCAAATATTTTTTTTTTTGATTGGAGGTTTAACGACCACCGTGAGCAACTCGATGGGCTATAAGCAGTCGCCCGTCCCTAATTTAGGGTCACTGGTTCCAGGGAAGGGAGAGAGCCAGTGCCGTAAGACAAATACAACATCCATGCCTCACCGGGATTCGAACCCGGACCCAGTTCGGACGAATGATCAGAGGCCATCGCTTAGACCAATGCGCCACCGGGGCGGCACTTTGCAAATATACTTCACAGTTCTTGAAATTCTATAAATATTCAAACTTTTACAGCGTTGTTTTCAAATTATTGTATTTACGATAGGTAAGGGGAAAAATTCTTAATTTCGGCTAATAATTCCCTTTGTCACTGATAACGGTGAAAACTTTGCGATTCTGAATCAAGCTACACTCACGAATTAAGTAATAGTGTAAAAAAAAATCTTCGATAATGTCAAAGAACATACCATTCCCATACTTCAGTAGGGAAAGTAATGCGCTTTTGAATCTAAATTTCACTAGGGTTACCTAATAATGCAGTCCAGAAAAATTGGTGATAATTATCTCCTAAACTCAGCTATTCGGAGGCTTCTGTTGAAAATACGTTAAAACACAAAATGATGATGGTGATATACTTTAAATAAACGAAGAGATACGATAATAAATTTTTGCAAATAATCTGCCGCAAAAAATTCGCACTCAGGGCTGTTTATGTTCAGCCAGTTTGCCGCTGAGTTATTCCAAAATTTGAATGCCAGTTCATGCGGTAGTGTCCTGAAGTTAAGCATGGCTGACATAATGGTCTCAAACTATTGACGAAAATAGCAACAACGTGTATGTTATGGTTGGCGCATGCAAATGTGGGAGTCATGACGTAATAGCATGTGACGTTATATAATATCAGTAAGAGACAAGAACTGTAAATTTGCAATAACGGGAAGAAACCTGAATATATAAAAAACCTCACTTCCTATCGCAGCGCATGTTAGTGTTCGAAGTGATGAACTTCTGCAACAGAACATCACACAGACTGCACACGGATATCTTTACACGTGATCGCGATATCACAATCAGGCCATACACAGAAGGTGTTACCAAGACAATAGGCTTGCACCATCTGTGGTGTCAAGCTTTGGAGGAACCAAGGGATAGGAAAGGTTTAATCGTCCGCGTGAACAAGATGAACGCTATGTAGTGCTAACAGCGAGACTTAACAAAAACGTCACCCAAAGGGTTCTCTGTAGAGTTATCTGAAGCTGGCGGACAAACATCTTTGTAGCAAATGATATACAAAAGGGTTCACGAGCAAGGATTCTATGGAAGACTGCCTACAGTTTCCATCGAACTCACCCCATCGCGGGGCACAAGAGCGTCGTCGAGATGCAACGAGTCCGAGTCTGGACGGCAAGACTGGGTATCATCTGCAGGCTAATGTTCCTTTCTGTGATGAATCGAGATTCAATTTAAGGATGATGACATTCGTTGCGTTGTGATCTGCAAAGAACTCGAAATCCGTTGTCATTCCACAAATATCGAAGAAATGCAAGATTAGATATATGCTGCCATTAAATCAGGCCGGACGCCGCTTCATATTTTTTCTGGAGAAACGTCGACAGGTCCCATATACAGAGACGAGAATATAGAGCCGACAATCTCTTTTTATACCTGACAACATATTTAAGAACAGAGATAGCCAATGTATACCATTACATGCACTATGCTCGTCGGAACACAACTTAATGGAGCATATTTTGTGGGGAGTCCCAGCGTCGCCTGAATACAGGAATGACGACAAACACACTACGGTGATGTCGTACATTTGGAAAGGAATCCCATTGCGCTATTAGGTGAGCAGAGAATGGAGGTTCATACATCATTAATGGCCAAAGGGTTAAACACAGCAGCAGCGAAATAAATTTGGACTGTTGAAGGCTAGAAAACAGTGAAAATCAGCACTGCATGAAAATGGTCCTGGCATTCGAATGCTGGGATCACCACTCTCACAGACAAGCCAAGGTGACGACGTCAAGCAACCACCAACGCTGAAACACTGGTCGAAGCTGTACGGCGATCACCGTACCCGACCATTGGCAGCTGACGTGGATTCTTCCCAATCCAGAAGAGTTCGCCAACTACACCAGCTCGATTTCTCCTCCAGGTGTCATTAAATTGTTAGTTCCCGACATACCGTCAACCCAGCAGGCGGTGTCACGCTCCGGTGCTGTCGATTTGACAGATTGCTGTCAAATCGACTGTGGGCGGCCCTGTAAACGGAAACGACATGACGTATGCAGCGATCCGACAATATAAGGAGTGATGCGACGGGAATCAGTAACAGTCGGACACAGTATGGGTAAGACGAAGGATCTAAGCGCATTTGATCGTGGGAAAACTGTCGGGGACCGACGAATGGGTCACTCCATCTCGGAAGTCGTGCAGGCACTATGATTTTCACGAGAAACTGTGTCACGGATGCACCGTGAGTACATCGAATCCGGTAAAACCATCTCCGCAAGGGCCAACTGCCGTGGACCACAGCATATGGATGTGTGGGGTGATCGTCAGCTAGCTCGCACTGTAACAGCGGATAGACGGGCCACAGTGCAAGAAATCACTCGGCAATTTAACACTGGTGCACAAAACGCGTGGCAATTTAACGCTAGTGTACAAAATGGGACCCCTGGTACGTGTGACATCATCCTTTACAGGTCAACGTTACCGGGATATCCTGGACGACCATTTGCTCCCATTTGTTCGTCTTCAACATCCCACTGGGGACCTCATCCTGCAACAAGACATTGCACCGTGCCATCGCTCCCGAATTGTATCCGAATGGTTGGATGAACACTCCACCGACGTGATCTCGCTTCCTTGGCCAACTAGGTCACCTGACCTCAATCTCATCGAGCACATCTGGGATGCCATCGAGAGAGATGCATTAGGCTCTGACCCCCCCCTCCATCAAATTTTCATGAACTGTGGGTGCTTGTTCCGGGGTCGTGCATCCGTATGGCTTCCCAACGCTTCCGGTGTCTTGTCGAGTCCACGCCGAGACGAATCGCCGCCGTCACCAGGGCGAAAGTTAGTGCTATACGTTACTAGACAGGTATCTCTAATTCAATTGCTCTTCAGTGTATAAAGCTTCAGGTCTCAATAGTCTTTAAAAGGAAGGTATCATAACAGCAGACTTAAATGATATATCCCGAAAGCAACAAATAATAATTTCGCCACACGATACACCCCCAGATGATGCTCAAGACACTTTCGTTGTATCAAAGATATACAAATGTAGCAGATCAGAAAACAAAACACCGAATAATAGACAAATCTAACAACTTGAGCTTCTAGCAATAACTATAAACAACACCAGTAATACCAGGGTAATCCAAATGTTCACTTCCTTTGTAGATAAAAATTCCATGAAGTAAGAAAGCCATACACGCTCACCTGTCCTTGGCACAACGTCCTACCAAAGACGCGATTGCACGGTGATCAAAGTCAGCAACTCCCTAAACCTAGCTTCCACATTCCAAAATTGAAACGAAGTTTTGCTTCAGCTGTAGAGCTGGAGCGAAATGATTGCTAGTTAGGTGCGGATGGGGTAGGATTTTAACCTATTTCAATTTTTGCAGTTTGCTGCTGACCAATCTGGAAGTGGCACTTGGGGCGTTGTACACTTGCAGCAACTCTCACTTCGAATTGAGGAACGCTGAGAAGATTTTTGTACAAAATATCATTGGCCCATTAACGTTGTTCGGCCAAGAAATTTCCGTCAATAGCCTGACCATCTGGTCCTAGATCCGAGTGTACAGGACTTTCACAATTCCACCGAATGCATTACATGACCACCTTATTTGCATCACTGGCTGTGCTTCCTGGCGTGGCCTCAGACACTTGTTCCCAGTGGTACGATAACGTAAGAATATGTACTTTTCATCAACTGTAAGTATGCGACGAAAAAACCTATTATCCTATGGATTTGACAGCTATCTCCTACAGAGAGTGACATGTTGTCCCGCCTTCTGAGGAGTGAGTTCCTGCGTAACCATTCGATGGCGTCAGGGGGAGAACCAAAGGTGGTATAAGTGGTAAGCGATGGTGTGGTGGATTGGGAAGACCTGGTCTTGATCAGGGTGTCACAATTAAAGGTTGTTGGACGTCCTAACCTCTGCATGTCTTTAAGACTGTTGACCTCAGCATCTAAACTCCGGAATTATTTTCGTACAGTGCTGTTCTCAATCGTTCCTCGCCTTCAACTGCACAATATCCTCTTGTAGCAGCTGCCGTGATTAATATATGTTTCCAATAATGGCGCAGCAGCACGTCTGTTGACCTCCGTCCTATGCTCAACTGACACTGCAATGTGGCCCGATGCCAGATGCACGTCATTGCGGTACACAGTCAACTCTGGCGCGCATTTCACACAGTAATGGAGGCCCAATATTATGATTGCAGCTCAAAATGGGATGAACATTTGTCAACCCAGATATCACTAACATAGTTCGCAATAACGTTGAATCTCGTCGATTGCCCTCACATATAATGACTGAAAGACAATGTGGAGCAATATGGAAGGTTAAATTGATAATACATGTGTTTGTCGGGGAGTTACTTTGCGTCAAACGATTGGCCCCAAAAATTAGAATAGGCAACGTAAACACGTTACTTACTTGGCTGTGTGATGATTCTTGTCCTTGTAGTAGGCAATGTCTCCTTTTTTCGTAACAGTTTTTGCTATGGTACATAATACATTAAACAACGTTAGAGAGCTTTGACATGAAATCATTGTGCATAGAAATGATACAGCAAAATTTACTAAATCGAAATATCTGCACATTTGCTTCAAAACTTTAAAATATATTCGTAAATTTACTTAATGAAAGACTGCTACAAAACATTTGTATCAAACCGACAAATCAAACTTAAACATCACAATCAATTAGGTTTAAACATCCCCAAAGGTGCAGGTAGGTTTTCATCAGATTTAGTATAGGAGGGGGCGATTCAGCTCTTAGGTTGTACTATAGTTTCTTTGAGTAAACAGAAACACCGAAATTACTTAGCTTCTACTCGTATACATTTGTTAAAGGGATATCAAAAACATTTGTGCCGTTAAATGTTGTCACTAACCGTTTTATTCAACGTACTGCATATTCAAACATGTGTCTCATAACTAAAAGGATTTCATTAACTTTTACTAAGATACAATTATTTCACTGCCAAAAGATGCCTTTAATCTGTTCGGTTTTACAATGCGATCAGTCTATGTTCTGCTTGCGCTTGTTACAAGTCTTGTAAATATTGTACGATGAGCTTCTGCAGGGGTTAGGCAAAATAATGTGAGCACCATGATTACAAGTGTTAATGTTATTCGTGTAGGCTACACTGAAAAACAAACAAATGCTGAGATTATATTTTGTGTATCTTTTATTTCTATATATACAGTGCGTCAAAGAATTTTTAAGACTGGCGCTAGATTTCAGCCTACGGTGGCGCCACCAGTGTAATCGCGAATGCGTTATAAACCGTGACCGTCTGCTTGCTTTCTGCCAAAAGTACTGAGCAGTTCTTAAAGTAACTCAAACGAAACGGCCGTTCATTAGAGAAGTAAAATTTGTTTCATGTTGATTTATTAAGATGGAACAAAGGGCTGTTATTAAATTTAACGCAAAACTTGGTAAAAGTGCCTCGCAAACGTACCAAATGATTAAAAAAGTTTACGGCGAGTTTTGTTCAAGTAGATGAAATGTTTTCCTGCGGCACAAATGTTTTTCGGATGGAAGAAATACGTTAGAAGATGATAAGCATACCGGAAGACAAAGTTCATCTAGGACAACTGAGATTATTGAAAAAGTGCGTGATTTCGCGGAAAACAATCGATGTGCATCACTAAGAATTATGGAAGAGTCTTTAAACATCAACAAAAGAAACGATTCGAACCATCCTGCATGAAGATTTGGACAAAACAAAAGTCTGTGCTAAATTTGTTCCACACATGTTAACGAATGAACAAAAATCAAGGAGAAGTGCACATTGCAGAGACATCATTTCAGCCACTGAAAATGATCCAGACTTTTTAAAATCGATTGTTACAGGTGATGAAACATGGTGTTTTCAATGTGATCCTAAAACAAAGCAACAAAGTGCGGAATGGAAGTCAAAAAACTCATCACAAGCCAAAAAAGCCAGAAAAGTTCCATCGAAAATCAAAACAATGCTCATTACATTCTTCGATAGTAAGAGTTTTATCTACAAAGAATTTGTACCAAGTCTACAAACAATTACTGGTGAGTTTTATTTAAATGTTTAGAGGCGTTTGATGAGCAGAATTCGTCGCATTCGTCCAGAATATCGGGATGAAAACAGTTGATGTTTGTTGCATGATAATGCACCCAGTCACACCTCACTTCTTGTTCGTAGATTTTTGGCGAAAAAAAAACGTCTGTGTGTTATAATTCACCGTCTTCGCCTGATTTAGCACCCTGCGACTTTTCTTTATTCCCAAAACTTAAAATGACGTTAAAAGGGTGCTATTTTGATGATATTTCAACCATACAAACAGCTTCGACGCGTGCTTTGGAGGCAATTCCGCAAAGTGAACTGGAACAGGCATTCGAATCATTATTAAATCGCTGTAACAAGTGTATTGAAGCCGGAGGGAATTATTTTGAATAACAAACCAAAAGAATTTATAATTTCTTGTTTCTATTTCATTTTACAAACCCAGTCTTAAAAATTCTTTGCCACACTGTGTATTCTATTGATTGTATGCCAGTGTAATACACGTTGTACTCAGCAGGGGTTCATACGAGCGGTCAGTGAAGACTTCTCAGACTTCCAAAGAGGACAAATCCTGGAAACCCATATAGCACGAGCGTCTATAACCATAAAAACCAAATTCTTTGGTGTTTCATAAGCAACATTATCCCCTGTTATGACTGCGTACACAGAGCGTGGCAAAGATTTGTTCAAGAAACCAAAGTGCCATCGCTACACGATAATAATTGAAGTACAGATCCACTCACAGTTTAATAGTCTTTAAATTACTAGGACATTTTTTGCAGCACCAGAAGGAAGGCATTATGGAATTTGTAGATGCACTTGGATCCGAATTTCAATCTATTAAGTTTACCGTTGAAAACGAAATTAATTATACTCTGCCATTCTTGGATATTTTGCTAAAACGTAACCCTGACACCAGTAATATTACGTTTTCTGTATATAGAAAACCTACTGCTACGTCTATTATTATACCTGAAAACTCATAAGAACCTCACAAATATAAACTTGCATCCATCCAGTATCTTGTCCGACGGGCGTTCACGCATTCGTTAAATATTTAGAGCAGAAACAAGAACTGGAACACATATTTCATATTGCAGAAGTGCCATGTTATAACCGAGTAGTTGTGAAAAAGTTCGTCAAGGCATTACAGCAGTCCTTCGAAATGCATGTAAAAAGAAAAACTTGGATTGTGGTACCTCTTCTCAAAACAATTTATCACTCATTAAAAAAGATCGTGACAACACTCCCATGCTGAATCGTCATGGTGTAAATTGCATAATATTAAAACCATTACACGACTTGGAACAAGAATAATATATTATATAGGATCTACCATGCGTCAGTTACATTCAAGATTTGCTGAACACAAATATGCTATAGAAGTAACTCTGAAGCAACTTCCTTTTCGCGGATCACTAATTCATGGTCAAATCACCCAGACTGGAACCAAGTAAATATTTGGCTCCTGCATATTTTAAAAATTCACTATTATTAACCGAATGTCTTTTTACAGAAACCTATTGTTCCAGTTGTTGTAATGAAGACGTACCAAGATTTAAGCCATTATCTTGGAAAACGTTAATTCAAAATTTGTCTATTGACAAAGTTATTACAGACTAAACTAATTTGATAATTCAGTCTAAAATATTTTCTAGCACAGACTAAATTTGTCGAAATTTAAATATATTTTTGTGCTATAACACTGGTCAACAAAAAAAAAAAAAAAAAAAAAAAAAAAAAAAAAATTCTGGCCTAGAATTTTGCAGCTGTTTTAGACTAATTTCAGGGTGCTGATTCCAAATCTGATCTCAGATTCGCCCTATCACATCTAATTTTTATGCTATCGGCATACCCGATTTTCATTGATTTTACCCGAAATTAACTCTTTGTCACTTATGATTGCAAGTTGTTGCGAGTCAGTGACTGATTTAGTGTTAAAATATGGTGTTGTAATTTTAGGATTGTGTGTTTATAATATCATTTTATGTAGATATACACATTTATTTAATATTTTGCTTCTGCAGGTCGTGATCTAACAATGGCTACAACATCCGAAAGAAGGAAATGCAGCAATGACCCAGATATCTTCTGCTACATCTGTGGCAGCTTCACTTTGGAGGATCAAAAGCGCAACATCAACACCTTTGTCAAGAAGGTTTATCTTGCCTACTTTAAAGTACGACTTGGAGACCAAGACAAAAATTGGGCTCCTCACAAAATGTGTAAAACCTGTGTTGAAACTTTGCGATCATGGTCTAAAGGAAAGAATGCTAAGCTGAAGTTTGGTGTGCCAATGGTTTGGAGAGAACCTGCAAACCATTTGGATAACTGCTACTTCTGCCTTGTGAATGTAAAAGGTTTCAATAAGAAAAACAAACAACACTTACAATACCCAGATATCCCATCTGTTAGACGACCAGTTGAGCACTGTGCGGAAATACATGTGCCTGTATTTACTGAGCTACCAGAGATTGATGTTCAATCCCTCAGTTTACCTGCTTCTTCAGATGATGATGATGATGCTCAGATCGAATATACGCCATCTGATGCAGATTGTGATAAAATTTCTCTGTTTAGTCAGCCTGAATTGAATGATCTTGTAAGAGATTTGTATTTGCCGAAGCAGTCTGCTGAACTGTTGGCTTCCAGGCTGCAAGAGAAAGGACTACTCAGACCTGGCACTAGTGTCTCCTTTTATCGTATAACAGAGAAGCAGCACTGCGAAAGTACTTCCATTCAGATGGTAAACTTGTTTATTGTAATGATGTTGAAGGGCTTCTTCTCAATATTGGACTGCCCGCATATGATTCAAGTGAATGGAGACTTTTTATTGACAGTAGTAAAAGGAGTTTGAAATGTGTGTTACTTCACAACAGAAATATATATGGTTCAATCCCAATAGGACACTCTGTAAAAATGAAAGAAGAGTATGCCAACATGAAGATTGTTCTGGACAGATTGGAATACCATGTTCATGGATGGGTAATTTTTGTTGATTTGAAAATGGTTAATTTTCTGCTGGGTCAGCAAGGAGGTCACACCAAATACCCTTGTTTCCTGTGCTACTAGGACAGTAGGGCTACATTAGAACACTGGGTTAAAAAGAACTGGCCACCAATAATCAGTTTGACGCCTGGAGACAAGAACATCAAGAATGAGCCTCTGGTTGATAGGAATAAAATTGTATTTCCCCCACTGCACATAAAACTTGGGTTAATGAAGCAATTCGTCACAGGTCTTGATCACACTGGAGACTGCTTCAGCTATATATGTTCTACCTTTTCAAGTCTCAGTGCCGAGAAGAAAAAGGCAAGAATATTTGATGGCCCTCAAATAAAAACACTCGTCAGGGATCCACACTTTGTTACAACAATGACTGCGGCAGAGGCTAAAGCTCGGAATGCAATTTCTGATGTGGTGCGTTATTTCCTTGGGAACAGGAAAGCGGACAACTATCGAGAGATTGTGGAGGAGCTGCTCTTGACTTCCCAAGCCCTTAAATGCAAAATGAGCATCAAGGTTCACTACGTACATAGTCACTTGGCCCAGTTTCCAGAGAACATGGGTCACGTGAGCGAAGAGCAAGGTGAACGCTTTCATCAAGACATTAAAGTTATGGAAGAACGTTATCAAGGCCGATGGGACTCAAACATGATGGCAGATTACTGCTTGTCCTTGATGAGAGACATTCCACAAGCTGTACATCGGAGATCGTCAAAGAAGAGGTCGTTTATGCAGATGTAACATCACTATCGTTAGTAACCTTTTTGTACGTATTTTTCTTATTTTCACAATTCAATTCTTACATGGTAATATGCATTCACTCATATTGATATGAAGTCACTCTCACAACTTTGTGCTACGACTCATTAAATGTTTGTTTCATTATTATTGTATATTGTATTTTATCTTATTCTTGTTTGTATGTATGTTTAGCTATTCGTATACGAGCATAAATTTCCTGTTTTTATTGAAAATGCAATATTTAATATCTCAAAAACCTGATGTGATAGCCAAAAACTCATGCTAGATTTGGAATCAGCACCCCAAAATTACCTTAAAACCGTTGAAATGCCTTATGCCAGAAAAAGTGTGTTGACCAGTGTAATATGTATACACTCACGGTTTATGTAAATGTTTTAAGATTAACATGACTTGTTCGATTCCATTCAATGTTGTTATGATATTGATAGTATGAGTGTATAATATATTTATTTATTTCAATTAACATATTATCGATTTCATATTGTATTGTTTCATATGATATTGTTATCGATTTAACAGTTTGTTTACGCATGTGCATATTTACGTAATTAACGTCATCGTCTGTTAAAATTTGAACGTTTGTTTGATCCATTCTCTTAATTCTTGCACCTGAGGATGGAGTACGTGCTGCTCCGAAAGATCTTGTACATATGTCCTAGTAAGTAAAAGATTATTACACTGTGAGATGATATTTACTTTAATTATTATCTTGTAGCGACGGCACTTTGGTTTCTTGACTGATAATTAGCACGATGAATTGAACTTTCATGAATGGCAAGATTTCATCAGCGAAGAAAAATAGCTGGAGAAAACTGAGATTGAATGAGAGTGACCGTCGAATACTAACAAGGATTGTGTCCAAACAGTACAAAACTACTGCAGCAAAAGTAACATCATAATTTAATATCAACCTGAAAGACCCTATTATCCCAAAAATAGTCAGAAGGGAACTTCGCAAAGCCAAAATCCATGGAGGAGCTGAAATTGCTAAACCTCTATTCACAGAAAGCAAAGCTACATCGTCAAAGAAATGGTGTTATGAACACAAAACCTCAAAACCTAGACAGCTGCATGTAGTCGCGTCATATGGCCCAATGAGTTCTCATTTACATTATTCCCAAAGTAGGTCAGGATAATATATCGGGAACCCTCAAAGAAGCGTACCATACGGAATGCCTGGTTCCAACTTTTAGCTATGGGGATGAATTTGTGATGATTTACCGTACAAACCTTAGTGATAAATCATCACAGATGACACAACGGTAAATCATAACAGATCACTGGGGTGGATTTCTGATCATTTACCGTTCTACCCTAGAGGATCTAGTTTCTGCCAGGGAGTACCTGGACATTCCAGGTGATCAGGAGGTACATCCTATGGCCCAAATATTGTTTCCAAACAATAGTGTAATTTTCATGATGTAATACACACAGTCAGAACAGTTCAGCCGTGGCCTTAGGAGCTCCTAGATGAACTTCCCTGGAAAGCTCAATCACCTGACTTGAATATATATGAACCACTGTGATTGAGCTTCGCGAGCAAGCTGAATCACCTGACTTGAATATCATCAAACCCTTGTGATTGAACTCCCCTGGCAAGCTTGGTCACCTGACTTGAATATAATCGAACCACTATTATCGAGCTTCCCTGGCAAGCTCAGTCATCTGACTTGGTATCTACGAACCATTGTGACTGAACTTCCCGGCCAAGTTCAATCTCCTGACTTGTATATAATCAAACCACTGTGATTGAGCATCACTGGCAAGCTCAATCACCTGACTTGAATGTCATCGAAACACTGTGATTGAGAACTTCCCTGGAAAGCTCAATCACCTGGTTCGAATATAATCGAGCCACTGTGATTGAGCTTCCCTAGCAAGCTCAATCACGTGACTCGGATATCATCGAACCGCTGTGATTGAGCTTCCAGGGCAAGCTCAATCACCTGAATTGAATATCATGGAAGCATTGTGATTGAGCTTCACTGGAAAGCTCAATCACCTGACTTGAATATCATCGAACCACTGTGACTGAGCTTCCCTGGCAAGCTGAATCACCTGAATTGAATATAATCGATCACTGTGGGCAACTTTGGAGAGCAGAGTGAGGAGCAGATTCCATCCTCCAACAAATGTATATGAAGCAATTGGGGGATGTTCTGATCGTCGAATCGTACTCGCCACTAGAGACTATTCCAAAGGTATAAGAATCTATTCAAAACAGGCTGGAAGCTATATTAAAGGTAAATGGGGACCCAACACTTTATTATTAAAGACATATCGCCAATTTTCTAGGTGTCCACATTATTTTGTCCCACCCCTGTAGCATCTGTGCTAGGTGCGAACATTTACTGGTTTCTAGTTTTTCGACCAACGTTTTTGATGAACGGTGTTTCTTCGACGGTTGGAAAGCCTGACACAGAAGTTTCGTCATCAGGTGCCTAAGTGTTTAAGTTTGCATCTCCTGCCGCTGTTTAAGTGGCTGATAAAAGGATAGAGGTCAAAGTTTGCAACCCGGTTGCTTTTGAAAAAATGCTTTTTGAGTTACGGTGTGCGCACACTGAGAAAACTGATTCAAAGCATCCAATAACTGAAGGGAAGTGTTGTGTCATGCTCCAAAGGGGCTTCGTTTTGTAATATTTACTATGTGAGCGTGTCTGAAAAATTATATTTGCGATAAGGAATTTTAGATTTGAATTGTACATTTAAAATTGTGTCCAAAGAACGTTCAAATATTTTTGTTGTAACATCACTTAAACATTACCGTGGAATGTCCGTATTACTTCTCAGTTTCGTTTAGTTCAGAGTTTTGATCAAATACATATATAGAGAAGAAATGAGTTAATATCAGAAAGAAACTTTTACAGTGGGGAATAAACCTTTCGAGTGGCGAACTTTAAGACTGCAATTTTTAGAGTGGCAAATTTTACTATAAGAAACAGAATTAAGATCAGAAAGGAACTTTTAGAGTGGCGAACTTTACTATATCGGAATAAAAAGAAACTTTTAAAGCAGCGAAAGAACTTTTAGAATGGTGAACCCTTGTAGTGGCAAAGGAAATCTTAGAGTGGAGTGGCAAAGGAACATTTTTTTCTGATCTGAACTTTACTATCAGAAACGGAATTAAGATCAGAAAAAAATATGTTAATAAATATTTCTTGTGGCTACGTCCTATGTTCTACTCCTTTTAGGAAAACTTTGTAATGCTTAACTCTTTGAATTGAAAAATCCTATTTGAAATAGACTGACCAGCAAGTTACTTTTGGAAAAAAATCTCACAGTGGAACACCGCGTGAATATGTAGGAGGGGTGGTTGTCTGAAAGTTTCCTTTCCCTATAGGCCGTAAGGTACCGGATTTTGTGAGCAGTCACATTGCCAAAATGAAGGAGAATGCTTGATACACCTGTTGTTGGGCACTGCTCCTTTACCTCTGTAACTTACCGAATGATAGGCAAATGAAAGGGCTTTCAAAGAATTTCTAAAATGCATTACCGGAACAAAGACCGTTACATGTACAACAAGGCATGTCCTTCAAATAACTTTCCTCCAGTGTCTATACGAAGTTGCAGACGTCTGCGACAATTCCTGAAAGCTTGCTTCTACTCCTTTCGAGAAATAATCCGCCACTCTGAAGGAACTAAATTTTCAAGGTTTTGCTTACCCTTTGATAAAGGTTTGCAGAGCAAATAGTTACTAGAAACAACCACAAAATCGATTGGTGCAAGATCGGCTTAATATGCAGGTTAGATATTTCATTTTCACCTGCCCCAGAAACCCTGTATGTTCTCAGATAAATTTAACAGCACTGACATTGCTATGAAGAAGAATCCTTCACATGTCATGTCTGTTTTTGTACGCAGTTTATTCATTTTCATAACTATTTTGGAAACAAAATGTGGTGTTATGATGTGTATAAATTTTTGGCAATATTTCCACCGGTACCTGTCCTTGGGATCTGAAAAATAAATGCGAGCATTCTCTACGTTGAGTAATAGTTCTCTGCGGGGATTTGAGGACGCAGTTAATTCTGCATAACATGTACGTAGTTGACGATCTTTATTGGAGTCGTTTAGTATTAAAACCCGTCTTATCATCTGGAACAACATCTGTTAATCACCTGGGCCATTAAGTTCAAATATCTGCAATATCTCCTTTCACAAGTCGATTATAGCGGGTTTTTTTTCTTCTTTTTTGACTTTCTGTTCTGTGAGTTTGTGGAATTAGGTATTTGGCACAAACTTTGTGAGACTCTAAATATTGATGACTAATTATTCCCACACTGCCACAAGACACACAAACATCTAAACTAATTACCTGAATGGAGATGTACCGGTTTTACCTAATCAGTTCACAAAAAGGACCGGCTGTTTTCTATCTGACAACTCACTCGGTGTTGTAATATTCGCGAAAATCCCGTAACAGGACCATATGAACGTGCATAATTCCCATATACTTGTGATACATAGGCACGAGTATTTTTTCCCAACGTCTCCAAGCTGCGTCGCTGTGAATATGTAAATCTTTATACTGCCCTCAGCAGGCTGTATAGGTACAACCCCTAGATTCCGGATACCAAAATATAGCCTGCACCAATGAAGTGAGAGATGATGACACATCTTTGGGTTTTGGGATGTGTCATCATCTCCCACTTCATTGTCCTCCATTTATGGGCTCAGTCTTCTCTAAACGGCAAACCAATTACAACAGTTTGAGAACCACTTAGAAATGCCCTTATATAACCTAGTCGTCTTAGTGTAGTGCCTCATTAGACCGTAGACTCTCAACTTTTATGACTGATTCACAAAAGACGAATGATTTCAGACGTTGAACTCTAAATGTTTGCTCTGTCTATAACGAAGTAAATTTCTCCGTCATTTTTATCCGCGCCAGGATTCGAACCCGGATCCCCTCATTCCGGAATAAGTCACTCTACCAATTGAGCTACGCGGACGTTTTATTCTGATTCCTATCTGCCTTTATGTCGTGTGCGTCCTTCTGGCAGGTACGTCACATCTCCTGGTACGTTACATCATCTCCCCCTTATTTTTATTTTTTATTTTTCGAAGTGCTGGAGAAGGGATTCTCTTATTTTTCCTATCTCGCGGTGTGGAAATAACATCACACCACTGCGAGATTTTGAACGGTCGGGTCATCCGGATAGTTCGGGCGCCATTATAACGAAATAAATTTCTCCGTCATTTTTATCCGCGCCAGGATTCGAACCCGGATCCCCTCATTCCGGAATAAGTCACTCTACCAATTGAGCTACGCGGACGTTTTATTCTGATTCCTATCTGCCTTTATGTCGTGTGCGTCCTTCTGGCTGGTACATCACATCTCCTGGTACGTTACATGTCATATTTTTGAAGTTCGTGTACCTTAAATCCGCGAATTCGTTGCTCGTGACGCTGAGGTTGAACTGTTGGGATTGGACCTCCGGCCGCTGCACCAATTCCGTTGGCACCACATTGTTGTTAAGCCTCCTTAAATAAGTAGGTGCGAGACTTTACTGTACAGCCTGTATATCTCTGAAGTAAAGATATTGTGGTTCTATATTTAAATAATATTTTTATCAGAATCGAAGGTAGAACAAGTTCCCAAACGTTTGGCCAACGTTTTAGAAACACCTTGTATACGGCGCCATTACAAACAAAATAACAAGAAGGTCTGGGGTCTTGGGTTCCATTTGTCAGCTGCCTTTCACAGCAAGCCACAAACTAAGTAGAGGTGCACAACAGGAGAAATGAACCATATTTTCTTCAGGGAGAAATCCCGGTTCTCTGAGGTCCTGATTATTTTGGCATCCACCTCTGGGGAATATTATGCCCAAAAATAGTTTTTCTCAGAGTAGTTAAAAGTGTTTACTTGTCATTTATATAAATGCATAACTTTAATTTATAGTAGTTAAAAGTATGTCTTAAAAATAATGTTCTACTAAGTGCACAGTTTAAATGTCTATCTTTTAATTCTAAAACGAAAGCAATGGTGACTTACGTTCTTGAGTAAATATTTCAATTCTCGTCGTTGGTGGAGTCTCATGTTCTGTGATAACTTTTGCTAAAGATAGAAAAACAAAAGAACAGTGAATTTCAAACATCCTATGTTGTACGCGAAATGAAATCTAAATTTACTAATTTTACGTGTATAGGTCAATAATTTTGCGATATCATTAATACTTTGTGCAAAAAGTTATAGAAATTTTGCAGAAAGTACAATAAGAAAAACAAATTACAGTGTTGTCGAGTTACATAATACTTTGTATTCTGTAAAAAAGTTGAGTCCTACAATTTACGTGGATCCTATGATTTATCTTGAAGAGTGGAAAATATTTTTACGTTTTTGCTTTGTAACGTATTACGTGACATGACGTAAAGGACGTACTACTGAGGTTAGTCACATGGATAATGCAACAACGCTAAGCCAGCTGGAGTAGTTCAGTAGGGAAAACAGCCTGTCCAGAGTAGGAAGACGTGAATTAATAGACCACCACTGGCAAAAAGGTTGTGCGCTACTATCGCATCCGAACGTAATTAAATCTCCTGGTCGTGAGATTCGAAAATATGTGTGATAATTCCTCCACACATCAAATGGAATGAATAAAAATTAATTCTCCTAGAGTGAGCTGGTCCTTCAAACAGATTGTCGGCGGATCCGAAAACCTAAGATTTTGTGCTCTAGCCCTTTTTAAGGAGTGATGACGTAACGTACTACACAACATGACGTAGCTAACGTACTACTGCATGGAATATGAATCATATCGCCAATATTGCAGCGAAAAACTTTGCAGGCGTAGTTCAGTTGGGAGAACAGTCTCTTCCGCAATAGGAAGACGCAGTGTAGGGTTCACCACTGGCGAAAATGTTTTACGCAATACCTGTTATCCCATAGTAAACATACATCTTTAAATTTAAATTGGGAATGTAAGATATCAGTTTTGCACCTGCTTTTCAGAAAAATGTCTTTTTCCATTTCTGGGTTTGGCGACCACACTGCGCACCTCTAGAGGCCGTAGGCATTCGCCTGTCTCTAATTTAGAACCACTAATTCTAGAAAAGAGAGCAAATAGACGGTGTAAGTCAAATATACCAACCATGGCTCATTCACAGCTGGAATCCGGGTATATCTCTGGCAGACATATGTGATTCTGACCACTCGGTGGCGGGAATGACCAGTATTAAATGTCTGGAAGATGCAATTCTTTCCCCTAAAGAATCACGTCTTGTTACTTACCTGTTCCATCTCTTCTGTCTTGTTTTTCCTGTCCAACACGACCATTGGAAAAAGCCTCTTACTGCTAATTCTTCATATTCCGTCTCCAGCACCAGTCGGGCCATTGAGAATATTGTTTCTTTCCAATCTGGTGGTACTCCTTTGATGATGGCGCCTCTGGACGTAAACATTTTGTTTCCGAGCTTTCCGATTGATGAAGTTTATTCCATCATTGAATCACGTCTTGTTGCTCTTAATTGCTTTACAACTCTTGAGATCTAGTCTATCCTCGCAGCTCTAGGCTTGTTTTAGAAGTGAACATACTTCGTATTCGGAGGTGTGTAGTACCACCAAGCGGTAGGGCAACCATGGGTTCGCCCCTCTCTCCCGTTTTGGCCGAGCTCATTCTGCAGGAATTGGAGAGTAGAGCTTTTAATGTGTGTCTACTTAAACCCAATGTTACGACTTTGGGGTACGTACTTAAACCCAATGTTACGACTTTGGGGTACGTAAAGAAGAGGGATTAGCGTTAATTGTTGGATAAAAATAATTAACAGCTAGTGGTTTCCCCACTGCGAAAGAAGAAAAGAGATAAGAGCGTCTTTTCTTGGAAGGAAGAAATCTGAAGCCTGTGTCGCCTGGTGTGGGAAATGTAATGCGCCGCCCCCTAAGCGCGTCTCGGTCAAGTTGGGTTGCCGTGTAAGTGTGAGATGTTGGGATGTTTGGAGATAACGTTGGAGTGTCACCAGATCGGAAAACGTTCAGCGTTTGCTAATCCGAACCTTGGAAGGACAAGGAAGTGTTAGTTAAGTTATGTGTTTCGGTACTTATCGGTGAGCGGGCCCACCACGTATTCCGAATGCAGAGACATGCATTTCCTACCTCCTCATCGTGCCGAATGCTTTTAGGAAGCAATATGACTGACAGAAGAGATAAGTAAGGAATTTGTTGACGAAATGTGAACGAGCGAAACAGATTAGTCTGGTTCAAAGCCGTGAAGGAAGCTAGACTCAGGGAGCCGGGTCTGGATTGGTCCAGCTCGGTGTTAGCGGCGGAAGAAAAGCTTCTGCCCAAAGAAGTCGGCCAGATAAGCAAAGAGAAGCCGGGAGGTTGACGTTACCGCGAGGAAAGAGGAGAGGGGAGGATGTATCTTTTCCTGGTGCTAGATTGCACGTATGTATGTACAGAGAAAGCCATCAGCATCCCGGAGGTCACACGAAGTGATGGAATTGCAGCCCCGAGTGACTGAGGTGCACGACCGGTGATGTAAGACGAATCACCTTGGGACAGACGGACGGATCAGCTGGGAAGAACGGACAGATGGGTCCTGCTATCAAGCCAGTGGCCTCGTTCGACCTCGACGTTAGTGCGCATAAATGCGTACCTGGCTTCATACACCTGAATGCCGTACACGAGAGTAAGTGGGAGACGGATTTCGACTCCTCTCTCCAGTGATCATAGTGCGCGCTCTGCAATGGGCATGACGTCACACTGGTGCGCTTCCAAAGCCAAAATAACCGAGTACATCAAATATTAGTGAGTGCATCAAACATAAGTGAGTGCACCAAACACGGATACCCGAGGAAAAGCTGCATATCTGTAAGTACTATTCACTTATGAATGCCAATTGTGAATAAATTGGCTCCGGTCAGACAATAGACTTTCGTCGGTTAAAGCCGAACATTGAATAATCATGCCAACGAATAATCATTGAACTGTAATGATAAATTCATCCGAAGAGCTAACCGGAAAGGGGAGAGTCTATTTGACGTCCCTCTTTCGCCATCCTCTGTATATAGACGCCTTCCTTATTATCTGTTTTATTTAAATTGATTACATGTCTGTTGTTTCGTGCCAGTCCTTAAGTTGCATGCATAATTTGAGTATCAGAATTTCTTGGATTTGATTGGTTTAATTTCAGACTAAATTCGTTTCACCAGTACATAATATTTTGGTGAAAAAATGGGCTCACAAATAATTATTCGTAATTCTAATGTCTACCTCCGTATTGTCAGCCATTGTCTGACATCCTGACATCTAAATTCTTAAAACTTTTTTTCATTCGATAATCTGGCGCCCCGGGGGTTAGGATTACCACGTTATACATTACATGCATCGATGACATTCTCATTTTTTGACCGTATCACAGGGACTTAATTCCTCCAGTTTGCTCATATTTTATCAGCCTAATTTTACTCTATTAATTTTACCTTTGAGTATGAATCTGACTGTACGCTCCCATTTATAGATATTCTGATAAAACGTAACCCTATCACAAATAGTATTTCGTATTACGTGTACTGGAAACCAACTGCCACGTTTGCCATTATCACCAATAACTCTTCGCGTCCTTCTAAATGCAAACTCGGCTCGATCCAGTTCCTTGTGAGGCGTGCTTTCACACATTCATCAAGTGTGCGCTCGAGAAGTCAAGAACTAGATCTCATGTACGACATCGCCAGGACGCACGGATACGAAAGAGGTGTTGTTCGTAAGATCGTTAACAAATTACTTCAGTCTGATTTTACTACTCTTAGTAGGGAAGTCAGAAAAACGCGGATTGTAGGTTGTACCGACCATTTGTTGAGTGTTTCTTCATCGCTCAGAAACGTGTGTAAAAGGTACAATTAGAATTTCGGAACTACCTCCAGAAATATAATGTAATCAGTAAAGAATGATCGTGATTGTATTCCTGTGTTGAATCACCATTATATGTATTAAATCCAATTAAGACCTTTGGACGATTCAGATCAGATCATATGCATAGGATTTTAGGAAGGGAGTGTCTGACCACAGGTTTTAAACAACCCAAAGAAATAAGAATCTAGGAGATTTGGGCTAGAGTGCCCAATAGGAAAGTGACACGGAAGCAAGGTGGAAATAGGGAGGAAGTCGTCCTTATTACCAGGAGGGCTAGTACCTGGGGTCCGACGGCTAAACGTGCCCATCCGACGCACGGCGGATATTTAGTTATTCGAGCGTTCACACCTGCTGGGATCGAACCTGAGGTTTTCTCCGTGGCAGTCACGAACGATGATGAATAGGCCACCCGCGGACCAATTTGGACGATTCGGCTGTTGAACTCTCTTACATAGGATCTACCATGCACCCTCCAAGCATGAGAACTGCCGAACACAACTATTCCATTAAGAATAAATTAGAAACAACTTCACTAGCTCGCATTGTCAATTCTGGTACCCACTACCTGGACTAGAGCCAGATTGGTGTTTTGGCATCACCATTTACGCGCAGATTTCTGTTATCTCCTGAATATTTCTACATACACGCCAATTGCCCTGGTTGTTGCAACGATGATACCCCACGGTTCATATCGATGCAATGGACAAGATTATTTCGCCGAAAGTGGACTAATTGATCATGTATGTATATATTCTAATTTTTATTGTGACATACGTCTTTTCCTTTTGCACTCATTCGATTAAGAATATATTACCTGTTTGTACCAATTCAATACTGCTATCGATTATGAGACTTTGATTCACGCCTGCGTATACTTACCTCATTACGTCATTGACTTCTGGTGATTTTGTGTATATAATTCGTCGCATCTGGTCTTACCGCTGGTCTTTTTCCTTGAGGATGGACTTCGAAAGATAATTCGTGCATCTGGTCCATCCGCTAGTCTTTTTACTTGAGGATGGACTTCAGAAGATAATTTGTGCATCTGGTCCTACTGCTGGTCTTTTTACTGGAGAATGGACTTCGAAAGATAATTCGTGCATCTGGCCCTACCGCTGGTTTTTTTATTTGAGGATGCACTTCGAAAGATACTTCGTGCATCTGGTCCTACCGCTGGTCTTTTTACTTGAGGATGCACTTCGAAAGATAATTCGTGCATCTGGTCATACCGCTGATCTTTTTACTTGAGGATGCACTTCGAAAGATACTTCGTGCATCTGGTCCTACCGCTGGTCTTTTTACTTGAGGATGCACTTCGAAAGATACTTCGTGCATCTGGCCCTACCGCTGGTCTTTTAACTTGAGGATGGACTTCTTCTTTTTCTCGCCCGTCCCTAATTTAGGGTCACTGGTTCCAGGGAAGGGAAAGAGACAGTGCCGTAAGACAAACACAACATCCATGCCTCACCGGGATTCGAACCCGGACCCCGTTCGGACGAATGATCAGAGGCCATCGCTTAGACCACTGCGCCACCGTGGCGGCGAGGATGGACTTCAGAAGATAATTTGTGCATCTGGTCCTACTGCTGGTCTTTTTACTGGAGAATGGACTTCGAAAGATACTTCGTGCATCTGGCCCTACCGCTGGTTTTTTTATTTAAAGATGCACTTCGAAAGATACTTCGTGCATCTTGTCCTACCGCTGGTCTTTTTACTTGAATATGCACTTCGATACTTCGTGCATCTGGTCTTACCGCTGGTCTTTTTACTTGAGTATGCACTTCGAAAAATACTTCATGCATCTGGTCCTACCGCTGGTCTTTTTACACTGCTGGCCACCCAAAATGCAACACCGAGAAGGAAGCATCCGATTGGCGTGAAATTCGCAGCATGCGTCGCCGGCGAGAAGACATGCAAACGATTAGCATTGCAATGGCATATGGAAATCATGTGCGCCCGGCACGCCACCGAGGAGCACTATAAGATGGGTGCACAGAAGGCAGGGTATAAGTAGTGGAAGTGTGTTGTGCAGCCGGACTTGTGCGTGGAAAGATTCCTAATGCCTCGTCGCAGAATACGGCAGTCATTCCAGCAGGTTACGGAGTTCGACAGAGGACGAAGAGTGGCTTATCGCGAGAGCGGTTTATCGTACCGAGACATGGGCGCCCGTGTGGGACGATATCCAGCTACAGTGAGGCGAGTATGGATTCGGTGGGGGCAGGAGGGACGGACGGACCGACGTGAGCGATTGTCGCAGCCGCGCCACACCACCGAACGAGAAGACCGGCATGTTGTGCGGCGGGCATTGACGGCTCGCACCGCCACATCACGAACTTTAGCGCAGGAATAAGGGTGTGTTGCGCAACAACCTGTGTCAGCGCGTACCCATCGACGTCGTCTGCAGGAGCGAAGACTTGTCGCACGACGCCCATTGCTTCGGTTACCATTGACGTTACACCACCGGCGAGTGCGGCGGCAGTGGGCCATTGAACGCCGCACCTGGATTACGGAATGGCACGGCATTGTCTTCTCCGACGAATCCCACTTCTGCCTGCAACACCACGATGGTTAGATCCGCGTGTGACGGCACCGCGGCGAGAGACTGTATTACGCCTGCATTATGCATCGCCATACCGGTCCGTCGCCTGGCATTATGGTTTGGGCGTAATTGGATATAACACCCGCACCTCTCTGGTACGCATCGCCGGTACACCCAACAGCCACCGCACCCCTCTGGTTCGCATTGCCGGTACACTCAACAGCCACCGCACCCCTCTGGTACGCATCGCCAGTACACTCAACAGCCACCGCACCAACTCCGACGTTTTGGAGCCTGTAGTCCTACCTTACATGCAAGACCTGCCAGCGGCCACGTTTAAACAGGACAATGCGCGCCCGCACGTGTCCCGCATCGTGCACGATTTCTTCACGCCCCACCAGGTGTCACTGTTGCCGTGGCCTGCCTATTCTCCCGATATGTCGTCCATCGAACACGTCTGGTCGCTGATCGGCAACCGAGTGGCCCGGCAAGCACCGCCCGCGGCTACCCCTGATGAACTTTCGCAACGTGTGGAGGCAGCCTGGACAGACATACCCCATAGCCACATCCAAAGCCTCTTTCGTCTGATGCCGCGGCGTGTAGTGGCCTTTATTGCCAGCCATGGGGGCCACACGAACTATTGATGTCTGCGTGTTCCGCAAGTCGCACGCGCCTGTAAGCTCAACCGTTTCATCTTAGTTTCTGTTGTTACAGTATGTGTCCAGTAAATCTGGCTTTGTTATCACGTGTCCTTCTTGGTGTTGCATTTTGGGTGGCCAGCAGTGTACTTGAGGATGTACTCGAAAGATACTTCGTGCATCTGGCCCTACCGCTGGTATTTTTACTTGAGGATGGACTTCGGAAGATAATTCGTACATCTGGTCCTACTGCTAATCTTTTCACTTGAGGATGCAATCTGAAAGATCTTGTATTTTATTAATCTTAAGTAATTAAGCGTTTTAATCTGTGTGTAGATAAGTTTAACATAATTAATCCTGTATTGACGGCATCTTTTTCAATTAGATGATAACACGATAATTTTTATAAAAAACTTTCATGTTTTCGGGGATTTTAGAAGACTTTTTTAGGACGGTGAGTTTCAGCTGCTTTTGGCCACAGTTCCTTAATTCACTCTTGAATAGCTTACCAACGAGTGTGATAATAGGTTAACTCCACCACCGTTTCAATATTGGGCAGGTCGTCAGTATGAGAAAGATGGGATACTATCAGCTACTGTATAACATCTACGATTTCCACCTGCAACCGTCGCAGGTGAGTACCAGGACTGCATCAAAACTGACAGCAGTCGGATAAAAGTAAGCTCGTAAACTTAACATTGATGTCCGCAGTAAGCGTAGCCTCTCCTAATCGTAACTTCGATATGGAGTGACACAGTAGAGAATATCGACATTCAACGACTGTTTATGAAAAGACCATTTGGCATACGATCACACAACCAATATTCGCACCGAAAACTCCTGTTAATAGGACGTCACTGTGCTGTGATGCTGCATGGTACGAACAAAAAACGCCCGTTAATCATGGGCGACAATAAACGGGTGCTAAGGAAGATTGCCAGTTAACCATAGTAGACCGTAAACGGGCACTTTCTTCCAAAAAAGCGAGGCTGTGGCTCCAACACGCTGTCCGAAGGATGTGTGTGTGTCTGTCTGTTTGTCTGCCTGTGCCTGTTTGCTTGTCAATCTGACAATGTTCATTTCGCCCCCGTTCACCTCGTGCGGTTCGTTTCATCTACTGTTCAGTTCATCGTCCACAGATTGGGTTAAAGTTTTGTTACTAGGGGAGAAAAGTGGTTAGAGGTTCGATTTTAACCCAAATTTGCGGCATCTCGTTGTTAATCATTAATTCACTTGCCTCTTTTTCTTTATGAGAGAACTGCCTCTTTGTCCTCCTGCCCTTCCTAACACTCTCGCGCGCTATGCAGAGCGTCTAATTTCAAAATAACTTCTTGACATTTTACACTCTCAGGACGTATTTATTTCATTTTTCTTGTCTTGCAACTGTCTTCCATTCCGTTTGTCCGTCATTTCAACCAGAACTGTAACAATATTCCCTTACAGTGTTCAAGTACAACAACAACGCGAGCGTTATAAGGAAAACTGCATTCCCCAGTTATAGTAAAGTTTGTTGTTATTATATCTGCAATAATAAAATGTGTTATATATCAATTTATCAGTATTCTATTTTATTCGTAAAATCAGTAGTTAATTCTAATGGCCTTAAGTGTGTTGGATTACAGAGTAATGCATCAGTTATTAACAGTTTTACCATTAACATCGCACCACACAAAAAAATCAAACAACGATATAAAATTCAGTTTCTCGTTTTAATTTAAATAACGTTAAATATCATTATATTTTTAACTGAAAATCTTAAACAGAAAAGAAAAATTGAATGTAAGCAATGCCCCTTAACACATTTCTCCCGCCTAGCAGAAAAAAGTACATAAAAACTAAATTTGTATAGTATTCCATCTATTCTAAGGACAAAATGAATGTGAACGAAATGAAGAGTGGGTGAACTGGTTGGTTGGTTGATTTTTATGGCGCAAGGGCCATGCTTGGCCAAAGAATGACAGACACAAGACCATCAATGAAAGATATTGATAAACGTTATATAAGAGTTAAAAGCAGGCTGGTGTCGTAAAAGTGCAGCTCTGATGGGGCCGTAAATATTGTATCACTTTAGTCACCCAAGATCTCGGTCGAAAATATTCTGCTTATGAAGCTTGTATCACTTCAGTCACCCAAGATCAATGTGTTTAAAACCGAAAAGGAGGACGTATCACTTTAGTCACCCGAGATCAATGCCGTAAATATTGTATCACTTTAGTCACCCAAGATCAATGCCGTAAATATTGTATCACTTTAGTCATCCAAGATCTCGGTCGTAAATATTCTGCTTATGAAGCTTGTATAACTTCAGTCACCCAAGATCAATGTGTTTAAAAACGAAAAGAATGAGAATGTATCACTTTAGTCACCCAAGATTGTATCACTTTAGTCACCCGAGATCAATGCCTTAAATATTGTATCAGTTTATTCACCCAAGATTTTGGTCGTAAATATTCTGCTTATGAAGCTTGTATCACTTCAGTCACCCAAGATTAATGTGTTTAAAAACGAAAAGAAGGAGGATGTATCACTTTAGTCACCCAAGATCGTATCACTTTAGTCACCCGAGATCAATGCCGTAAATATTGTATCACTTTAGTCATCCAAGATCAATGCGGTAAATATTGTATCACTTTAGTCATCCAAGATCTCGGTCGTAAATATTCTGCTTATGAAGCTTGTATCACTTCAGTCACCCAAGATAAATGTGTTTAAAAACGAAAAGAAGGAGAATGTATCACTTTAGTCACCCAAGATTGTATCACTTTAGTCACCCGAGATCAATGCCGTTAATATTGTATCACTTTAGTCACCCAAGATCAATGCCGTAAATATTGTATCACTTTAGTCACCCAAGATCTCGGTCGTAAATATTTTGCTTATAAAGCTTGTATCACTTCAGTCACCCAAGATCAATGTGTTTAAAAACGAAAAGCAGGAGGACGTAACACTTTAGTCACCCAAGATCAATGTGTTTAAAAACGAAAAGCAGGAGGACGTAACACTTTAGTCACCCAAGATTGTATCACTTTAGTCACCCGAGATCAATGCCGTAAATATTGTATCACTTTAGTCAACTAAGATCCTATGCAACGTGGCTGCACTGTCTTCTAACAAATGGGAACGGAAACGATGAAAGCGATGATCACGAAAACGAATAAAACAACGTAGAACTTGAGTGGCAGTGAGTCGGCAATGGCACGTCTGACACATTGTGGCAGTGTCGCCACACAGCAAAATGCGGTGGGTGAAACAAGAATGCCCAATGCGCAGACGCACAGGAACAACTTCCTCACGACAGTTTGTTCGCAAACTACACTGAAAAGCAGTTGAAAAAGAGATCCCTGTCTAATAACGTGTAGCTCCACCTTTCGCTCTGATGACGGCGGCGATTCGTCTCGGCATGGACTCTGCAAGACACCGGAAGCGTTGAGAAGCCATTCGGATCCACGACCCTTGAACAAGCTCCCACAATTCACGAAGATTTGATGGAAGGGGGTCAGAGACTCGAACATCTCTCTCGATGGCATCCCAGATGTGCTCGATGGGATTGAGGTCAGGTGACCTAGCTGGCCAAAGAATCGAGGTCACGTCGGTGGAGTGTTCATCCAACCATTCGGATACAATTCGGGAGCAATGGCCCGGTGCATTGTCTTGTTGCAGGATGAGGTCCCTAGTGGGATGTTGAAGACGCACAAACGGGAAAAAATGGTCGCCCAGTTTATCTTGGAAACGTTGACCTGTGAGGGACGATTTCACACGTACCAGGGGTCACATTTCAGTCCACGTAAACAGTCCCCAGACGAGAATGCCACACCCACCAGCTTGAAGATTACTCTGCTGGCAAGAAGGATCCATTGCGTCATGTGGTTTGCGCAGTACTCGTATCCTGCCATCCGCATGTACCAATGTGAATCTCGACTCATTAGTCCAGGCAACATTTTTCCACATGTCTAGGTTCCAGTGGCGATGTTCGCGCGCCCATGCTAATCTTTGCACCATGTCATGTGCGGTCAGCAGCGGTACCCTCGTGGGATGATGGCTTCTGTACTCCATAGCGAGGAGATGGTTCTGGATGGTGTGGGTGCTTACACGTTTTTGTGCACCAGAGTTAAATTGCAGAGTGAGTTATTGCACTGTGGCCCGTCTGTCCGCTGTTACAATGCGAGCTAGCCGATGATGACCCCGCTCTTCCACACGCTGTTGTCCACGGCAGTTGGCCCTTGCATGGACGGTTTTACCGGATTCGATGTACTCACGGTGCTCCCGTGGCACAGTGGCTCGTGAAAATCCCAGTGCCTGCACAACTTCCGAGATTGAGTGACCCATTCGTCATGCCCCGACAATTTGCCCACGATCAAATGCGCTTAGATCCTTCGTCAGTAAGAGTTCGTCCTGCGTCCGACTCTTACTGATTCCCGTCGCATCACTCCTCATACTGTCGAATCGCTGCTTACGTCATGTCGTTTCCCTTTACACGGCCGACCACAGCGCCACATTTGCATAACGCCAGCTGTCTGTAACTCATTTGCTCTTCAGTGTAGATTACCATAGTCCGATCAGTGTTCTGATGGAGAGAAGTTTGTTTCTGCCCTGTTGGGACCGAGCAACTGCCACTCATTCCTGATGAACTGACAGATGCAAGGATGAAAATCTCAGAAAAACAGTGGCAGTCGAGTGATTGCATGGAGGCGACGGATTTCGTAGAGGCATCCGCCAGCTCGTTACCCCGAATCCCCAACGTGGCAAGGAACCCAGCAAAAACGGACCAGGAATGCTGCACCACCAAAGTCCGCAGGAGACGACTAACATCTCTGATGATTGGAGCATCATTGCCCTCAGGAGAAGATAAAACTTGGATGACTGACTGGGAGTCAATGCAAAGCACGGCGCGACGATGGGGTGCAGACTGGATGTGACGCAAGGCGAGGTGCACCGCATGCATCTCTGCCGAGAAGACTGCAGCTTTCAGAGGAACACTCTCAGAATAAGTCTCATCACCACACACAAATGCTGAGCCTACACCAGCACCAGATTTCCCGCCATCGGCGAAAACAGGCAAGAAATCGGGATGGAGCGAAAGGTGATCGGCAAAAGCTGCCTGTTCAGTTCATCACGAATTCACTGAACAGGGGACAAATGGTCAACAAACAATGCCATTTAAAGGTATTGAAACGGTTACTATGGGGTTGTGCTCGAAGGAAAAGAGCCTGACAAATGCCTAAGAAATCCATTACCAAATTGGATCATGCACCCTATTCATCTAACTCAGCCCCTTGTGATTTCAGGGAATGCGTTGACCGGCTTTGAGGTTTGTGCAGATGTATTACGATCTGGAGCCACTGAGGATGTCCTCGAAGATGAGGACGAAACACGTCTGGCAACAAGCTCTATGTCTGCGTATGTATCTGTGTGTGATATTCGAGTTTGCGGGAGCCATCCACATACATTTGAGTAAATCTTTAAAACAGCATTATCGTCATGTTTCATGGTTCCTTGGGATGTAATAATCAGTGAAAGCTGCATGAGCATTTTATGTCATAACTTGGTGTCAAGTGGATGTTTTAACTTTTCATGGATTTTAAAGCTCATCAGTCATATTTGGGATACTTCAGCGTATACCAAATGGATATGTTGTGTGTGGATATGTTGTGTGTGGATATGTTGTGTGTGGTGTTCTGTTTCCCATCTGAGCATAAATTGTGTTTTTCTACAACCGAGTTGGACAGCCGTCTGAGCGGTGAGTGTTAAGGATACATTCACTTCATTATATTAAAGTTTTGGCACGTATGAGATGATTATAGGTATAAACATAAATCTTCGTCTAGTTGTGGTGACTTTTAACAAGCTCAGACAGTCGACTTTGGTCTTCCTGCAATAACATTGGGAATAAATGCATAATATTCTACGTCAGAACAATGCTTATTATTTTCAAATGCTAACGTACTGAGAGAACTAATTGAAAGAGCGAGGGAATATGAACTTCCATTGTGCATGGCTTTTATCGATTATGAAAAAGCCTTTGATTCGGTGAAACCATCAGCAGTTACCATGGCTCTGAAATCCTGCGCTATTGAAGATACATACATTAATATTATTAATAACATCTATGAAAATGCAAGAGCAAAGATTCGGCTGTTTGAAAATAAAACACACATAAAAATTGGAAAGGGAGTGAGACAAGGTGACACCATATCTCCGAAGCTCTTTAATGCCACATTGGAAAATGTCTTTCAATCACTGAACTGGGAAAACAAAGGGATAAAGATTAATGGAGATTATCTAACCCACCTTCGTTTTGCTGATGACGTAGTCATTTTTGCGACTACCTCATCAGAGTTGCAGAGTATGATCCAAGAACTTGTTGACAAGAGTAAAGAAGTGGGATTAAAAATGAACTTTCAGAAGACAAAAGGGATGTTCAATGCTTTTACAAGAAATGAAGATTTATCGATTGATGGAGAAAAGCTGGAGATGACAGACACGTACGTTTATCTTGGACAGCAGATATCAAAAGAGGGTCACATTGATGAAGAAATTAATCGGCGTGTAAAACTTGCCCGGACAGCTTTTGGAAGAAACAGCATAATTTTCAAGAGCAATATGCCATTATGTCTTAAAAGTGTTTGATCAATGCATCCTTCCAGTGCTTACGTATGGTGCAGAGACGTGGACCTTAACTAAAAGAGACATTCAAAGGATGCAGACAACTCAAGGAATCATGGAGAGGTGCATGTTTGGTGTAACCAGGAGAGATAAGAAGAGGAACTCGTTGATCCGAAAGATGACAAGAGTAGAGGACATCATTATCAGAGTTAAATCCCTGAAATGGCAATGGGCTGGACATACTGCCAGGACAGACCATCGATGGACAGCCGAAATTTTAGATGGGATTCCAAGAGACAGGAAAAGACCCAGAGGAAGACCACATGGGAGATGGGTGGATGAAAGTGACATGGAGGAGACTGGCACAAGACAGACCGTTGTGGAGGAAACTTGGGGAGACCTTCATCCAGCAGTGGATTGATAATTGTTGACAATGATGATGATGTAAATATATTAAAATGTAACGTTCAGTTTTCCTGAGTAAATATTGGTATAATTGTCATGTATTGAATACCGATTGACCATTGATCACCTCATCGCAGAAGTTTTTTTATGGGATTTTTTCAATCAATCAATTTTTTCAAATTACAGTATGTAATTAGATGGTGTATCTCGCAGATGCATATTTTGCAGAGTCATTCCATGGTGTTTAAATACTTTAAAATACAAGTGTGAAACAGAAATTTGACGTTCATTAAGTCGCCACAGCTACAAGTACGGATAACCACGTAATACAGCATTAAGAATACTTTTATTTTTAAGCTAAACTAATGATTTCGGACTCTTCCCAAAAATAAAAACTTCCCTGGAAGGACGAAGATTTTCAGACATTTCTGACATCCAGTGCAACGTGACAAGGGAATTTAAAAGTATTCTAGAAACAGAGTTTCAGGTATGTTTCCAGCAATGACAACAGCGTCTAACTAAAACCATAGTTGTGGAAGGGGATTACTTCGGAGGTGACAGTAAATGCTTGTGCCCAGGTACGCACACATTTTCTATTTATGTGCATTAAGGGAATTAAATTGTCACACCTTGTACATGTAGCTCAAAACGGGATAGCTTTGGACTCAGTCTGAACTCTTTCGACTCAGTTGGACCGACATCACTTGAGATTCGTAAATGGTATTGCTTAAAATAGAAACGACTCATCTCTGAGATTTGTAAATGACATTGCTTAAAACAGAAACAATGCGTGACCCTGGTAACAAACCTGCATTTTGCAAATAATTTTCATTTATCAGTATTCGCATGCTTCTTGATTTCTTCCTTTTTCTATTCAAATTCATTTAAGGCAAAATTACTATGTGCTAGAGTATTTTCAATGAGAATAATTCTTCCATCACGTAGTGCATATCTTCGTCTTAAAAACATATTGGGGTTCTTTTTTTTTTTTTTTTATTGGAGGTTTAAAAACCACCGTGAGCAACTCAAATGGGCTATAAGCAGTCGCCCGTCCCTAATTTAGGGTCACTGGTTCCAGGGAAGGGAGAGAGCCAGTGCCGTAAGACAAACACAACATCCATGCCTCACCGGGATTCGAACCCGGACCCCGTTCGGACGAATGATCAGAGGCCATCGCTTAGACCACTGCGCCACCGGGGCGGCTATTGGGGTTCAACACTGATAACTTGTTTTTAAGAACCATATGTATTTATCCAGAGGCGCAAACATATCTCAGAAGTAACTGCAACAGCATAGAGACAGGGATTAACAATTTTTGCTCGTTTGATATCTAACTCAAAGGAAGTGGAAACAGATTTTCATCAACAATAAAGTATTACAACAGAAATTCAAAAATATCCTCTAATCACTTATTTATGCGCTCAAATTGATATCAGGAAAGCATTAATATTATGTAATATACGAATTTCATTTTTGAGAAAAAAATTCCAGTATTAATGAAAGAAAAATTGCTTCTCACGAAATAGGGAGAACATACAATTGTGAGAATAAGGTTATCCTTCCTACAAAGTAATCTAAATTAACGAATTCGGTTTAAAAAAATACTTCGCAATGTTTTTACCAAAATCAGTAGATTCGAATTAATTAGGGTTTAAAAAAGTTAAACAGTGAACAAAAATTCGAAGATAGGCATACTTACGTTCCTGAGTATATACGACAATTCTTGTAGTAGGGGGACTTTCATGTTCTGTGAAAGCTTTGGCTAAAATGTGAAAAAAAAAGTTGTTTGGTTTTAGTTTATTTCGGATGACGATATCAAAGGAAAATTATGTTCCATAATGTTTCACATATCCATGGGTAAGATAATACATATTTACAATAAAAAGGGTTTATAACATTTCTTTTATTTCTAAATAAAACTACAAGAATTATGCTGGAATTGTTTAGACAGCAATAAAAAGGACAAACTTAGTTAAGAGCTTATCTACGGATGTTTAAAACCCTATATACACAGCGTCTGTTAAGTAATAAGACAAAAATTATTATATCAAATCAAAAAACTATATTTTGAATTGTCACTTACACAGATTCAAAATAATCTCCTTCCACCTCCACACAACGGTGAAATGTTTCGTACAGCTGTTCGAAGGAACGGTTGGAAGCCTTGAACAGGAATCTCCTTCAATCTGTTGGTCACAATGTCGCTGAAGCGCAATCTGTTGGTCCCCTCGTTGAATGTCGTCAATATCGCTGAAACGCTCCTCTTTCACCAGGCACACTTCACCTTCGTGAAGAGGAAAAGTCTGAGGGAGCCAAATCTGGCGAGTAGGGTGGATGTTCGATCACGCAAGTCTACTTCGAAGACAGAAACTGCTTCAGAGGCAGCGTATACTGTACGAGCGCGTTGACATGTGCGGTACAAACCTCAAATAAATCTTCCTCTTGTGCAGACCTTTTTTTAAGATTACCCTAGCCGTTTCCTTACCGACACCATGTTTTTCAGCGAGTATCCCAGTGGTTATTCACGTGTCATGGGCAACAATTTCGCTAGCCTCGCCACATTTTCATTTGTCCGTTTTGAAGCTAGACGTCCTGCACGTTGTTCATCCTCGAGGGACTCCCACCTACCTTCAAATGTTGAGAACCAGCGGAAAAAATGTGCACGGTTCTGACAGTCATCAACGCAAACTTTTTTTGAGATATTAATACACTTCCGTGGCAGTTTTCTCTAATTTAAAGTAAAATTTTATCGCCGCTCTTTTGTCTACTGCGCAACTGCTTCAGTCTTACTTCAATGGTGGTCACAAGAAATTTGCTGCGTCACCCGACTCAAAAGTTGTTCCTGCGATTACAGCACACTCTGTTGGGAAAAACTGTAAACACGTTTGTTACTTTAATTCAAAGAGCTGTCCCGTCTCATTACTTAACGGGCCCACTGTGTATAATGCCTTGCCTAAATAATAGAGAATTTAATGTTTAAAAACGCATGTGCGGTCTGTAACATTCTAAATAATTGATGCATTTATTATTGGGTCACTTGATTAGAAAGACCTCCCTGCAAACATATTTATATGAAATCCGCGGAGTAACTTAAGATATCTTCTCTTTTGTTTTTGGTTCGTATTTTTTTTTATTTGGGGGTTTAACGACCTCCTTGAGCTACTCGATGGGCTATAAACAGGCACTCGTCCCTAATTTACGGTCCCTGGTTCTAGGGAAGGGAGAGAGCCAATGCCGTAAGACAAACACAATAACCATACCTCATGGGATTCGAACCCTAACTCATCTCGGACGAATGGCAGAAAGTTAACGCTTAGACCATTGCCCCACCGGGTCGGCCGCGTTTAACGCTTTAACGACCACGATTTTAAAATGTTTTGTCGTTCAGAATACCCTAACGCCAGAAAATGTCGGCTGCTCGTTTCTGAAATTCATTCCCCCTTTCTCTCTGCAATAACAAAAGAAGGTTTAGGGCTGGGTCACTACTACTCGGAACTTCCGAACTCTATGCTTGACATACGTTGACCTTCGGAATTTTCTTTGGGGCAATCAGTGCATTCTTATACTGCGAGTCTTAGGCAGATACGTTGGTTGATTGATGGGTTTTTTGGCGTAAGGGTCATGTCTAGTCAAAGAACGCAAGACACAAGAAAATCAAAGAAGCAGGTTTAAAAACATGGTATGATGGTTAAAATTGGTAGATAGGAAGGAGTGGCAACAGCTAGAAAATCTTATTTACTTTACCTTTTTCTTGTTCTTTCTTGTAAAAACTATGCTCTCAATCTATTTACTTACATTGAGGAAAATGAAGTAATTTTTATGACAAATTTCCCCCAATAAACTCCGCTTTTGGGACAGAGCAAAATATCACAGACAAACAAAACAAGAGTTAAACTGAGCGATGTCAGAACGTTGAATTATATAGCCCAGGGACAAACCAACACATAGTTCACTTCTTTGTTTAGCGAAAAATAATGGCTGAGGGTGAGTTCTGCTAATCCCTGGAACGCGGTGCAAATTCAAAGAACATGGAGGTAGGAAATCCTACTCATGCTATCCGGGCGACTTCGGGGCTTGTGGTTGTTAGCATATAAGGGCGCGTTGGGAGCTGTGGTTGCGAAAAGGATAACAACCACCAAGAGCAATTCACATGAAAATCATCGGTCGCCGGTTGCTAATTTAGAGACATTGGTTCCAGAGAAGCAACATATCCAGCGCCGTGAGAACAACACAATTCCGTAACACCCATGTTTCATTCGGTATTGGAGCCAGGCAATATCTCGTAGCACAGTCAAAGGTCAGCGTCTCGGAAATCTCGGTCTCCTGGGCGGCAATTTGAGCCTCCACTAATCGTCATTCGCGGCTACGCCAACATATTGTACGGGCAACGGAAGCGTTAACAACATGTCAGTGGCCCGGGATGTTAGCGGTAAAAGTAGCACAAAGCGAAAACTGTACAGAAAAGTCCTTGCTGCAAAAAATGATATTCAACTTTCCATATTATAGATATCTCTCTTAAGCTGTAATCACAAGGCGCATTAGGGAAGATAACCAAAATCGTCAGTTCAGGACACGAGGGAGCCATATTCATGGCTCCATAAGAGTCGTGGTCTTAGTTCTGGCTTGGAACCTTTCATCCGAGTGGGCCCAGGTTCGAGATCTACAAGAAGCATTAGTGGTGTGTTTGACTTACGGCAGTGACTCTCTCTTTTACCTGGAACCAGTGGTCCCAAACGGCTAATAGACCTTAGAGCCTTTTTCCAATTGGGGATTTAACGACCACCGTGATCAACTACATGTGCAATAAGCAGTGCCCCGTCCTTAATTTAGGCTCACTGGTACCAGAAAAAGAGAGAGCCATTGCCGTAAGACAAACAAAACATCCATACGTTACCGGGATTTAAAACCAGACCCATCTCGGGCGAATGGTCAGAAGCCAGAGCTTAAATTACTGCGTCACAGGGACGATAAATTAGATTTACTCACAGCGGTCGTTAAAACCCGAAAAAAGGGGTATACTCATACTCACTCTTAAATTATGCAAGAATTTTAAAGCAAAGTGTCAATGTGACTGCAAAGCTGTTTGTAAGTTTCTCTTTCTCGCTCTCTCTCCTTTTCTTTCATGATCAAAATATAGTATCTGATCTAAAGTATCAGGACACTTGCCTATCCAAAAGCTCCTTGTAATAGGAAAGGAACGAATATCCAGTTGGCCCACCCCATTGTATGTACCACAACCTCCACTCTGCTGGAAAGGCGTTTCACTAAATATTGGTACATTACAGCGGGAAATGACTTTTATTCTACCACAAGGGCATTAGTCACGTCGGCCTCCGATATAGCTCATTGGCGTGGCTAGCAGTTGGGTTTTCAATTTATTTCAAAAGTGTATCTTGGGGTTGTAAATAAAGCTTTGTGCAGGCTAGTTAATTTTTCCACTCTCATCGTGTTAAACCATTCCTGCACTGGAAAGGAAAGGGCCACCGCAGAATCATTTCCATAACACTGGGAGCACAGAATTGTCGAAAATATAAATACAGGCAACATACAGCATTAAGCTTCGCTGGCTCTGGAAGTAGGTAACCTAGCACAAATCATAAAAAAAGCCCCAGGGCCTGATGCCTCCTATATTAAAATTCAAGGATCTAAGTATTTACAGATTAAAATTAAGCATTATTATATAACTGTTTGGAAGCATTTAAACATCCATAAAATTAACAATATTATCCACTAGCCAATTACATTGAAAGTTATTTTTAGACATTATGAACAATTATGACTCTGGCTTATGACCATTCGTCCGAGAAGGGTCCGGGTTCAAATCCCGGTAAGGCATGGATGTTGTCTTTGCCTTATGGCACTGGCTTTCTCCATTCCCTGGAACCAGTGGCACTAAATTAGGGACAGGCGACTGCGCATGGCTCACTGAGTTGTCCACGGTGGTCGTTAAACCTTTTATAATAACAGTTTCACTGCACTTTTACCAATTTATGTATATATATGTGTATATATATATATATATATATATATACGGGATGTAAGGTCAGATGATGCGTAACATCACAGCCTCTCCTTGACAAATGTCAACCCCGCCTTCTCGTGGTACATCCTGTTCCCACTAAAGGGGCTCTGACGACCGCCAATAGCGGTATAACTATACCATCGGGATTAGAGGAAATGCTATCCCACACTCACCAACCCGCTTGGCCAGCGTGGTGAGTTATGGCCAAACCCCTCCAAAATGACTCCACAACTTAAATCTTGGCCCTCAGTCTCCGGCAGCTGGAATGTACCTGGCCAAGGCAGCGGCCAGTGCGACATGAAGGCAGAGGGTGCTAAGAATCCCCGGAGGACCGGACTATGCTGCCATCTGATGCTGACCTTGGCTACGTACAACAAACGCTCCCTATCTTCTGATTCAAGGCTTCTTGAATTAGAAGAGGAACTACAAAGGATCAAGTGGGACATCGTCGGGCTAAGTGAGGTAAGGAGAAAAGGAGAAGATCTCATTGAACTGAAAAGTGGACATCTCTTCTACTATCGTGGGACAGACACTGGCAGAACTAGTGGTGCTGGATTTATAATAAACAAGAAACTGAAGGATAAAGTTGTAGAAGTTGAAAGTATCTCTGACAGAGCTGCACGACTCGTTATCCAACTCTCGAGAAGATACCAGGCTCAGATTATTCAAACTTATGGACCCACCACAAGTCATGCTGAAGAAGAAATTGAAGAATTTTATGACGAAATTCGTGATCTAAATAATAAAGGTAAGCAGCACTTGAAGATAATTATGAGAGATTTCAATGCAAAAATAGGGCAACGGCAACAGAATGAAACTTCAGTAGGTAAATTCGGTCACGGCAACAGAAACCAGCGTGGAAATACTCTCGTAGAGTTTGCAGAGGCAGAAGGCTTTTTCATCTTGAACTCCTTTTTCAAGAAAAAGCCACACAGGAAATGGACATGGAGACATCCAAATGGGACGACAAGTGAAATTGATTTTATTATGTGTAACAAAAAATTCGTCATAGAAGACTGCAGTGTGCTAAACAAGTTCAACACAGGCAGTGACCATAGATTGGTGAGATTTACGTAAGATGCACCTCAACACTAAACTCGAACGTAGCAAGCTCATAAGACAAACAAAATGAATTGACATAACCAACCTTAAAAAACACCATAATACCTTCAAATTGGAACTGAAGAACAGATTCTCTGCTTTAGAAGGCCTAACATTGGAAGAAGTGGATATTTCGGAAGTTAACAGAAAAGTAACCAAAGCTCTTATGGAAACAGCAACAAAATTAGCTGGGTCTAAGAACAAATTGGGATGTAAGGTCAGGTGATGCGTAACATCACAGCCTCTCCTTGACAAATGTCAACCCCGCCTTCTCGTGGTGCATCCTGTTCCCACTAAAGGGGCTCTGACGACCGCCAATAGCGGTATAACTATACCATCGGGATCAGAGGAAATTCTATCCCACACTCACCAACCCGCTTGGCCAGCGTGGTGAGTTATGGCCAAACCCCTCCAAAATGACTCCACAACTTAAATCTTGGCCCTCAGTCTCCGGCAGCTGGAATGTACCTGGCCAAGGCAGCGGCCAGTGCGACATGAAGGCAGAGGGTGCTAAGAATCCCCGGAGGACCGGACTAGGCTGCCATCTGATGCTGACCTTGGCAACGTACAATGGACGCTCCCTATCTTCTGATTCAAGGCTTCTTGAATTGGAAGAGGAACTACAAAGGATCAAGTGGGACATCGTGGGGCTAAGTGAGGTAAGGAGAAAAGGAGAAGATCTCATCGAACTGAAAAGTGGACATCTCTTCTACTATCGTGGGACAGATACTGGCAGAACTAGTGGTGTTGGATTTATAATAAACAAGAAACTGAAGGATAAAGTAGTAGAAGTTGAAAGTTCCTCTGACAGAGCTGCACGACTCGTTATCCAACTATCGAAAAGATACCAGGCTCAGATTATTCAAACTTATGCACCCACCACAAGTCATCCTGAAGAAGAAATTGAAGAATTTTATGAGGAAATTTGTCATCTAAATAATAAAGGTAAGCAGCACTTGAAAATAATTATGGGAGATTTCAATGCAAAATAGGGCAACGACAACAGAATGAAACTTCAGTAGGTAAATTCGGTCACGGCAACAGAAACCAGCGTGGAAATACTCTCGTTGAGTTTGCAGAGGCAGAAGGGTTTTTCATCTTGAACTCCTTCTTCAAGAAAAAGCCACACAGGAAATGGACATGGAGACATCCAAATGGGACGACAAGTGAAATTGATTTTATTATGTGTAACAAAAAATTCGTCATAGAAGACTGCAGTGTGCTAAACAAGTTCAACACAGGTAGTGACCATAGATTGGTGAGATGTAAGATGCACCTCAACACTAAACTTGAACGTGGCAAGCTCATAAGACAAACAAAATGTATTGACATAACCAACCTTAAAAAACACCATAATACCTTCAAGTTGGAACTGAAGAACAGGTTCTCTGCTTTAGAAGGCCTAACATCGGAAGAAGTGGACATCTCTGAAGTTAACAGAAAAGTAACCAAAGCTCTTATGGAAACAGCAACAAAATTAGCTGGGTCTAAGAACAAGTTGCATGTAAATAAATTATCAGGAAAAACGAAAATGTTGATGCAAAAAAGAAGAGAGATGAGGACAACTAAAGAAGATGTGACTTCCAAAGTGGAATATATAGAGCTATGCAAGACAGTACGAAAAAGTATCACTGAAGACGTAAGAAAATTCAACTGTGAACTAGTGAGGAAAGCAATTGAAAACAACCAAAGCCTAAAGATAGCAAAGGGACATCTCAGTAAGGGAAGAAAACAGATTATGGCACTGAGAAAAGAAGATGGTTCTGTAACAAGAAATAGAGGCGAAATTTTGACAAGAGGAAAGATTTCTACTCCAAATTATATGAAAGGGATGATACATGCACTCCAGACATCATGAAAGATACCAGTACCAGAGTTCCTCCAGTCCTCCCAGCAGAAGTTGCACATGCAATCAAGAACATGAAGCGGGCAAAAGCTCCAGGAGAAGATGGAATTACTGTAGACATCATACAAGAAGCAAGTGGAGAAATCGAAACAGTACTCGCCCAAATTTTCACTCGATGCCTTAATGAAGGAAAGATTCCTGAGGATTGGAACACCGCTACAATGATCCTGCTACATAAGAAAGGTGACATTGAGGATCTCGGAAACTACAGACCTATCAGCCTCCTATCAGTAGTTTATAAAATCTTCACTAAAGTTCTTTCACACCGCTTGAAGGTAACACTGGACATGGCTCAACCGAGAGAACAAGCTGGATTCAGGAGTGGCTACAGCACAATAGATCATATCCATGTGCTGAGAGAACTAATTGAAAGAGCGGGGGAATATGAACTTCCATTGTGCATGGCTTTTATCGATTATGAAAAAGCCTTTGATTCGGTGAAACCATCAGCAGTTACAATGGCTTTGAAAACCTGTGGTATTGAAGATGCATACATTAATATTATTAATAACATCTATGAAAATGCAAGTGCAAAGATTAGGCTGTTTGAAAATACAACACACATAAAAATTGGAAAGGGAGTGAGACAAGGTGACACCATATCTCCGAAGCTCTTTAATGCCACATTGGAGGGTGTTTTTCAGTCACTGAGCTGGGAAAACAAGGGGATAAAGATTAATGGAGATTATCTAACCCACCTTCGTTTTGCTGATGACGTAGTCATTTTTGCAACTAGCCCATCAGAGCTGCAGAGTATGATCCAGGAACTTGCTGACAAGAGTAAAGAAGTGGGATTAAAAATGAACTTTCAGAAGACAAAAGTGATGTTCAATGCTTTTACAAGAAATGAAGATTTATCGATTGATGGAGAAAAGCTGGAGATAACAGACACGTACGTTTATCTTGGACAGCAGATATCAAGTGAGGGTCACATTGATGAAGAAATTAATCGGCGTACAAAACTTGCCTGGAGAGCTTTTGGAAGAAACAGCATAATTTTCAAGAGCAATATGCCATTATGTCTTAAAAGAAAAGTGTTTGATCAATGCATCCTTCCAGTGCTTACGTATGGTGCAGAGACGTGGACCTTAACTAAAAGAGACATACAAAGGCTGCAGACAACTCAAAGAAGCATGGAGAGGTGCATACTTGGTGTAACCAGGAGAGATAAGAAGAGGAACTCGTGGATCCGAAAAATGACAAGAGTGGAAGACATCATGATCAGAGTTAAATCCCTGAAATGGCAATGGGCTGGACATACTGCCAGAAGGACAGATCATCGATGGACAGCCGAAATTTTAGATTGGATTCCAAGGGACAGGAAAAGACCCAGAGGAAGACCACATGGGAGATGGGTGGATGAAATTCGAAAGTATGCAGGGGTGACATGGAGGAGACTGGCACAAGACAGACCGTTGTGGAGGAAACTTGGGGAGACCTTCGTCCAGCAGTGGATTGATAATGGTTGACAATGATGATGATGATGAAGAACAAATTGCATGTGAACAAATTATCAGGAAAAACCAAAATGTTGATGCAAAAAAGAAGAGTGATGAGGACAACTAAAGAAGATGTGACTTCCAAAGTAGAATATATAGAGCTATGCAAGACAGTACGAAAAAGTATCACTGAAGACGTAAGGAAATTCAACTGTGAACTAGTAAGGAAAGCAATTGAAAACAACCAAAGCCTAAAGATAGCAAAGGGACATCTCACTAAGGGGAAAAAACAGATTATGGCACTGAGAAAAGAAGATGGTTCTGTAACAAGAAATAGAGGCGAAATTTTGACAAGAGTGAAAGATTTCTACTCCAAATTATATGAAAGGGATGATACATGTACTCCAGACATCATGAAAGGTACCAGTACCAGAGTTCTTCCAGTCCTTCCAGCAGAAGTTGCACATGCAATCAAGAACATGAAACGGGGAAAAGCTCCAGGAGAAGATGGAATTACTGTAGACATCATACAAGAAGCAAGTGGAGAAATCGAAACAGTACTCGCCCAAATTTTCACTCGATGCCTTAATGAAGGGAAAATTCCTGAGGATTGGAACAACGCTAAAATGATCTTGCTACATAAAAAAGGTGACATTGAGGATCTCAGGAACTACAGACCTATCAGCCTCCTATCAGTGGTTTATAAAATCTTCACTAAAGTTCTTTCACACCGCTTGAAGGTGACACTCGACATGGCTCAACCGAGAGAACAAGCTGGATTCAGGAGTGGCTACAGCACAATAGATCATATCCACGTACTGAGAGAACTAATTGAAAGAGCGAGGGAATATGAACTTCCATTGTGCATGGCTTTTATTGATTATGAAAAAGCCTTTGATTCGGTGAAACCATCAGCAGTTAAAATGGCTCTGAAATCCTGCGGTATTGAAGATGCATACATTAATATTATTAATAACATCTATGAAAATGCAAGTACAAAGATTCGGCAGTTTGAAAATACAACACACATAAAAATTGGAAAAGGAGTGAGACAAGGTGACACCATATCTCCGAAGCTCTTTAATTCCACATTGGAAAATGTCTTTCAATCACTGAACTGGGAAAACAAAGGGATAAAGATTAATGGAGATTATCTAACCCACCTTCGTTTTGCTGATGACATAGTCATTTTTGCAACTACCTCATCAGAGCTACAGAGTAGGATCCAGGAACTTGCTGACAAGAGTAAAGAAGTGGGATTAAAAATGAACTTTCAGAAGACAAAAGTGATGTACAATGCTTTTACAAGAAATGAAGATTTATCGATTGATGGAGAAAAGCTGGAGATAACAGACACGTACGTTTATCTTGGACAGCAGATATCAAGTGAGGGTCACATTGGTGAAGAAATTAATCCGCGTACAAAACTTGCCTGGAGAGCTTTTGGAAGAAACAGCATAATTTTCAAGAGCAATATGCCATTATGTCTTAAAAGAAAAGTGTTTGATCAATACATCCTTCCAGTGCTTACGTATGGTGCAGAGACGTGGACCTTAGCTAAAAGAGACATACAAAGGCTGCAGACAACTCAAAGCAGCATGGAGAGGTGCATGCTTGGTGTAACCAGGAGAGATAAGAAGAGGAACTCGTGGATCCGAAAAATGACAAGAGTGGGAGACATCATGATCAGAGTTAAATCCCTGAAATGGCAATGGGCTGGACATACTGCCAGAAGAACAGACCATCGATGGACAGCCGAAATTTTAGATTGGATTCCAAGGGACAGGAAAAGACCCAGAAGAAGACCACATGGAAGATGGGTGGATGAAATTCGAAAGTATGCGGGAGTGACATGGAGGAGACTGGCATAAGACAGACCGTTGTGGAGGAAACTTGGGGAGACCTTCGTCCAGCAGTGGATTGATAATGGTTGACAATGATGATGATGATGATGATGATATATACACACACACATACACTATATTGACAAAAGTCACCGGACAGACACTATATTGACAAAAGTAACCGGACACCCTTTCAAAAGCAAATGAGCGCACCCGCTGCGTTGTTAAGATGCGCGGTATAGCTGCAAACGGTATAACGTCAAGCCTGCAGCTGACCACGGTGATGTCGCACTGTGAGGTTGAGTGAAAATGTCGCGGCGGGTGGGAACTGACTTTGAGAAAGGAAAGACTGTTGGCCGCTCCGGTGGCGCAGTGGTCAAAGCGATGGCCTCTGATCATTCGTCCGAACTGGGTCCGGGGTCGAATCCCGGTGAGGCATGGATGTTGTGTTTGTCTTACGGCACTGGCTCTCTCCCTTCCCTGGAACCAGAGACCTTAAATTAGGGACGGGCGACTGCTTATAGCCCAGTGAGTTGCTCACAGTGGTCGCTAAACCTCCAAACAAAAAAAAATAAAAATAAAAATAAAATAAAGATTGTTGGGTTTTATATTAGTAGGTTGTCCATAAAAGAAACCGAGAGGCGTTTAAATCTACCCAAGCCAACTGTTTTGGATGTACTGAATAAGTGGAAAGCACATGACGTGCCTGATACAGAAAAACGTACCGGCAGACCAAAGAAAATCAGTGATAGAGGACGCCGAAGCCTCAGGAGAGTCGTTACAGCTAATCGACGGAGTACTGCACAAGACCTCAGTGTACTGGTGCATAAAAATGCTGAAGCCTGTCATCGCTACTCGTAGTGCTACTCGTCGTTTAGCATGGTGTAAGGAATATTTATAATGGACCGTAGATCAATGGAAACCGGCCCTACGGACTGATGAATCCAGATACACGATCCATCAGTCTTATGGGTGTGTTTGGGTATGGCTGTAGCCGGGGGAATGTTATTTACCACAGTGTACTGTTCCTACACTGTAAAAAAAATTCTGTAGATTTTACGGTTTTAAACCGTTTTCCAGGGTGCCAACACAAAACCGTAAAATCTACAGTTTTATGCCGTGTTGGAGCAAAGCTATAGCTTTGCTCCAACACAATCAACACATTCGTTCCAGCCAAATTTTTGTGTTTTCGTAATTATTTGGACTGTGACTCGCTCCAGCCAAATTCTGTGCTGTTTTCTTCATTAAATGCGGTGTTGGAGCAAAGCTATAGCTTTGCTCCAACACGGCATAAAACTGTAGGTTTTACGGTTTTGTGTTGGCACCCTGGAAAACGGTTTAAAACCGTAAAATCTACAAATTTTTTTTACTGTGTACAGTCAAGTTTGGAGCTGGCAGTATACTCGTGAAGAGTAGCTTTTCGTGGTACGGTCCCGGTCCATTGGTTATCATGGACAGCCCTGTTAACTAGCACGTATACCTCGATATTCTGGACAATTATGCCCTACCAACTCTTCGACAATACTATGGAGACCAGCCTTGTTGGTACCAGCAGGATAATGCACCGAGCCATAAAGCAAGGACTGTTATGGCGTAGTTTGACGATAATTCCGTATCGTGTGTGGAGTGGCCAGCACAGAGCCCTGATCTTATTCCCATAGAGCACCTAAGGGATGAATTAGAGCTCCGCATAAGAAGTTTGGAGCCAAGGCCTACTACTAAACAACAGTTAGCGGCAGCATTATGTCGAAGAGTCAGTGCATGAATTAAGGTCAAAGGTGGAACGACATAGTACTTATATATGCCAATAAATGCTATGCTGTGTTTCTCTTCTAGGTGTCCGGTGACATTTGTCAATATAGTGTATGTACAGTATATATATATATATATATATATATATCTGATGCTAACCTTGGCTACTTACAATGGACGCTCCCTATCTTCTGATTCAAGGCTTCTTGAATTGGAAGAGGAACTACAAAGGATCAAGTGGGACATCGTGGGGCTAAGTGAGGTAAGGAGAAAAGGAGAAGATCTCATCGAACTGAAAAGTGGACATCTCTTCTACTATCGTGGGACAGATACTGGCAGAACTAGTGGTGTTGGATTTATAATAAACAAGAAACTGAAGGATAAAGTTGTAGAAGTTGAAAATTCCTCTGACAGAGCTGCACGACTTGTTATCCAACTCTCGAAAAGATACCAGGCTCAGATTATTCAAACTTATGCACCCACCACAAGTCATCCTGAAGAAGAAATTGAAGAATTTTATGAGGAAATTTGTCATCTAAATAATAAAGGTAAGCAGCACTTGAAAATAATTATGGGAGATTTCAATGCAAAAATAGGACAACGGCAACAGAATGAAACTTCAGTAGGTAAATTCGGTCACGGCAACAGAATCCAGCGTGGAAATACTCTCAATGAGTTTGCAGAGGCAGAAGGGTTTTTCATCTTGAACTCCTTCTTCAAGAAAAAGCCACACAGGAAATGGACATGGAGACATCCAAATGGGACGACAAGTGAAATTGATTTTATTATGTGTAACAAAAAATTCGTCATAGAAGACTGCAGTGTGCTGAACAAGTTCAACACAGGTAGTGACCATAGATTGGTGAGATGTAAGATGCACCTCAACACTAAACTTGAACGTGGCAAGCTCATAAGACAAACAAAATCTATTGACATGACCAACCTTAAAAAACACCATAATACCTTCAAGTTAGAACTGAAGAACAGGTTCTCTGCTTTAGAAGGCCTAACATCGGAAGAAGTGGACATCTCTGAAGTTAACAGAAAAGTAACCAAAGCTCTTATGGAAACAGCAACAAAATTAGCTGGGTCTAAGAACAAGTTGCATGTGAACAAATTATCAGGAAAATCCAAAATGTTGATGCAAAAAAGAAGAGAGATGAGGACAACTAAAGAAGATGTGACTTCCAAAGTGGAATATATAGAGCTATGCAAGACAGTAAGAAAAAGTATCACTGAAGACGTAAGAAAATTCAACTGTGAACTAGTGAGGAAAGCAATTGAAAACAACCAAAGCCTAAAGATAGCAAAGGGACATCTCAGTAATGGAAGAAAACAGATTATGGCACTGAGAAAAGAAGATGGTTCTGTAACAAGAAATAGAGGCAAAATTTTGACAAGAGTGAAAGATTTCTACTCCAAATTATATGAAAGGGATGATATATGCACTCCAGACATCATGAAAGATACCAGTACCAGAGTTCCTCCAGTCCTTCCAGCAGAAGTTGCACATGCAATCAAGAACATGAAGCGAGGAAAAGCTCCAGGAGAAGATGGAATTACTGTAGACATCATACAAGAAGCAAGTGGAGAAATCGAAACAGTACTCGCCCAAATTTTCACTCGATGCCTTAATGAAGGAAAGATTCCTGAGGATTGGAACACCGCTACAATGATCCTGCTACATAAGAAAGGTGACATTGAGGATCTCGGAAACTACAGACCTATCAGCCTCCTATCAGTAGTTTATAAAATCTTCACTAAAGTTCTTTCACACCGCTTGAAGGTAACACTGGACATGGCTCAACCGAGAGAACAAGCTGGATTCAGGAGTGGCTACAGCACAATAGATCATATCCACGTGCTGAGAGAACTAATTGAAAGAGCGAGGGAATATGAGCTTCCATTGTGCATGGCTTTTATCGATTATGAAAAAGCCTTTGATTCAGTGAAACCATCAGCAGTTACAATGGCTCTGAAAACCTGCGGTATTGAAGATGCATACATTAATATTATTAATAACATCTATGAAAATGCAAGTGCAAAGATTAGGCTGTTTGAAAATACAACACACGTAAAAATTGGAAAGGGAGTGAGACAAGGTGACACCATATCTCCGAAGCTCTTTAATGCCACATTGGAGGGTGTTTTTCAGTCGCTGAGCTGGGAAAACAAGGGGATAAAGATTAATGGAGATTATCTAACCCACCTTCGTTTTGCTGATGACATAGTCATTTTTGCAACTACCCCATCAGAGCTGCAGAGTATGATCCAGGAACTTGCTGACAAGAGTAAAGAAGTGGGATTAAAAATGAACTTTCAGAAGACAAAAGTGATGTACAATGCTTTTACAAGAAATGAAGATTTATCGATTGATGGAGAAAAGCTGGAGATAACAGACACGTACGTTTATCTTGGACAGCAGATATCAAGTGAGGGTCACATTGGTGAAGAAATTAATCCGCGTACAAAACTTGCCTGGAGAGCTTTTTGGAAGAAACAGCATAATTTTCAAGAGCAATATGCCATTATGTCTTAAAAGAAAAGTGTTTGATCAATGCATCCTTCCAGTGCTTACGTATGGTGCAGAGACGTGGACCTTAACTAAAAGAGACATACAAAGGCTGCAGACAACTCAAAGAAGCATGGAGAGGTGCATGCTTGGTGTAACCAGGAGAGATAAGAAGAGGAACTCGTGGATCCGAAAAATGACAAGAGTGGAAGACATCATGATCAGAGTTAAATCCCTGAAATGGCAATGGGCTGGACATATTGCCAGAAGGACAGATCATCGATGGACAGCCGAAATTTTAGATTGGATTCCAAGGGACAGGAAAAGACCCAGAAGAAGACCACATGGGAGATGGGTGGATGAAATTTGAAAGTATGCAGGGGTGACATGGAGGAGACTGGCACAAGACAGACCGTTGTGGAGGAAACTTGGGGAGACCTTCGTCCAGCAGTGGATTGATAATGGTTGACAATGATGATGATGATGATGATGATATATATATTATATATATAGGGATGTAAGGTCAGGTGATGCGTAACATCACAGCCTCTCCTTGACAAATGTCAACCCCGCCTTCTCGTGGTGCATCCTGTTCCCACTAAAGGGGCTCTGACGACCGCCCATAGCGGTATAACTATACCATCGGGATTAGAGGAAATTCTATCCCACACTCACCAACCCGCTTGGCCAGCGTGGTGAGTTATGGCCAAACCCCTCCAAAATGACTCCACAACTTAAATCTTGGCCCTCAGTCTCCGGCAGCTGGAATGTACCTGGCCAAGGCAGCGGCCAGTGCGACATGAAGGCAGAGGGTGCTAAGAATCCCCGGAGGACCGGACTAGGCTGCCATCTGATGCTGACCTTGGCAACGTACAATGGACGCTCCCTATCTTCTGATTCAAGGCTTCTTGAATTGGAAAAGGAACTACAAAGGATCAAGTGGGACATCGTGGGGCTAAGTGAGGTCAGGAGAAAAGGAGAAGATCTCATCGAACTGAAAAGTGGACATCTCTTCTACTATCGTGGGACAGATACTGGCAGAACTAGTGGTGTTGGATTTATAATAAACAAGAAACTGAAGGATAAAGTTGTAGAAGTTGAAAGTTCCTCTGACAGAGCTGCACGACTCGTTATCCAACTATCGAGAAGATACCAGGCTCAGATTATTCAAACTTATGCACCCACCACAAGTCATCCTGAAGAAGAAATTGAAGAATTTTATGAGGAAATTTGTCATCTAAATAATAAAGGTAAGCAGCACTTGAAAATAATTATGGGAGATTTCAATGCAAAAATAGGGCAACGGCAACAGAATGAAACTTCAGTAGGTAAATTCGGTCACGGCAACAGAAACCAGCGTGGAAATACTCTCGTTGAGTTTGCAGAGGCAGAAGGGTTTTTCATCTTGAACTCCTTCTTCAAGAAAAAGCCACACAGGAAATGGACATGGAGACATCCAAATGGGACGACAAGTGAAATTGATTTTATTATGTGTAACAAAAAATTCGTCATAGAAGACTGCAGTGTGCTAAACAAGTTCAACACAGGTAGTGACCATAGATTGGTGAGATGTAAGATGCACCTCAACACTAAACTTGAACGTGGCAAGCTCATAAGACAAACAAAATCTATTGACATAACCAACCTTAAAAAACACCATAATACCTTCAAGTTGGAACTCAAGAACAGGTTCTCTGCTTTAGAAGGCCTAACATCGAAAGAAGTGGACATCTCTGAAGTTAACAGAAAAGTAACCAAAGCTCTTATGGAAACAGCAACAAAATTAGCTGGGTCTAAGAACAAGTTGCATGTAAATAAATTATCAGGAAAAACGAAAATGTTGATGCAAAAAAGGAGAGAGATGAGGACAACTAAAGAAGATGTGACTTCCAAAGTGGAATATATAGAGCTATGCAAGACAGTACGAAAAAGTATCACTGAAGACGTAAGAAAATTCAACTGTGAACTAGTGAGGAAAGCAATTGAAAACAACCAAAGCCTAAAGATAGCAAAGGGACATCTCAGTAAGGGAAGAAAACAGATTATGGCACTGAGAAAAGAAGATGGTTCTGTAACAAGAAATAGAGGTGAAAGTTTGACAAGAGTGAAAGATTTCTACTCCAAATTATATGAAAGGGATGATACATGCACTCCAGACATCATGAAAGATACCAGTACCAGAGTTCCTCCAGTCCTTCCAGCAGAAGTTGCACATGCAATCAAGAACATGAAGCGGGGAAAAGCTCCAGGAGAAGATGGAATTACTGTAGACATCATACAAGAAGCAAGTGGAGAAATCGAAACAGTACTCGCCCAAATTTTCACTCGATGCCTTAATGAAGGAAAGATTCCTGAGGATTGGAACACCGCTACAATGATCCTGCTACATAAGAAAGGTGACATTGAGGATCTCGGAAACTACAGACCTATCAGCCTCCTATCAGTAGTTTATAAAATCTTCACTAAAGTTATTTCACACCGCTTGAAGGTAACACTGGACATGGCTCAACCGAGAGAACAAGCTGGATTCAGGAGTGGCTACAGCACAATAGATCATATCCATGTGCTGAGAGAACTAATTGAAAGAGCGAGGGAATATGAACTTCCATTGTGCATGGCTTTTATCGATTATGAAAAAGCCTTTGATTCGGTGAAACCATCAGCAGTTACAATGGCTCTGAAAACCTGCGGTATTGAAGATGCATACATTAATATTATTAATAACATCTATGAAAATGCAAGTGCAAAGATTAGGCTGTTTGAAAATACAACACACATAAAAATTGGAAAGGGAGTGAGACAAGGTGACACCATATCTCCGAAGCTCTTTAATGCCACATTGGAGGGTGTTTTTCAGTCACTGAGCTATGAAAACAAGGGGATAAAGATTAATGGAGATTATCTAACCCACCTTCGTTTTGCTGATGACGTAGTCATTTTTGCAACTAGCCCATCAGAGCTGCAGAGTATGATCCAGGAACTTGCTGACAAGAGTAAAGAAGTGGGATTAAAAATGAACTTTCAGAAGACAAAAGTGATGTTCAATGCTTTTACAAGAAATGAAGATTTATCGATTGATGGAGAAAAGCTGGAGATAACAGACACGTACGTTTATCTTGGACAGCAGATATCAAGTGAGGGTCACATTGATGAAGAAATTAATCGGCGCACAAAACTTGCCTGGAGAGCTTTTGGAAGAAACAGCATAATTTTCAAGAGCAATATGCCATTATGTCTTAAAAGAAAAGTGTTTGATCAATGCATCCTTCCAGTGCTTACGTATGGTGCAGAGACGTGGACCTTAACTAAAAGAGACATACAAAGGCTGCAGACAACTCAAAGAAGCATGGAGAGGTGCATGCTTGGTATAACCAGGAGAGATAAGAAGAGGAACTCGTGGATCCGAAAAATGACAAGAGTGGAAGACATCATGATCAGAGTCAAATCCCTGAAATGGCAATGGGCTGGACATACTGCCAGAAGGACAGATCATCGATGGACAGCCGAAATTTTAGATTGGATTCCAAGGGACAGGAAAAGACCCAGAAGAAGACCACATGGGAGATGGGTGGATGAAATTCGAAAGTATGCAGGGGTGACATGGAGGAGACTGGCACAAGACAGACCGTTGTGGAGGAAACTTGGGGAGACCTTCGTCCAGCAGTGGATTGATAATGGTTGACAATGATGATGATGATATATATATATATAGTATATACTGTATAATGTATATATATAAATTGTTAAAAGTCAATGAAACTGTGTTTCAGTGATGTAAACTCTAATGTTACCCAGCGCTAGCAGAGGTCCTGCAGAGCCTGGTGGTGACTGTGCGTGGTTCCTATCATTCAATTTTGTTGGCCGCGGCACTAGGTGTGAATCTCAGGTGCAATACTGCACCCCAAGATTCACGCCAGAAAATAAACTGAATATAATAATAGAGAAACTTGGGGATCAACGAGTTGTGATGGGGTTCTCCCGCAATCACCAATTCGTGACTGAGTGTATTTGTCCGGATCTTACTGCGGTACATTCAATCTCCAACCAGTCAGAACAACAATCACTTTCGTAAATGAAACATGTTTGTCTGATGCGCCACACAACATTTAATTAAAAAACATCGGAAGCAGAATAGATACAGCGCTCTCTGGATGCATGGACAATTAATTACCCCTTCTACGTGGGTAGCACTTTGTACTTAGATCTTATTGTTGGGTAACAGAGTCTCACTACGTCCCCACAGGAAGTTCAAATCGAAAAAAATACTACGCATTAACACTCTGAATACAATCAATAGGTGATACAAAACACAAACACTTAGAGGTAAACAAAGGGAAGATAAATCAGCACAAGATCACATTAAAACACTGGCGATATAGAATACACTAACAAGTTATTTAGATTTACAAAGGATTCTCAGTGCAAATTGTACTGCCAAGTTACTTAAATCAAGATGCGAATGCACTAGCCTACCAGCTCACAGTGGCACTTAGCCAAGTTTGAGTGAGCTCGTCCTCCGAAACAAAGTCGTGGCCATACCCTCTTCCTTATACTTGTGTGAAAAGATCGAGAAATATTGCCCATATATATGTATTAAAGTAAGAATTCGCGGGTACTTCTTCTGTGACTCAGTCACCAGCGTGGATGGGTATTTGCATCTGCGTCAATGCAGCTTTGAGTTTTGGGAATGCCCTAGTTCCCTGAAGCGGTGAGAAAAACAGAAGGGTTCAAGTACTTACGGCTTACTTGCATCGATGTGTATCCATGGGTGCATCAAATATATATATATAATAAAACACACACACACATACACTTGGATCACATGGCAGTACACCGATGAATTAGCACGCACTTTGACACACTGAGTAGTTGGGGCACAGGTGATCGAACGCCTCTCTCTCTGTTACTAAAATAAAGGCGCACACTGCTGAGTACTCTTGTGATTATTACGATGACGTCCAGCTTGATAAACTGCAAACTTCTCGTAGATATTTCAGTAGCGGGCACTGAGACAGTTTTCTTTCTTAACGTGATGTGGACTTCATTGACAGAGCTGTGCCGAAGCCTTTAACGAGCCCCTTAAAGTTCCATCCTCCCGTCCGATCCGCGCTTTCTACTTTTTGAAAGCACATTTCCATCGTTCGTGTTTCACCCTCTCGAAAAAGCCCTTGAGATAGGAATTTTTATATTGCACTCGAGTCCTCTGCGTGGGGTCCTTTGGGCCAGTATGGGGAGATTTAACTTATTTCCTACATTCAAGAGAATTGGAGCGACTTCCTAATTAGCCCCCAATTGTGTTAAACAATTTAGGGCCTATGTACTGCCGAAAGAAAAACAATGTAAATGAGAAATGAAAAAACAACAACTGTATACTGCAAAATAACGTGTGAGCCTGCCGAACCGTGATTCCCAGCTGCCTCATACAATTAGTATCATGGCGGATAAATTTTAGAGTTTTCTTCAGGTTTTAGGTTGCGGGTGGGGAGTGTCCACTGTAACACTGAGCTGAATTCATCCAAAGATATTATAAAAGCAATGAATGAATCAAAACTTAAACAAGAATCAAGTCAGAGTGACGCATATTAATTATTATACTTACTTTCTGGAGTGTACTCCACGATTCGTGTAGTTGGTAGAGATTCGTGTTCTGTTATAACTCGAGCTAAAATAAAATAAAGACGCAGGATTCAATACATACATTCAGGTCAAAAAAGCATGAAGATATAATACAGTGATATTTTTATGATACTATGTTACATCTGAGGGTATATGAGGAAAGAATGCTCACTGAAAATAATCCCACAAAAAGATTTCCTAAAAATCAAAATAAGCGTTTGAAAACTAATTTTGCTTTTCCTTTCTCCAGCTCAACTACCAGGTTGTCACAGATAGCATTCAGCACCTACACTCGAGTCTTTCCTTTTCTTTCCAGATGACCTTCATTGTTTGTACTTTCTCATCAGCAAAGCTCTTTTTTTTTCTCCTTTTGTAATTCGCATCATCGTCTGGTTGCTCCACAGAAGTACAGAAAGTAGAGGTTTCAATGTCTGAATAGTCATTACGTACGTCAACAAAGAGGAGTTTCAGAGACTGAAATAGATCTATTGACATCTTCATGTTTCCATCTTTTTTCTGCAAGCATTTGCTGACTTTGTCGATTCGTTGCAACAGTCGGTCCCACAAGACAGTCAGTCATGAAGGCAGTTTCATATTTGTCAAAACTTTTTTACGCTTTCCAACCGTAGGTTGAAGAAGCGTATATGCTCCAGCTTCGTCCGTCCGTCCGCACGATAACTGGCGTAAAAATGGTTCGATTTCGATGAAATTTTAGTATGTGGTAGGGGACCACCTAGGGACGAACCCTATTGAAAATGGGACAAATGGGGTCAAAGGTCACGACGTAGGAGCGGAATCATTCCATTGCCCTTATGCGCCATAACTTGCATAAATATGGTTCGATTTCAATGAAAGTTTACTATGTGGTAGGACACAGCCTGGGCACAAACCCTATTTAAAATGGGTGAAGTAGGGTCAAAAGTCAGGACATAAGATCGGGATGCATTCCATTGCCCTTATGCGTCATAACTTGCGTAAAAATGGTTCGATTTCGATGAAATTTCAGTATGTAGTAGGGGACCACCTGGGGACGAGCCCTATTGAAAACGGACGAAATGTGGTCAAAGGTCAGGACATAGGAATGCGATCCATTCCATCGCTCTTATCCCATATTATTAAGGTGGACGTCAAGTAATTTTGCTTCCTACATTTCCTTCACAATTTTTTTAATGTGTTCCCAAGGATGAAAATTTTAACATCGATTAAAATAACTTCATATTATAACTTGGAAAACTTAATATGTTCTAAAACATAATCATAATCATATTAAAAATCAAAAACTTTTCCTTTGGTTGTGTTGAAACCAGAGAAAAGATGGCGCGACCTGTACTTTGATGACGTCAGTGGGCAAAAAAATGTTGGATTGCATAATTACGGTTCATCATCATCATCATCATTGTCAACCATTATCAATCCACTGCAGGACGAAGGTCTCCCCAAGTTTCCTCCACAACGGTCTGTCTTGTGCCAGTCTCCTCCATTATTTCCTCCAATTACGGTTATGGTTTATAAAATATTAAGTATTCCAAGTTATGAAATGAAGCTATTTTTATCAATGTTCAAATTTTCATCCTTGTGAACGCATTAATTGTCCAGAAAAAAGATGGCGCGACCTGTGTTTTCATGACGTCAGTAGACAAACAAATCTTGAATTGCATAATTATGGTTATGTTTTAGAAAATATTAAGTATCGCAAGTTATAAAATGAAGATATTTTAATCGATGTTCAAATTTTCATCCTTGGGAACGCATTAATTGTGAAGAAAATGTGTACAGAAGTTTTTCCATTGGAAGTATAGGAAGCAAAATTACTTGACGTCCACCTTAAAGTAACAATTCTTGTATGTATGTATGTATGTACATTTTATTTTGAAAACAGCTCTAAGAATTTTGATGAAAGTCGTTAACCTACCATTTTCTGGTACTAGAAATCGATTTAGCTTGATCTCGACTACAGAAGAATTCGTTTAGAGGGTTAAATAACCACCCCGAATTATAATGTTTTTAGTGATGGCGTTGTTCCATTATTCCATTAATGTTACCAATGCTCAGAAATCTTATAATGTCACAATCTCGCCGCGTTTGAGAATGTTGGCGCGCGGTCACGCCATCTGTCTCATTACGTCACGCGTTGTGTGTGGATCCTATTAAAGTTTTATGACGTCACACTCTTGCGGCGAGCGATGGTCGCGATTCCCATCTGCCTTATTACGTCACGCGTTGTGTGATTGTGTCCGTCCGCACAATAACTCGCGTAACAATCGTTCGATTTCGATGAAATTTTAGTATCCGGTAGGGGATGACCTGGGAAGGTACCCTATTTAAAGTGAACGAAATGGGGTCAAAGGTCAGTACATAGGAGCGGGATCCATTCCACTGCTATTATGCGTCATAACTAACGTAAAAAGGTTCGATTTCGATAAAATTTTAGTATGTGGTAGGGGACCACCTGGCGACAAACCTTATTGAAAAATGGGCGAAATGGAGTCAAAGGTCAGGACATAGAAGCGGAATCACTTCCATCGCCATTATGCGTCATAATTTACGTAAAAAAATTTCGATTTAGATGAAATGTTGGTATGTTGCAGGGTCTTGCCCGGGGACGAATTCTATTGAAAATGGGCAAATAGGGTCAAAGGTTAGGACGCAGCAGCGGGATCTATTCCATAGCCCTTATGCATCATAACTTACGTAAAAATGCTTCGATTGCGACTAAACTTTATCATGTTATTTCGGAGGTATACCAAACCGGTTCTGTTGAATATCATCGAAATGGAATCAAAGGTGAGGGCACAGGACCGAGATTTATTCCACAGCCATTATTCTCATAACTTGAGTAATGATTTCTGGTATGTTGGAAAGCGTATTATAATCAACGCATTGCATGATTTTACTAACTTGTTTGCCAATAATGTTGCTTCTGCTTTGGTTAAAGGCTTTTCAGTTTCACACTCAGAAATGTTAATTTGCGTTTTGCTAATCTCACTTATACTCCTCGTAAGGCAGATACAGCATTACGTAGCTCTTTCTGACCATCGAGTATCATTCAACTGTTTCACAATGTGCTGATGAAGACGAAGGTGGAATTTAAGTATTTCCCAAAGAAGATTGGAAGCTGAAAAAACGTATATACCTTTTTAACAAAGTAAGCTTCAGCCTATCTGCAGCATTCAGCAGCATTATTCAAAGAATCGCTCGAGCATGGCGCACAAAATGCTGTGAGACTTCTTTCAATTATTTTTGCTTGAAGACCAGTATATACGCCTGACGTGTTCAAGGCATTGCCATAGCATTGCCCTGTGATCAGGTGGAAAAAAGCCAAGCAAGAAGAAACGTCTCTCATATTTAATACTGTTGAGTTTTTCGGTTTACAAAACGTTATCACAAATGATTAATTCAATTTTAAAGGAAGTAAACGTGATAAACGATATACCAAGATCAGTAAATGATGATTCAGAACGAGAAACTCAATGTAAAACAGATACATTAGATAATAAAAATCTATATTGGTAATCCGATTTATTAGGTAAAAATAGATACTCGTATAAACATTTCCAAGCTTTGGAATATCAACCAGATGGCTTTTAAAGGAAGGCAGACAGATAACTGTCTTATGAAAATTGTAGACAGAACACTGTCCCCAATCATTCCTCCGCAGCACGTTTTATCCCGAGGAATACAAAACAGCTATGTGTCCGTTTTGTGTAGAATTAGAAGAGCCTTCGTTGTCTTCTCTGAAATGTGTTGAAGACAACGCTAACTAAAACGCGTCGTCGAACTGGCGACTAAGGCAGTATAGAATTCGAAAAAAAAAACATAACTTTTTCACAAAAGCCAAACCGTGCGTTCTAATCTTTCTACGTTGCAAACATGCTGCGTGGGCTCAGTTCCCCAAATAGCAAATGTTTTCTTCCAACTCAAAAACGTGCTAATGTAGGTGAATAATAGTGTACGTATAAAGTCTCTTGCATCTTTATACAACATGCGTTTGAGAAATATTCACAAGCAACCTCTTTCGAATAAAGCAGGCGTTTATGCAATCCTTCTACAATATCCTGACGGCTACAAACGATACTTCAATGAAATGACTAAGCGTCCGTCTAGAATTAGAATCAGTGAGCACAAATAAGACACAAAGGACGGTCAAGTAACCATGGTCCTATCAAGAGAAGTCAAATTCAAGTCTGTTGCTCCTATGTGGGATAATATAAAGAAATTAGCTTCCTACCTCACCCAAAAATCCACATCCATTCGAGCAACTTTTGAAAATCTTACCAACATCGAGGCTTGCAATAATAGCGTCTCTCAAATGTTGCCAAGAATTTGGAACCAAATCTTTAAATAATGCCTTTTGCTTACAAGATACCGCGTGCCATCAACGTGGCATCTCGTATCTATGGATGAAATTACATTTGCATCTATCCGCAAATTGTTTAGTAAAAACACCACGTTTAGAATTTTGAAACTTACATTTATTCAAATCGTAGTTTTCTGTCAATCTTTCTTGAAACATCCATCACGTTGATGTGCGAAAGCTCAGAAATGAGTATTATTTCTATCTTTTAGCGAATATATCGGATTACTAATATAGTTTTACTATTTTATCAGTACATATAGGCAGGTATTAATTCATGAAAATACTATTACAGTGCAACTTACTTTTCGGAGGATAAGTCTCAGTTCTTGGAGTCGGTAGTGTAGCGCCCAGTGAGATAACTTTTACTAACGTAAAGAAAGTAAAAAATCAAATCACAAACTACTAGCGTATATATACATCAATCTTAAACAAAAAAACAAAAATAACGCGTAAGTAATTTTTTTCTTTGTTCTGTTAAACAACTGAAAGAAAATATAAAAAAAAACAGGTCTGTGAAAATGTGAAAGAAATGTGTTTAACACTAGAATTACATTTCCCAGAGAAAGAAATATGGACAAAAATGGATAAAGAAAAAGCTTCGCGGTTTTTCAAACGCTTATTTTGAATTCTTAAAACCGTGGTGGTTTGTCCCCGTGACATATTTTATTTTATTTTTAGAATACATCAATGTATTGTAACCAAATGTATTAATTAAATAATTCCTTTTTATTGCCGAATGCAAACGCAAAGACTCCAGAAGTCATCTTAAGTGCTTTTCTGGCGTTTTGATATAAACAATGTGTTGTTAGATGCCAAGCTGACACCTGTGACAAGAGTCAGTGTTTTCACCATTTTTTTTATTCTCTTACCGTAAGAAACTTTGCAATCGGTGAACGTTGTTTATGTTTTTGTAACAAAATCTATTATGTTAGACCAGAGGCCCTTAACCTTTTTCTGGCCACGACCCCAAATGATCAAGACGATCAATTTCGCAACCTATGGTTCTATTTTGAAATTAAAAATGCTAATGTAATAATAAAAATAAGCGTAGTTTTTATTCATTATTTCACAGAGTGTAACAAAAATTTTGTTTTTTTTTAAATTAGGATCAAACCAGTGGCGCAACCAAGAGTGGAGGGAGGAGGTTAGGGTTATCTATTTAGCGGGAAGGTATTAATAATAACATATTGTGAGATAAATAATAGGAATAATTGGACATTAAGACATTTTTATGAAACACATTTCAAAAATTATTACTCACAATAGTTCACTGCGACCCTTGGTCTTGCACATTAGCTTTATGGGGAAATTTTGCTATGCTGTGACATCCTAAAAATTTCCACAATCTCAGTGACCGGAAGAAGCAACGCTGGTGGTCTTCGTGCTGCCATCTCCAGAAATTCCAGGGCCTTTACACGTGTTAAACACGAAGAAGGTTTAAAACTTAAAATTGAAAAAAAAAATAACACTTTAATTTTTTTTTCCTGAGAAGCTACGGCGACCCATCATGGAAGCCCTGCGACCCACGTTTGGGTCGCGACCCCATAACCCTGTGTTAGACTATATAAAATTCGAAGACTCAAAGAAAACTTATTTTTCATACCACTTTCAGTTGTTTAATTAAATCATCTTGAGTTTTTAGCATTTGTATGAAACTGGGAAGAAATTCAATTAAGAACACCCGTTCAGAAGCATACATGCAGAAAAGTCAGGGTTTTGGAGGAGACAAATTATCACTTCAAACTCTCAGGATACATTGCCAAACAACAGATAATTTCTGCCATTTAATATCTATACCAGCTTGGAACGTCGTATTCTTTTGCATATACGCTTCTGAACGGATGTTCTTAATTGCTTTTGAAATTCAATTAAGAACACCCGTTCAGAAGCATACATGCAGAAAAGTCAGGGTCTTGGTAGCCACAGATACAAAATTTCATAACCTGAGGCTTTTAGAGGGCGTAGAACAACAGACTGAAGAAAACCGTTTTCAATTCATCTGAGCGATATTTTTAATATAAGAAATGCGGAATTCAATTTATTGTTCTGCGAGGGGGTGAGTGAGAATGATCTTTGTAGGAGGGCACTCAGAGGTTCTCTCATCTTCAGCTTAATGGAGGCAATTTTCACGGTAGATCGAAGGGCAGTTGATGAGTCAGGGCGTTAGTTAGCAGCAGAGAGAAGACAATTAAATGTAACCCCCGCGACTTCTGCGAGGAGTTGAACAGGGGTGTAAAAATGGGGCTCACGGAGGGGCCGAGATAAGAACGAACAAAGGAAGGGAGACCTTCGATCGGGTGTCTGCTTGGTAAGAATTTCTTCCGGGTCATAAAGATGGCGGAGAAATCTCCGCTGTCGACAAAGCAGAGTGAAAAACAGAGGCGAATTAAATTATAGCTTTAAAATTTCCGATGCCGAAAATCCAGACTGAACAGAAATTAAATTAAGAAACAAAGACTTAGCAGCGAGATAACTGAAGAAAAGCGGATACTGTAGTCAATAATACAAAGACATGTTGTAGAGCGCAGACTAGCTGAAGGTAAGATCCAACAGAAATCAGGACTACGCCGAAAGCTAAAATTAATAGCCGTTCCTTTTCAGTGAAAAATATGCTGGTTCACAGAATCAACGTATTCTTCACTGAAAAGGAACGACTATTAAGTTTAGCTGGTATTTTATTTATTTATTTGTTTCATCAGCGGGGAAGAACACAGGTAAACCCCCAGTACTTCGAAATTTTCTGCAAGCTAGGGTCTAACGAAATCTTGACATAGGGCACTGAACGATAACTCAGTGAACAGCCAAGTAGTATATTTTGTGAGCTTCGAAATCCTCCAAAATGAAGGTCTAATGAACCCTTAGCACAGCATCGCTGAGGGATATAAGCAGTCGCCCGTCCCTAATTTAGGGCCACTGGTTTAAAGGAAGAGAGAGAGCGAGTGCCGTAAGAGAAATACAACAACCATGCCTCACCGGGATTCGAACCATAATCCATCACAGGCGAATGATCAAAAGCTATCTCTTGGACCACTGCGCCACCGGGAAGGCTTTTGTAGCCTGTCAGTGTGATGCACTTGGAAATCACATCACTTATTAATCACCTCATATTTTATGTCTCTGGTGATATTTAAAATTTCAGTGTCGAGTAGTGTGCATCTACAATTTTCTTAAGTTTTACTTTTCATTTTAAGATGATTGTCCACTAGGATGTTATTTCAGGAATTTTAACCGTTTACTTTGAAATATTGTCACATACCGGCAAACAGAAGAAAAATCGCTTTTTCTGTATTTTATAAACGCTGGTTTTGAAAAAATAATGATGAACCAAACAAATATGAAACGGAAAATCAATAACCGCACGTCGAAAAATCTTTTAAAATTTCAAAATCCGTACTTATGTTAAGGTGTGGATTTTATACAATTGGTAAGTTTTAAAATCTGAAATATATACACTGCCGGCCACCCAAAATGCAACACCAAGAAGGACACGTGATAGCAAAGCCAGATTTACTGGACACATAACAACAGATACAAAGATGAAACGATTGAGCTTACAGGCCCGTGTGACTTGCGGAACACGCAGACATCCAGAATTTGTGCGGCCCCCATGGCTGGCAAAAACGCCCGCTACACGCCGCGGCATCGAACGAAAAAGGCTTTGGATGTGGGCTTGAGGCATGTCGGTCCAGGCTGCTTCCACACGTTGCCACTGTTCATCAGGCGTTACCGCTGGTGGTGGTTGCCGATCAGCGACCAGACGTGTTCGATGGGCGACATATCAGGAGAACAGGCGTGCCACGGCAGCAGTGACACCTGGTGGGTCGTGAAGAATTGTTGCACGATACGTGCCAAGTGCGGGCGCGCATTGTTCTGTTAAAACGTGGCCGCTGGGTGGTCCTGCAGGTAAAGGAGGACTACACGCTCCCAAACGTCGGTGATGTAGCGGTGGCTGTTGAGTGTATCGGCGATGCGTACCAGAGGGGTGCAGGTGTCATATCCAATTGCGCCCCAAACCATAACGCCAGGCGACGGACCAGTATGGCGATGCATAATGCAGGCGTCATACAGTCTCTCGCCGCGGTGCCGCCACACGCGGATCCGACCATCGTGGTGTTGCAAGCAGAAGCGGGATTCGTCGGAGAAGACAATGTCGTACCATTCCGTAGTCCAGGTGCGGCGGTCAGCGGCCAACTGCCGCCGCACTCGCCGGTGGTGTAACGTCAATGGCAATCGTAAAAATGAGCGCAGTGCGAAAAGTACCTGCTCCTGCAGACGACGTCGAGCGGTACGTGCTGACACAGGTTGTTGCGCAACACACCCTAATTCCTGCGCTAACGTTTGTGATGTGGCTGTGCGAGCCGTCAATGGCCGCCACACAACATGCCGGTCATCTCGTTCGGTGGTGTGCACGTCGGTCCGTTCGTCCCTCCTGTACCCACCGAATCCATACTCGCCTCACTGTGGCTGGATGTCGTCCCACACGGGCGCCGATGTCCCGGTACGATAAACCGCTGTCGCGATAAGCCACAATTCGTCCTCTGTCGAACTCCGAAACGTGCTATAATGACAGTCGTTTTCTGCGACGAGGCATCAGGAATCTTCCCACGCACAGGTCAGGCAGCACAACACTCTTCCACTATTTACATGTGGGCCGATCATGACTCATCGATACTAGATGAGTCATGATCGGCCCACATGTAAATAGTGTGAAGATTCCTGATGCCTCGTCGTATTCTGGCCGATCATGACTCATCGATACTAGAAGAGTCATGATCGGCCCACATGTAAATAGTGGGAAGATTCCTGATGCCCCGTCGTATTCTGCGACGAGGCATCAGGAATCTTCCCACGCACAGGTCCGGCAGCACAACACTCTTCCACTATTTACATGTGGGGCGATCATGACTCATCGATACTAGATGAGTCATGATCGGCCCACATACAAAAGGCTGCAGCCTTTGGTGCACGTTTCTTATAGTGCTTCTCGGTGGCGTGCCGGGCGCACATGATTTGCATATGCCCTGCAAAGCTAATCGTTTGAATGCCCTCTCGCGGGAGACGCATGCAGCGAATTGCAGGCCAATCGGATGCTTTCTTCTTGGTGTTGCATTCTCGGTGGCCAGCAGTGTAGATGAAAAATACTATCGCACAGATTGCATGCTCTTTACTCTATACCAGAGTACATATTTAGAAACGAAACTTCCTAGAACGGTGGCCAAATTTCTAGATACTTACGCTTTCAAAAATTAATCAAGAAAAGAACCTAAAATCTGAAACAGAATATAAACCGAAGAGCCACATTATGAGCGTCTGCCTAATATGGTGCTGGACTTCTACGTTTCGCTAATACAGCTCTTACCCAGCGAGATATAGATGCTTCAAAATTTCCAGTGGTACCTTGTGGTACCTGGTACGAACACGTTACCAATAGATTCTTTAACTCTTGTAAGTTACGTTGTTTAGCCGTCGAAGATTGGAATTGCAATTCCAACACACACTACAGGTACTCCATTGAATGACGTCTAGGGAATTTAGAGGCCACGGAAATACCTGAAAATTTTCCTGATGTTCTGCGAATCATTCTCGAACAATCCGGTTAGTGTAGCGTGGCATATTATCCTTCGGAAAGATGACACTGCTAGAGGGGAATACTGTTACCATTCAATGATGTACGTGGTCAGCAACTGCGGTTAGGTAGGGGGTAGACGTCAAATTTTCCTGTACATGAAGGATTAGATCCAGAGTTTTCCAGAACAACAATGTCCAAAGCATTACACTTCCGCCATTGGCTTGTTTTCGTCTCACGGTGCATTCGGGTGCCAATACTTCCCCGGGTATACCAAGTACATGTACCCGTAGTGCGTGTGTTTGATGGTGAACAGATGCTAGCATAAGCAGACAGAGTGGCCTGCAGCTATTCATGCCCATTTTCAGTATGGTTCGATGTATTGAGTGCTCACAAATTACATCTGTCCTCAGCATTCAAATTACCGGCGAGTTGCACTACCATATCCTTTCTCTTGGCAGGTACCATACGGGATAGCCTTCGCTTACCTCTAGTATCGATGAGTCATGATCGCCCCACATCTTGCCGGGGGTTCGTGGTTTTTCCCTTCACTGACCACTTATTGAAGGTACTAACTACACAGGACCGTGAGCACTCCAGAAACGTTTTTGTCCAGGAAATGCTCTGACCCAGTCGTATGGTCTATAAAATTTGGACTTGATCAAACTTGTTTCAATATCTTCTGCCTTTCCCATCTGAATAATAAGAAGAATAACAATAATTCACAGAGTTCAGTATCAGGTGTTATTTATACATTTCATGACCTTCACATGCGCTGTCGTTTACCTGCAGTTGCTTTGATAAGCATAAAGACGCACTGGTCATAATGTTTCGTCTCTACATCGTATCATTATTCACTAGTCATCGAAACAGTGTCAATGAATGAAATACGGAAATACACCATTGTACGATACAAAGTTTGAAGTTGTGAATCCGTTTATTGGTGTAAATATGCAGCCTGAGTTTTCAGCCCATGTGCTCTTCACAGATGCAGCGTCCTTCACACTTGAGGGGGTGTTTAGTGTGCACAATGATCATGTTTGGGCGCACGACAATCCACTTGCTACACCGATACATGCTTATCAACAACGGTTCGCCATCAATGTTTAGGCGGTTATACTTCATGACTTTTGATTGGGAAATACCTGCTTTCCCCTCGACTCAAAGGGAGGATGTATCGGATATATATGGAATAAATGTTGCCGGAACTTCTGAACGATGTTCCCGTGGTTTCAGCACGACGGGGCGCCAGCACATTACAGCACTGTTGTGCAAGTTTATTTAAATACCACCCTTTGGGGCCGGCGGATAAACTCGGGGTGGACCGGCTGCTTGGCCATTATGATCGCCCGATTTGACATCTATCGATTTCTTCATCTGGAGATACCTGAAGAGCCTCACATACGATACACCCATTGACTCTCGTGAGGACCTTCTAGTAAGAGTAGCTGTCGCTGCTGCGAGTGTTCTCGAAATGCGGGGATTTCTTTGAAAATGTGCGGCAGTCAATGCATCGACACTGACAAGCATGCATTACTGTTGGCGGTCGCTCCCTTGAGTAACTACTGTTAAACGGCTTCAAAACTGCTGTAAATTCGAAGGTTTTTTTACACCTTCTGCCTTTTATGTATGAACCACGATCGCCCTCTAGCACCGAAGGGTGACTTCTGTGGACATACATTCTATGACGGAAAAGGTTTGATTTAGTGTTCCTTATCTCCCATTAAAGTTTGTACAGAGAGTTTCGAATCACCCTGTACATTGCACATGCATATTTAGTATGAAGATTTTTATACTGTGAGCTTATGTCAGATAAGAAATCAACTTCCCGAGTAGCGTATACCTCCTTACAGCGGAGAAATGTTAAATTCGCAAGGTGTCTGACTGTAGAACATGAACTGACATATATTCAAGAAGACATTAAGTAGAGATACCATATAAATCACAGGGACGAACAGATACCATAGGTTTTTACATGGTTTTCCAGAAAGTACGCAGAATATGTTTGTTTTGCGGTTAGGTGATAAACGCTCTTATATGGTTGTTGTGATGATTTTGGTTGTAGTAGGAGGTAACGTCAACTTCTTTGTGACAGTGGTAGGTATGGAAGGTATTTGAATATTAATTCATGAAAGAAGAAAGAAATACTTTCAATACTGATAAACATTCATAAGTGTATCAGTATAGAAAACGTTTCGAACAACACAAAAGTGTCGTCGTTCCCAAAATGGGGGCACCAAACACATCGTGCGCCCACAATTTGCTTTTTTCACACTCCAATAAATCTTTAGTTCTACATTTCACGTCCGTAACTTTGCTCTCAATTGGACCACAAATGTCTTATATACACCCCTTTAGCCTATATAGGCCACGTCCTCCTCCTCGTGACGTCAGTATGGGGTGTAACTCACTACACATAGGGGTGGTCGTAATTCCGTGGGCACCGAGTTTAAATATATGCTGAAGGTAACACGCCGACAGAGCGTACTTCCTTTTCGTGTATGACAATGGGTTACGTGGCTTTCGTGAATTAAAAATTTCTGTGAGAGGCAATGCACAAAATACTCTCTCCTTCATCACACTTACTCTTTGAGAGATCAGCCGGAGAATTTTTTGACTTAAGGATAAAATCCAAATTGGAAGATCGAATTTTTTTCCGTCAGTAATGTTTATTTTTGATGGGCCTCATCATTTTCCCCATTAAGGGTCTCTCTTAATCAGCTTGCACCAAAACGCTCACACCGCTGAGACTAAGCCATAAAGTTTGCAATTGTTTTTTATACTGACGTATGGCGTTTGTGGAACTGTATGACAAAGGCTTTCTTTTTCGAAACGACTAGATGTTAACTCTTTAAGAGGTCAATATTTCTGAAACAAGTAGTGCTTAAAATTTTCTGTGCTCACCAACATAAATGTTCAAATAGCGACTGGGTTTTACAGATGCTACGACAAAACAATTCTTTCCTTCTGTCATCTCAGCAGTACCCGCCATAAAGATGTCACAAGTGATTAGCGCTCTATTCTAGTCGTTTATTCTCTGCTCCATGACCCAAGGCATGACGGAGAAAGCTAGTCTCTCTGATATGGGCATCCTTCCATTGGGTAGAAAAAAGTGCCAAACATCCTCTATACCGTTTTTTGGATTAGTCGTCATTGTTATACCCCATCCAGCAGTTAATCAGTCAGAAAGGTTTGTTGTCATCATTCCAGCCACGTTCGATCCACTTATTCGACATCAAATATATTCATGTGAGCTTATTTCAGCCCATTTTGGCAACCCCGAGTTTTTTTTTTTTTTTTTTTTTTTTTGCTTGGTGGTTTAACGACCACCGTGAGCAACTCAATGGGCTATAAGCAGTCACCCGTCCCTAATTTAGGGTCACTGGTTGCAGGGAAGGGAGAGAGCCAGTGCCGTAAGACAAACACAACATCCATGCCTGACCGGGATTCGAACCCGGACCCCTTACGGACGAATGATCAGAGGCCAGCGCCTTAGGCCACTGCGCCACCGGGGCGGCCAACCCCGAGTTAACTCGTTTTACCCAGTAAAAGGGTTAATGGCTTTACCACAGCAGCTGCAAATTTCCATGTGTTGTTGTATATACCGCCCAGCATACGAACCAGGTACACCTTTTAAAAGTAAGAAAGGACTATAAAGCTTCAGGTCTCAATAGTCCTTAAAATGAAGGTATCAGAAAATTAGACTTAAATGATATGTCCCGAAAGCAACGCATATTAGTTTTATTACACGATACACCCCCAGATGATTCCCAAAACACTTTCGTTGTATCAAGCACATACAAATGTATCGGATCATAAAACAAAACACCGAGAAATAGACAAGTCTAACAATAAGTGCAAATATAGCCCCAGAAATACCAGGGTAATCTAAACGTTCATCTCTTTTGCAGTCAAACATTCCATGAAGAAAGAAAGCCATACAAGCTCAGCTCATTCTGCAAAGGTAACGGTAGTTGTTTCCTACAGTCCTTTGCAAAACGTCCCACCAAAGACACGATTACGCGGTGATTGCTTCAAGGTTGGAACCTGGGTTCAGAGAGAAGCGTAGTTTCGCTTCAAGGTTGGAACCTGGACTCAACTGAAGCGAAGTTTCGCTTCAATTATGGATGTGGAGCGAAATGATTGCTAGTGAAGTGCGGCAAGCTCCGGACTGTATGGGGGGATGGAGTAGGATTTCAACCTGTTATAGTTTTTGCAGTTTGCTGCTGACCACTCTGGAAGTGGCACTTGGGGACGTTATGCATTTTTTTCAGCAACTTCAACTTGGAATTGAGAAGCGCTTGGTAGCGTCAGCGTTCGTGGAAAGTATCACATGCCCGCTAAAGTTGTTCCGCAAAAACATTTCCCGTCAATAGCCTGACCGTCGGGTCCCAGATGACACTGTACAGGCCTCTCACAATTCCACTGAATGCATAACATGACTGTCCCCTTTGCATCACTGGCTATGCTTCCTGGCATGGCTTCAGCCACTCGGTACCCAATGGTAGGATAAAATGAAAATGTATACTTTTCATCAACTATGAGGATACGACTACGAAACCTATGGTCCTATGGATTTGACAGCGATCTCCTACAGACAGTGACAATTTGTTTCGCCTTCTGGGGGAGATACAGAACTTGTATAATTGGTAAACGATGCTGTAGGGGATTGGGAAGACCTCATAGGGTGTTAGAACTGAAGGTCGTTGGACGATCAAACCTCGGCTTTTTTTCGAGGCTGTTAACCTCAGCACTGAAACATCGGAATTATTTTCGTACAGTGCGGTTTTCAACTGTTTTCTCGCCTTCAATTGCAGAACGTTCACTTGTCGCAGCTGCAGTGTTTAATCCATGTTTCCAATAATGACGTAGCAGCACATGAACAGCACGTGTTTGACAAACGTCCTATGCTTAACTGATAAAGTAATGTGTCCTGATACCAAATGCACGTCACTGCGGTACACTGTCAACTCTGGTGAGCGTTTCACTCAGTAATCTAGTACGTGAGCGTTTCACTCAGTAATCTAGTACGTGAGCGTTTCACTCAATAATAATAGTTATTATGATTACAGCTCAAAACGGGATAAACATTTGACTTACCCAGATATAAATAACATAGGTCGCAATAACGTTGAATCTCGTAGATTGCCCTCAAATATAATGACTGACATATTTGTTCAAATAAACGGTCCTGTTTATATCTAATTCTGCTTAACCTCTCCGTCTGCCGCTGATCCCAGAGGGAAATAAAATATTAGACAACAGGAAACATGAAAAGAAATACCTCAAATTTAGAAAAAATAATGTGGAACAATATGGATGGTTAAATTGATAATTGTGTTTGTCGGGGAAACAACAGTATTTGGAATCAGTATTTACTTTGCGAGAAATGGTTGCCCGCAAAAATTAGAATAGGCAACGTAAACGCGTTACTTACTTGGCTGTGTGATGATTCTTGTTCTTGTAGTAGGCAGTGTCTCCTTTTTCGTAACAGTTTTTGCTATGGTATATAATACATTAAACAATGTTAGAGAGCTGTGACATGAAATCATTCTACATACAAATGATATAATAAAATTTGCTAAATCGAAATATCTGCACATTTGCTTCATAACGTCATTACATATTCATAAATTTACTTAATGCAAGACTTCTATCGAGCATTTGCATCAAATTGACATAACAAACTTAAACATCACAACAATTAAATTTCAAAATTCCCAAAGGTGCAGGTACGTTTTCGACAGATTTAGTATAGGAGGGGGCGATTCAGCTGTTAGGTTGTGCTATAGCTTCTACGAGTAAACACAAACACCGAAACTACTTAGCTTCAACTCGTATACATCTGTGAAAGGGATATCGAAAACATTTCTGCCGTTAAATGTTGTCACTAACCGTTATATCCAACGTACTGCATATTCAAACATGTGTCTGATAACTAAAATGATTTAATTAACTTTTCGTAAGATACAGTTATTTCACTTCCAAAAGATGTCTCTAAAACATTCTGTTCGGTTTCACAATGTGATCAGTCTTTGTTCTTCTTGCGCTTGTTACAAGCCTTGAAAATATTGTACGATGAGCTTCTGCAAGGCTTGGACAAAATATTGTGAACACCATGATTACAAGTGCTAATGTTATTCGTGTAGGCTACACTGAAAAACAAACAAATGCTGAGATTATCTTTTGTGTATCTTTTCTTTCTATATATTCTATTGATTGTATGCCAGTGTAGTACAAGTTGTTTTCAGCAGGGGTTCATGCAAGCGGTCAGTGAAGTGGGTGACTTCTCTGACTTCCAAAAAGGACAAATCCTGGGAGCCCATTTAGCACGAGCGTCTATAACCATAACAGCCAAATTGTTTGGTGTTTCAAAACCAACATTGTCCACTGTTATGACTGCTTACACAAGGCATGGCAAGATTTGTTCAAGAAACCAAAGTGCCGTCGCTACACGATAATAATTGAAGTAAATATCCCCTCACAGTTTAATAGTCTTTTAATCACTAGGGCATTTTTTGCAGCACCAGAAGGAAGGCATTATGGAATTTGTAGATGTACTTGGATCCGAATATCAATCTATGCAGTTTACCGTTGAAAACGAAATTAATTATACTCTGCCATTCTTAGATATATTACTAAAACGTAATCCTAACACCAATAATATTACGTTTTCTGTATATATATTTACCTGGAAACTCATCAAATCATCCCAAATACAAACTTGCATCCATCCAGTATCTTGTCCAACGTGCGTTCACGCATTCGTCAAATATTCAGAGCAGAAATCAAGAACTTGAACACATCTTTCATATTGCTGAAGCACATGGTTATAACATGTGCTTCAGCAATATGAAAGATGAGAGAAATCTCTAAGTGTCGAGTGACAAGAAGCATATGAGGCCCATGTGACAGGGAATGGCAAAAAGTAGGAAAAGAAAGACAGTAGTTATCTCTGTACTCTGCCGGAGGACGAACGGAGGGAAACTCGGAGGAAGAGACTCGGGACGCCGTTGTAAGTCGGACCGAGAGATTGCTATGAGGAGAGTACGCTATATGGCTTTACGCACTGGTCAGCCGTAATGAGCCTGCTAGGTGTGAAACCTGAAGTCCGACGGTTACCTAGAATAGCACGGTATTTTATAACTGAGTGGTTGTGAAAAATTTCATCAAGGCATTATAGCAATCCTTCGAAATGCATGTAAAAGTAAACATTTGGATTTTGGTACCTCTTCTCAAAGCATTTTATCACTCATAAAAAAGGATCGTGACAACACTCCAATTTTAAATCGTCACGGTTGGAACAAGAACTATATGTATTATGTAGGATCTACCATGCGTCAGTTACGTTCAAGAATTGCTGAACACAAATAGGCTATTAAAAGTAACTCAGAAGCAACTTCATTTTCACGGATCTTTAATTCAGGCTCACATCACCCGGACTGGAACGAAGTAAACATTTTGGCTGCTGCATGTTCTAAGAATTCACTATTATTAACCGGAAGTATTTTTATAAAAAAACTATTGTTCCAGTTGTGGTAATGAGGACTTATCAAGATTCACACCATTACCTTGGAAAATGTAAATTCAAAATTTGCCCATTGACAATGTTAATACAGAACACTAACTAATTTGATAACTGAATCTAAAATATTTTCTAGAACAGACTCTAAGTTTGCTCGAATCTAAATGCATTTTTGTGCTACTATATATATACACCCACGGTTTATGTTAATGTTTTAAGATTATCCTGACTTGTTTGATTCAATTAAATGTTGTTATGATACTAATAATATGAGTGTATAATTTATTTATTTATTTCAATCAACATATTATCGATTTTATAATGCATTGTTTCATATGATATTGCTATCGATTTAACAGTTCGTTTACGCATGTGCATATTTACGTAATTTGCGTCATCGTCTGTTAAAATTTGAATGTTTGTTTGATCCATTCTGTTAATTCTTGCACCTGAGGATGGAGTACGTGGTGCTGCGAAAGATCTTGTACATATGTCTTAGTAATTAAAAGATCATTAGACTGTGAAAGGATATGTACTTTAATTACTATCGTGTAGCAGCGACACTTTGATTTCTTGACTCATGATTAGCACGATGAATTGAATTGTCACGAATGGCAAGATTTCATCAGCTAAGAAGGATAGCTGGAGAAAACTGAGAGTGAATGAGAGTGATCGTCGAACACTAACAAGGAATTTGTTCACACAATACAAAACTACCGCAGCTAAAGTAACAGCCGAATTTAATATCAATCTGAAAGACTCTATTTTCACAAAAAAAGCTAGCACAAAACTTCACAAAACCAAAATCCACGGAGGAGCTGAAATGGCTAAACCTCTATTCACAGAAAGCAAAGCTACATTGTCAAAGAAATGGTGTTATGAGCACAAAACCTCAAAACCTAGACAGCTGCATGTAGCCACGTCATATGGCCCAATGAGTTCTCATTTACATTATTCCCAAAGTAGGTCAGGCTAATGTATCGGGAACCCTCAAAGAAGCGTACCATTCGGAATGCTTGGTTCCAACTTTTAGATATGAGGATGGATTTGTGATGATTTACCGTGCAAACCCTACTGGTAAAATATTGATGCGAAAATTGGGTCTAAATAATCACTATTAAAAAGGGGGGACGGTCTCAATAGGCGTGGCTAAATTATGTTGATAATTAAATTAAATATGTGGCCTATTTCAAATTAATTGAAAAACTAACTTATTTTAATTAGGGAAGTCTTGTAATTCTCTTTGTCAGAGTGAGAACAAAGGAATTAGTGGATCATCTCTGGGGTCTGTGAGCAGCGAGGGACCACACCAGACGGCCATTGAAAAGCACTCAGACTACTCCCATAAAGACGATTTTAAGTGGGACATTAATGCCAACAATCGGTAGGGAACGAGGAAAATTATGATTATGAGGGGCAAGAGGCAAGGATGCTTCGTGGGAGAGGCACGAGAGAAATCTCTAAGTGTCGAGTGACAAGAAGCATATGAGGCCCATGTGACAGGGAATGGCAAAAAGTAGGAAAAGAAAGACAGTGGTTATCTCTGTACTCTGCCGGAGGACGAACGGAGGGAAACTCGGAGGAAGAGACTCGGGACGCCGTTGTAAGTCGGACCGAGAGATTGCTATGAGGAGAGTACGCTATATGGCTTTACGCCGTGGTCAGCCGTAATGAGCCTGCTAGGTGTGAAACCTGAAGTCCGACGGTTACCTAGAATAGCACGGTATTTTAAGCGCAGAGTAAGCCGCAAAAGTACGATGGAAAGGAGAGGGCTTAGTTAATACTTGGTGGCCGGAGGTAAGCCCGCCAGGTATAGTAAAATTCGTGAACTTAAGAGGAAGGTTCAACTACCGCAGAAAAGAGCTGCGATATTTGCGTATAAAAGGCCGTACTCTTAAGACAGACCGACCAGGACGTCGCGAGAGACTCTTACCACGAAGAGAGAACACGCCGTCGCATTCCGTAGAGGGAGGTCACTGACCGTTCCGGAGCATTGCTTGACGTTGTTTCTTTCCTGCAAAAGCATCCCATCTTTCTTGACGGATTTCGAGGAGAAATTCCCTCGCCGCCTTCGCCAAAGTCCAATATGCCGAGTTCGGAATGAGGAAACTTTATGGAAGGATCGCCAGCGAAGAAGAGTCAGCTGTGCTCCCCCCCATCCCACGAGCGGACGGGGAAGAGCGGAGAAATTATCAGCAACTTCGAAAGAAAGAGGGGAAAGCCAACACATTACTGATGACACTCTGTTACCCTCTGTGACACTCAAGTGAGAAAGAAACCATCATCTACTACTGTTACAGAGTCGCATGGTGTAGGTGAGAGTGCTACTAAAAAAATAGTGCTTCGAAAAACCACCTGGATTATTATATCACAACAGTCAACCATACGTGAGTACTTTTATTTGTCTGTGTTTTCCTATCACTGAGCGGAGGAACTGTAATCTTTAATAGATACCGGACTCTAAATTTAGAACTGTTAAACGCCCCTTTATTTTTGGAGGCTAAAAATCTGATCTGGGAATCCCGAGTAGAAATTATTTTGGCTCATAATAAAAAAACAATACCAGTAGTTTTATCTCCGTGGCCCCAGACCCCGGGATAGAGTCTCCTCATAAAATAAAGAAATTCAATCTTTAATCTTGCTCTGTTCATTCTATAGGCTCTGGTGTATTACTTACCTGTATTTCAGAAAGCATAACGTTCTCGCCCATTTATGCCAGCTCCCGAATTAAAAAGAACCTTTACGTCTCATTTTTATTGATAAGTGAAACATGTATAAATTATACCGCTCGGCACGTTCAGATCATTTGGTGGCGAACGGTGGGATGATTAACCCAGCTCGACGGCCCGGTACCGTACCAATATCATCGAATCACTGTGGGCAATTTTGGAGAGCAGAGTGAGAAACAGATTCCCTCCTCCAAAAATATAAAGCAATTGATTAAATAACAAGCAATTGACTGATGTTCTGAACGACGAGCTATACTTTCCACTGGAGACTGTTCCGAAGCTATATGAATCTATTCAAAAATGGCTGGAAGCTGTACTAATGGTAAATGGAGATCCAGCACCTTATTACTAAAGACATATCCCACATTATTTTGTCCAACCTTTTTAGCAGCTGTGCTAGGTGCGAACATTTACTGGTTTCTAGTTTTTCGACCAACGTTTTTGAAGAACGACATTTCTTCGATGGTTGGAAAGCCTGACCCACAAGTTTCGTCATCAGGTCCCTAAGTGTGTAAGTTTGCAGCTCCTGCCGCTGCTTACGTGACTGATAAAAGAATGTAAGCCAAAGTTCACAACCCGATGGTTTTTGCAAAAATGCTTTTTCAGTTACGGTGTGCGCACACTGGGAAAACTGATTCAAGCATCCACTAACTGAAGGGAAGTGTTGTGTCATGTTCCAAAGCGGCTTCATTTATTAATATTTACTATGTGAACGTGTCTGAAAAATTATATTTGCGCTAAGGAATTTTATATTTAAAATGTACATTTAAAACTGTGTCCAAAGAACGTTCAAATATTTATGTTTTAACATCACTTAAACATTACGGTGGAATGTTTGTATTATATCTCAGTTCCGTTTCGTTCAGAGTTTTGGTCAAATACACATATCGAGAAGAAACGAGTTAATATCAGAAAGGAACTTTTAGAGTGGGGAACCTTTACAGTAGCAAACTTTAAGACTGCAATTTTTAGAGTGGCAAACTTTACTATAAGAAACAGAATTAAGATCAGAAAGGAGCCTTTGCAGTGGCGAACTTTACTATATCGGAACAAAAATAAACTTTTAAATTCGCGATGGAACTTTTAGAGTGAAGAACCTTTAGATTGGAACTTTTAGAGTGTAGAACGTTTAGACTGGAACATTTAGAGTGGAGGAATTTACTATAAGAAACGGATTTAAGATCAGAAAGGAACTTTTAGAGTTGCGAACTTTACTATATAGGAATAAAAAAGAACTTCTAGGGTGGCGAAATTTACTATATAGGAATAAAAAGGAACTCCTGGAGTGGCGAAGAAACTTTTAGAGGGTTGAACCCTTGGGGTGGCAAAGGAACTTTTAAAGTGGCGAACTTTAACTATCAGAAACGGAATTAAAATCAGAAAAAAAAATCTTTTAGAGTAAATATTTGTCGTGGCTACGTCCTGTGTTCTATCACATTCGCAAAGCTGCCGCCCTCACCATTCATAACTCATTAACGCGAAGTGAGATACAAAAAGAAGGGCGTTCAAAAAGATTTTGACACAGATCTGCAGGACAAAAACATAGTAATTACATCAAAGAAACTTCTGCATCTGTGCATTCACACTCGTTTTAGGAAAACTTTGTAATACACTGCCGGACAATTGCTAAGGACGGATCACAATAGCAACGATAGCAACCATAAAATGGAAGGCAGGAAAATGTGGAAATTAGCATAAGTGCGGGATACAGTAAGACGTGTTGTGCGTATGCAAATTTTGGATTGCCGAACTTGTTCGTGACGTCATAGCGTTGATAAGAGATATAAAGGATTTGACGCGTATTGACCGTTGTTGTTTAAACGCAAAGTTGAAAGGGAAAGAATCAATTGACGAACTTGCAATTTTCAGTATGTCTTCCCGACATCACCTAGATGATTTTACGCGTGGCCGTATTATTGGCAAGAATGAAGAAGGGCGAAAAATAACAGCTGTTGCCAGGAAGTTCGACGTCAGCCACAGTGTTGTTTCAAGGCTTTGGAAATCATTTCAAACAAATGGAGAGTGTAGCAAACGTCACGGGGGAGGTCGTGTTCGCAGTACGACACATGCAGAAGATCGGTACATAGTGCTATCAACAAAAAGACACCGGCGCAGCACAGCTAGTGAGGTAGCAAATCAGTTTATGGCTGCTACTGGCAAGCGGATCTCCCGAAAAACTGTCGCCAGACGTTTGCATGAAGGAGGACTATACGCTCGTCGTCCTGTTGTGTGCATCCCATTGTCCAGACGTCACCGTACCGCCCGTTTGCAATGGTGCCATCAACATCGCAACGACTGGTCTGCTGTCCTCTTCTCAGATGAGAGTAGATACATTCTATCGTCTGATTGTCGACGACAACTGATCTGGCGTGATAGTGGTACTGCATATTGTCCAGCAAACATACAGGAAGGGGACCGATATCCGACATGTAGTGTCATGGTATGAGCTGGCATCATGATCAATGGCCGTACGTCCCTCTATGTGCTTCCACCTGGAACTATGACTGGCCAACGATACATTAATGATGGTCTGCTATCTCATGTTCGCATGTTCCGCGGTGCTGTCGGTGATAGATTCATTTTCATGGACGACAACGCCACATGTCATCGAACAGTCGCTGTCCAGGAGTGTCTTGAGAGCGAGGATATTCAACGCCTCGTATGGCCAGCACGTTCTCCAGGTCTGAATCCCATTAAAAATGTGTGGGATGCTTTGGGGAGGAGTCTTGCTGGTCGCCAATGCCCTCCAATAAACAAGGACACCCTCATCCGTGCACTGACAGAGGAATGGGATAAATTACCCCAACAGCTGCTTGATAATGTTGTGCAAAGCATGACACGACGTGTGGAATCTTGCATCGCCCTCCATGGTGGCCATATTCCGTATTGACATCTTACGCCGGAACGCCTGCGGACGGTAATTGCATTTTTTTCACGTTTACGTATTCTGCACAAAATGGCCTGTTTGTCCCTTGAACACGTTCCAAAGCCTTCTGGATTTCAGAGCACAATAAATTGTCTTTCTTGTAATTTCCTGGCATTCTGACATTATTTTATTTCACTTGGCATCCAACCACACTTACTTTTTATGCGCTATATAGCCGTTTATGATCCGTCCTTAGCAATTGTCCAGCAGTGTACTTAACTTATTTTTCCTATTTGAAATAGGCTGCCCAGTAAGTTACTTTTGAAAAAAAATCTCACAGTGGAAGACCGCGTAAATATGCAGAAGGAGCGGTTATCTGACATTTCCCTTTCCCTATAGACCGTAACGTGCCGGGTTTTGTGATAAGTCACATTGTCATGATGATGGATAATGCTTGATATACCTGTTGTTGGACACTGCTCCTTCACCTGTGTAGCATACCGAGTGATAAGCAAAAGAAAGGGCCTTCAAAAAGTTTCTGAAATGCATTTCCGGAACAAAGACCGTTACATGTACAACAAGGAATGTCCTTCAAAGAACTTTCCTCCAGTGCCTATGCGAAGTTGCCGACGTCTGCGACAGTTCCGAAAAGCGTGCTTCTACTGCTTTCGAGAAATACTCCGCAACTCTTGCTTACCCTTTGATAAAGGTTTGCTGAGCAAATTATTACTAGAAACAACCACAAAGTCGATTGGTGCAAGTTCGGCTTAATATGCAAGTTAGCTGTTTAATTTTTTCCTGCCCCAGAAAAGCTGTACGTTCTCAGGTAAATTTATCAGCACTGACATTGCTATGAAGAAGAATCTCTTGCATGTTATCTTTTGTACGCAGTTTATTCATTTTCTTACCTATTTTGGAAACAAAATGTTGTATTGCCCATGTACAGAAATTTTCGGTAAGAATTCCACAGCTGCCTGTCCTTGGGAATTGAAAAACCAATTATGAACATTCTCTATCTTGAGTGAAAGTTCTCTGCGGGGATTTGAGGACGCAGTAAATTCTCCATAACACGTACGTAATTGACTATCTTTATTGGAGTTGTTTAGTATTAAAACCCGTCTCATCACCTGGAACAACATCTGTTAATCCCCTGGGGCCCTTAAGTTCAAATATTTGCAATATCTCTTTTCACAAGTCGATTTTAGCGGGGTTTTGTTTTCTTTTTTGCCTTTCTGTTCTGTGAGTTTATGGAGTAGGCACTTGGAACAGACATTGTGAGGCTCTAAATATTGATGATTAATTATTCCTACCCTGCCGAATGACACACAAACATTCAAACATAAAGTATTACCTGAATGGAGATATGTCAGTTTTACTTAATCAGTTCACAAAAAGGAGCGGCTGTTTTCTCTCTAACGACCTCATTCGGTATGGTAATATTCGTGAACATCCCTTAGCAGAGCCATATGAACGAGCATGATTCCCATATACTTGTGATACATCAGGATGAACATTTTTTTGCGACGTCTCTTGCTGCGTCGCTGTGAAAATGTAAATCACTACAGTGTCCTCAGCAGGCTGCATGGGTACAACGCCTAGATTCCGGACACCGAAATATAGCCGGCACAAGTGAAGTGAGAGATGATGACCAGGGCCCGATTTACTACATGCAAGGCCCAGGGAACAAAACATTTCCGGGGCCCCCTCCTTATTCTCTATCGACCGAATAATAGTCACTGTGTGCAAAGTAGCAGAATGTAGACGTACGTGCTTACGCTGATAGTTTCCAAATCATTAGCAGGTTTGCAGATAGTTTTTGCATGTAGATTAAAAAAATAAAAATGTTAGGCCTATATGCATCCTGTTCCCACTAAAGGGGCTCTGACGACCGCCAATAGCGGTATAACTATACCATCGGGATCAGAGGAAATGCTATCCCACACTCACCAACCCGCTTGGCCAGCGTGGTGAGTTATGGCCAAACACCTCCAAAATGACTCTACAACTTAAATCTTGGCCCTCAGTCTCCGGCAGCTGGAATGTACCTGGCCAAGGCAGCGGCCAGTGCGACATGAAGGCAGAGAGGTGCTAAGAATCCCCGGAGGACCGGACTAGGCTGCCATTTGATGCTGACCTTGGCTACCTATAACGGACGCTCCCTATCTTCTGATTCAAGGCTTCTTGAATTGGAAGAGGAACTACAAAGGATCAAGTGGGACATCGTCGGGCTAAGTGAGGTAAGGAGAAAAGGAGAAGATCTCATTGAACTGAAAAGTGGACATCTCTTCTATTATCGTGGGACAGATACTGGCAGAACTAGTGGTGTTGGATTTATAATAAACAAGAAACTGAAGGATAAAGTGGTAGAAGTTGAAAGTTCCTCTGACAGAGCTGCACGACTCGTTATCCAACTATCGAGAAGATACCAGGCTCAGATTATTCAAACTTATGCACCCACCACAAGTCATCCTGAAGAAGAAATTGAAGAATTTTATGAGGAAATTCGTCATCTAAATAATAAAGGTAAGCAGCACTTGAAGATAATTATGGGAGATTTCAATGCAAAAATAGGGCAACAGCAGCAACAGAATGAAACTTCAGTAGGTAAATTCGGTCACGGCAACAGAAACCAGCATGGAAATACTCTCGTTCAGTTTGCAGAGGCAGAAGGATTTTTCATCTTGAACTCCTTTTTCAAGAAAAAGCCACACAGGAAATGGACATGGAGACATCCAATTGGGACGACAAGTGAAATTGATTTTATTATGTGTAACAAAAAATTCGTCATCGAAGACTGCAGTGTGCTGAACAAGTTCAACACAGGTAGTGACCATAGATTGGTGAGATGTAAGATGCACCTCAACACTAAACTGGAACGTGGCAAGCTCATAAGACAAACAAAATCTATTGACATGACCAACCTTAAAAAACACCATAATACCTTCAAGTTAGAACTGAAGAACAGGTTCTCTGCTTTAGAAGGCCTAACATCGGAAGAAGTGGACATCTCTGAAGTTAACAGAAAAGTAACCAAAGCTCTTATGGAAACAGCAACAAAATTAGCTGGGTCTAAGAACAAGTTGCATGTGAACAAATTATCAGGAAAATCCAAAATGTTGATGCAAAAAAGAAGAGAGATGAGGACAACTAAAGAAGATGTGACTTCCAAAGTGGAATATATAGAGCTATGCAAGACAGTAAGAAAAAGTATCACTGAAGACGTAAGAAAATTCAACTGTGAACTAGTGAGGAAAGCAATTGAAAACAACCAAAGCCTAAAGATAGCAAAGGGACATCTCAGTAATGGAAGAAAACAGATTATGGCACTGAGAAAAGAAGATGGTTCTGTAACAAGAAATAGAGGCAAAATTTTGACAAGAGTGAAAGATTTCTACTCCAAATTATATGAAAGGGATGATATATGCACTCCAGACATCATGAAAGATACCAGTACCAGAGTTCCTCCAGTCCTTCCAGCAGAAGTTGCACATGCAATCAAGAACATGAAGCGAGGAAAAGCTCCAGGAGAAGATGGAATTACTATAGACATCATACAAGAAGCAAGTGGAGAAATTGAAACAGTACTCGCCCAAATTTTCACTCGATGCCTTAATGAAGGGAAGATTCCTGAGGATTGGAACAATGCTACAATGATCCTGCTACATAAAAAAGGTGACATTGAGGATCTTAGGAACTACAGACCTATCAGCCTCCTATCAGTGGTTTATAAAATCTTCACTAAAGTTCTTTCACACCGCTTGAAGGTAACACTGGACATGGCTCAACCGAGAGAACAAGCTGGATTCAGGAGTGGCTACAGCACAATAGATCATATCCACGTACTGAGAGAACTGATTGAAAGAGCGAGGGAATATGAACTTCCATTGTGCATGGCTTTTATCGATTATGAAAAAGCCTTTGATTCGGTGAAACCATCAGCAGTTACCACGGCTCTGAAATCCTGCGGTATTGAAGATGCATACATTAATATTATTAATAACATCTATGAAAATGCAAGTGCAAAGATTCGGCTGTTTGAAAATACAACACACATAAAAATTGGAAAGGGAGTGAGACAAGGTGACACCATATCTCCGAAGCTCTTTAATGCCACATTGGAAAATGTCTTTCAATCACTGAACTGGGAAAACAAAGGGATAAAGATTAATGGAGATTATCTAACCCACCTTCGTTTTGCTGATGACGTAGTCATTTTTGCAACTACCCCATCAGAGCTGCAGAGTATGATCCAGGAACTTGCTGACAAGAGTAAAGAAGTGGGATTAAAAATGAACTTTCAGAAGACAAAAGTGATGTTCAATGCTTTTACAAGAAATGAAGATTTATCGATTGATGGAGAAAAACTGGAGATAACAGATACGTATGTTTATCTTGGACAGCAGATATCAAGTGAGGGTCACATTGATGAAGAAATTAATCGGCGTACAAAACTTGCCTGGAGAGCTTTTGGAAGAAACAGCATAATTTTCAAGAGCAATATGCCATTATGTCTTAAAAGAAAAGTGTTTGATCAATGCATCCTTCCAGTGCTTACGTATGGTGCAGAGACGTGGACCTTAACTAAAAGAGACATACAAAAGCTGCAGACAACTCAAAGAAGCATGGAGAGGTGCATGCTTGGTATAACCAGGAGAGATAAGAAGAGGAACTCGTGGATCCGAAAAATGACGAGAGTGGAAGACATCATGATCAGAGTTAAATCCCTGAAATGGCAATGGGCTGGACATACTGCCAGAAGGACAGACCATAGATGGACAGCCGAAATTTTAGATTGGATTCCAAGGGACAGGAAAAGACCCAGAAAAAGACCACATGGGAGATGGGTGGATGAAATTCGTAAATATGCGGGAGTGACATGGAGGAGACTGGCACAAGACAGACCGTTGTGGAGGAAACTTGGGGAGACCTTCGTCCAGCAGTGGATTGATAATGGTTGACAATGATGATGATGATGATATACAGCAATTAGAACACTTACATAACGCTTTACTCAGATCAATATACTTAATTCTATTTCAACTAAAGAACTTAATTATTTTTCACATCTTCTGAGTTCTTTTGTTTTTACAGACATTTCTGGCCTCTAGATTTTATCAAGGCCTGTTCTCAATGTATACGAACTGTGTTAAAAGTTTTTTTACACAGAATTCAAATTTTATTGCCAGGTTCTTCTTTCAGTTGCCAATTAAATAAAAAATAATTTCCTTATGCATTTTGTAAGTCCAGTATTTTTGAATTAACTTGTTGAAAATGATATTTATAATTTTTGAAGGTTCATTGATAGAACTGTTTCTCTGGATATAAAAATTTCTTTAATTAATCTCTTGTTTTTGTGAGGTTCGTAGTCCCATATTTTAATATTTTGCCATAAAAGTCCATTTTACACACATTGCTGCACATTCAATTGGAATGTACTTATTTTGTCCTCATTGGGATCTGTAATGTTCTAATAATTATTTGTTTTATTAATTTTCCTTTAAATTATCGTATTCTATTGTTATCATGGTTTGCGGGTTTGCAGCGAGTTTTCTGTTTCAATAGCTGTGTACGCTAATACATTTTATTTTTATACAACTCTGGCCGTGCGGGGACAACTGGTTGATCAGTTGTTTGTGGTGTTAATGACCCCATAGATTCTAACTATAACAATATATCTATGGCAAAATGTGTATGGACATCTTAATTTTAGTGAATATTGTGGTCTTGCAATGTACTTTTTCTTGCGTCTAGAACATGAGAACAATGCACCCTACTGAAAATTTGAACTAAAACAAGAAAAAAAATCCATGGTGATATCCACTGGACTTTCTCATAAATAGAGATGTGAAGCTGCTTAAAAAATTGAAAAGTGCTATGGGAACTCCTACTTCCAGCTTGCCGGTTTCTACCAAGGTCAAATCAGTGCATCATGATCAATATATCAGAAAACTGCAAAACATAAAATTTTGTGTTGATGGGGAAGAGTCTGAGTTATACAAAAAAAAAAACATAATAATAATAATCTGAAAAGCTGAGGGGAACACCTAGTACCGGTTCAATTTTTGGTAAATGTGTACTTTAGCGTCCTAAAGTATTTGGTCAGAAAAGTTGCAAAATTAAAAAAAAAAAAAAGAGCAAATTAAAGATGTTTATCGAAAAACTTACCTCCAAGTAGTCCAAGTAGAATGAGTAAACACACGCTGCGGCGACGACCTGAAGCTTTGCTCCATTGAAAGAAAGGTTTGCTGCGGCGTGGAATTCATGAGCAGAAGAGTACAACGGGAATCAGGTATGCTCTTGTCAGGAAAGAGTAACCGAATATACTGCTACGCTAAAGAATGCAGTTTGTAATTCCTGTCTCACTTTTTAAAGAAACATGCAGAGATTGGCTTTGTTCTTTGGCATGTAATTTCGTGATACAAAATAGTAAGTATGCACATGCCTTTCTTGTTTTTAGAAAAGTGTTGAGTAGGTGTCGCATTCTCACCAACGGAAGTTAGATGGCAAGCCTCAAAGTGAAAGTTTGATTACTAAATAAAAAAAAAAGCTTTAATGGAGAAATGAGTTCATGCATGCAACATCAAAGAATTCCATGCGAAAAAACCAAGAAACTGTCTGATTGCGATGTCAAGAACTGACACCGAAATTAACTATTTTCTGTAGCTTAGCACTACACTCTTTCCTGACAACAGCGTACCCGGTTTCTGTTGTACTATTCCGCCGGTGAATATCCTGGCTGCAGCGATTCTTCCTTTCAACGGAGCACAGCTTCATGTCATCGCCTCAGCGTTGTTTAAGGCCTCCCGCAGCGTCTCCTGACTCGTCATACTTGGAGTTCAAATTTTTCGGTAAGCATCTTTAATATTTATCCTAACGATGAAATGTTTTCACCATTTCCCCTTAAATTGCATATTTTAGAATCTGTACGTCACACTTTTTCGAAATTTTACAACTTTTCCGACCAAATAATTTAGGACGCTAAATTACACATTTACCCAATTTTTACCAAAATCTAATGAGCACATAATGACATGAATGTATAAATTGTCCAGTGTCAAACAAAACTGACAATACGATGACAAAGTGCTGTGTTTGGGCACCAGATCTTTTTATTTGTAGTGACTCATTTACTATTCTTTATTTTTAGGAATGAATAAAAATAATTGAAAATTTACCTCCTATATCAGGACGAAACAGTTGGGATTAATATTTTTCTTCTACATTTCCTAGATGCAAAATCATGTATTAGAGAATCATAATATAAAGACTGTGTCACATCACTTTCCAAAGAAAGCAAAGCTAATGATGCCAGTTTCGTTTGTCGCATGGTTGATCGCAAGGGATTTTTCAGTCTTTTCAGCAAAGAAAATTATCTCCCACTTGTACAATTTGAAATCGGTAATGTTATGAACATTCTAAGTGCAGCCTCAGTGTTCGGAAATGTGGCTTCTAAATTGTTTACTTTCAAAGTTTGCAGCATCTGGGGAATGGTTGCATGCTCCCTCATCATTGAGGAGAATAGCAAAAACTCATCGGTAAACTGTTCGCAAGGTCATTGTTATTGTATTCCTGTAATGCTTTTGCCCCTTCAAAAATTTCAGATCTTGATTTTTTTGTAAAAAATTCAAATTTTATCATTATACGTATTTTCATAAGCACTTTTTCTGCTTGGAAGCTGAGTGACTAAAGCATCACAAAGCACATAATGAACCTGAGTTCTAAATATATCCCTTGCACTGAGTTCTATATGCTCGCTGTTACATTCATCTAGGTGTTTATTCTTGGACACTTTCTTTCTTCGGGAATCATGACCATGGTATTGCACATTTTCAGACACTAAGTTTTTAGCTTCCTCTTCATAGACTTCAAAATTTTCCCTCACGAACTGAATGAATTCAATTAACGACTGGAAAAATTTAGGTACTTCAGAAATATTTTCTTTTGGATTATGGCAAGTTTGATTTGCACTGTTTAATCTCTGAAGAATTGTGTCCAAAACTACTGTGCTGATCGATATTTCCATTGTTCGCATTTTCTTCAGCAGCAATTTTGCTTCATCTCTTGTCTGTGGAGAATCATCTTCATTTTCTGACAGAAATACTAAACTTTTCTCTATTTCACGATACGTTTTCCTCACTGATCGTGTAGCTGCAGCATCTGCACACCATCTGGTAACTGAGCGACTCTTCAGTGTGAGTGATGAATTTCCATGTGCTTCCTGGACTTTCTCCTGAAGCATCTTCCAACGGTGAGTTGATGCAGAAAAATAAAGTATAGTTTTTGCAAAAATGTGAAAAAGAAAGAACTTTACCACAACTATCTATGCTACTCACACCAACTAAATTTAAAATGTGAGCAGAACATGGTACATATTCCGCTAGTGTATTGATTTCCCTAATGCGTATTTGAACACCGGAATACTTCCCAAACATGTTGCTGACATTGTCGTAGCTTTCGCCTCTGACAATCATAATATCCAGGCCAGCCTCCTGTAAAAAAGATATCATGGTATTTGTAATGTTTTCTGCAGTATGTCCATGGAATGGAATAAATGTCAAAAACCGTTCTTTTTCTTCACAATCTTTGTTGATATACCTTATGATAAAAGCCAGTTGATCTATATGTGTAATGTCTGGAGTAGAGTCAACTATGACAGAAAAATATTTTGACATTTTTATTTCATCAGTGATGGCATTAAAAACACGTACAGCCATTAATTCAACAAATTCATCCACACATGTTGAAGATAAGTAACTGGTGTTACCACTTCCTGGATTCCCAAATTTTTCCAAGTGTTGAGCTAAGAATAGATCAAATTCTGCAATTAATTCTAAGCCGCCCAGGAAATGTCCATTCTGAACTGATCCTATTGTTTCATCATCCACATACATTGGCAACCCACGAACTGAGAGATACTTAACTGTTGCAACAACTCCAGGCAAAACATTTTGCCAGTACTTGGATTCATTCCGATACTGCATAACTATCTGACAGCCAATGCGTGCAGAAGCATTCATGCGTGAAGAATAGTCACATACTACTTGCCTGTGTGTGTGTGAATTTTCATGCTCTGTAAGACGTTCACTTGCATGCTTCCAGTGAGAAAAACCTGTGGATCCTAATGCTGTAATGCTCCTAGCATACAGTTTGCATATCCAGCAGCATAGTAAATAAGTTCATTGGGATCAAAGAAGCCAGTCGTGTTTTACCTTCTCATTATTTTTATTTATTCTGAAAAAATTACCTTCTGTTAGGAAACTTTTTTACCACAGATATCCTTCCCTGTGAATGCCAGCAACTTCAAATCTTGGACTGGTGAATTGTTCAAAAAGCATTCGCGCATTTCTTCTGTAATTTCTCACCATAAAGCAAGATCCACTCAATTCATTGTGGAATTTGTGCTCTCTTCATTAGATGAATTCAAACGATATCCCAAATTAGGAGCATCTGTGATGTTAGATGATTCTGAAGTCAGATTACTGGCTTCCAAAGACAAATTACACTCAAGAGACTCAACAGTAGCAAAAATTAGAGGAATGTGCAGGACTTTTCGGACCAAGTAAAATACCCAATTTTTTAATGGCAAAACATTCAATGCTACCATGCTGCAGGTCATCATCCTTCAGTTCCAATTGCTTGGCTTTCCATTTAGCACTGCCGGATAAATATGTTCGTTTTGACATAATTTAACCGTTAAATATTTCAACTTAAATATATTGTTACAACTAAAAAAACTTGATTATATATAAAATTAACATATATCCAACATTCCATCAGACTACAAGAAACGCAACGCAAAATACAACCAAGCCATCGCGTTCGCGGTTACAGTTACAACAACGACAAGCAGTGTGCAGGAAGTTGAAGGATCAGTTGAGTTTAGGTACTTCGGAGAAGCAAGAAAAGGTCATGTGAATCAATGGAAGCGATCCTCCTCCTTCTCAATGGCCACTTGAAGGTTATTAAACCACAGGAACTAATTAATGGTCACGTGTTTACGTGAAACTCGAAACTCAAACTCATTGCATGCAAGTAACACATTTATAAACATATGACTCATGAGCATGCAAAAGTAAAAAAAGAAATTTTAAATATACGCACACAAAATTCCCATTAACTACGTACACATTTAATTCAAATTTGGGGGCCCCGTGTTTCGTGTGCCCTCCCGTAAATCAGGGCCTGATGATGACACATCTTTGTGTTTTGGAACAATTCACGTCCTCCATTTATTCGTTCAGTCTTCTCTAAACGGCAAACCAATTACAACAGTTTGAGTACCACTTAGAAATGCCATTGTATAATTTAGTCTTCTCAGTGTAGTGACTCATTAGATCGTAGACTCTCAACTTTTATGACTGATTTCGGACGTTGCACTTAAAATTTTTGCTGTGTCATATTTTTTGGCAAGCCACAAACGAAGTAGAGGTGCACGACAGGAGGAATAAACCATATTTTCTCCAGGGAGGAAACTCGGTTCTCTGATAAGTTTCTGATTATTTTGACATCCACCTCTAGGGAAGACGTGAGCGGATTATTATGCACAAAAATTGTTTCTCTCAGACAGGAATTAAAAGTGTTTTACTTATCATTCATATAAATGAATAGTAGTGAAAAGTATTTCTTAAAAATAATGTTCTACTAATTGCACAGCTTAAATATCTATCTTTTAATTCTACAATGAAAACAATGGTGACTTACGTTGTTGAGTAAATATTTCAATTCTCGTCGTTGGTGGAGTCTCATGTTCTGTGATAACTTTTGCTAAAGATAGGAAAACAAAAGGACAGTGAATTTCAAACATCGTATGTTGTACACGAAATGAAATCTAAATTTACTAATTTTAAATGTGGAGGTGAATAATTTTGTTCTATCGTTCCTACTTTTTGCAAAAATTTGAAGAAGAAACCCCAATAAGAAAAAGAAATCGTGGAGTTGTCGAGTTATATAAAACTTTGCATCCTGTAAAACAATTTGTCGCACAATTTAAGTGGATCCTATGATTTATCTTGACGAGTGGAAAAAGTGTTCACGTTTTTGCTTTGTAACGTATTAGGTGGCATGACGTAAATGACGTACTATTGAGGTTATAGTCACATGGATAATGAAACAGCGATAAGCCAGCTGGCGTAGTTCAGTTAGGAGAACGGCCTATACGCAGCAGGAAGACGTGAATTCGAATTCCACCATTGGCAAAATGGTTATGCTCTACTATGGCGCCCGAACGTAATTAAATCTCCTGGTCGTGAGGTTCGAAAATATGTGTGATAATTCCTCCACACATCATATGGAATGAATAAAAAATTCTTCTTCTGAAGTGCCTTCAAACAGATTGTCGGCGGATCCGAAAACCAAAATTTTTTTACTCCACACCTTTTCAAAGAGTGATGACGTAACGTACTACGCAGCATGACGTAGATAACGTATTACTGCAGGGAGCATGATGAATCATATCGGCAATTTTGCAGCGACAAGCCTTGCAGGCGTAGTTCAGTTGGGAGAATTGTCTATTCCACAGTAGGAAAACGCGGTTTCGGGTTGACAACTGGCGAAAACGTTTTACGCAATACCTAGTTATCCCATAGTAAACATGCAACTTTAAAATTAAATTGCGAATATATAAGATATATCAGCTCTGCACTCTTTCGAAAATTGTCTTTTTCTGTTTCGGGGCTCGGCGACCACAAGGCGCAACTCTAGAAGCCGTAGGAAGTCGCCTGTTTCTGATTTAGAGCCACTAATTTCAGGAAAGGAGGAGAATAGATGCTGTAACCGACCATGACTCATTCAGAGCTGGTACCCGGGTATTGCTCTGCTAGACATATGAGCTTCTGACCACTCGGGGGCATGGATGACTGGTATTAATTGTCAGGAAGATACAATTCTTCCCCCTTAAGGAATCACGTCTTGTTTTTGCCTGTTCGACCTCTTCTGTCTGGTTATTCTTGTCAAACACGACCATTGCAAAAAGCTCTTGCAATATTTCTTAAGCCTCTTACTGCTGATTCTCCATAGTCCGTCTCCAGCACCAGTCGGACCATTGAGAATATTGTTTCTTTCCAATCCAGTGGAACTCTTTTCCTGTTGGCGTCTATTGAATCGTCTTGTTGCTCTGAATTGCTTTGCAACTCTTGAGATCCAGTCTATCCTCGCAGCTCTGCGCTTGATCCAGAAGCACTCATACTTCGTATTCGGAGGTGTCTATTACTGCCAAGCGGGAGGGTCACCCATGGGCTCGCCCCTCTCTCTCGTATTGGCCGAGATCATTCTGCAGGAATCGGAGAGTAGAGCTTTAAACGTGTGTCCACTTAAACCCACGTAGTACATTAGAAACATCGATGACATTCTGATTTTTTGGCTGTATCACAAGGACTTAATTCTCCAGTTTGCTGATGTTTGATCAGCCCAATTTCATTCTATTCATATTAGCATTGGGTATGAATCAGACTGCACCTTCCCATTTTTAGGTATTCTGATAAAACCTAACCCTATTACTAATAGTATTTCGTATTCCGTGTACCGGAAACCAACTGCCACGTTTTCCATTATCCCTAATAACTCTTCTGATCCCTTGAAGTGTACACTCGCTTCGATCCAGTTTCTTGTGAGGCGTGCATTCACACACTCATTGAGACGTGAAGAACTTGATCCATCTACGACATCGCCAGGACGCACGGACACAATAGAGGTGTTGTTCGTAAGATCGTTAACAAGATACTTCAGTCTGATTTCACTACTCTCAGTATGGAAGTCAGACCAGCGCCGTTTGTGAGTTGAACCGATCATTTGCTGAGTGTTTCTTCATCGTTCAGAAATGTGTGTATAAAGTACAATTTAGATTTCAGAACTACCTCCAGTAATATCATGCCATTAAAAAAGAAAGATCATGATTGTGTTCAGTTGTTGAATCGCCATGGTGTGTATTGCATCCCATTAAGACCACTGGACGATTTCGATCAGATCAGATCATACGTAGAGGATTTTAGGAAGAGAGTGCCTGACCCCATTTCTTAAACAACCATTAGAAACAGTAAGCTAGGAAATTTTAACTAGAGTGCCCAATAGGAAAGTGACACGGAAACGAGGTAGAAAGGGGGAGGAAGATGCCCTTATTTATTACCGAGGGGCAAGTTCTAGGGGTCCGACAGCTTGGCGTGCCCATCCCTGGCACGGCGGATATTTAGTTGTTCGAGCGTACATACGTGCCTGCGAGGGCCGCTGGTGGCCTAGTGTTCAACGTTCGTGACTGCCATGGAGAAGACCTCGGGTTCGATCCCAGCAGGTACGAACGCTCGAACAACTAAATATCCGCCGTGCGTCGGATGGGCACGTTCAGCCGTCGGACCCCGGGTACTGGCCTCCCGGTAATAAATAAGGACGTCTTCCTCCCTCTTTCTACCTCGCTTCCGTATCCCTTTCCTATCGGGCATTCTAGCCCAAATCTCCTAACTTTCTATTTCTAAGGGTTGTTTAAGACCTGGGGTCAGACACTCCCTTCCTAAAATACTCTACATCTGATCTGATCTGATCTACCTGCCTGCGATCGAACCTGAGTTTTTTCCGTGGCAGTCACGAACGTTTACTACTAGGCCACCCGCGGCCCAATTTGCACGATTCGGCTGTTGAACTCTCGTACATAAAATCTGCCATGCATTCTTTACGCACGAGAATTGCCAAACACAAGTATTATATTAAGATTAACTTAGAGGCCACTTCACTTGCTCGCATTGTCAAATCTGGTACCCACTATAAGGACTGGAACAAGGTTGGCGTTTTGGCATCACCATTTACACGTAGATCTACGGTTCTCGTAGGCCTATGATCCTCGCTGTTGCAACGATGATTCCCCGGGCCTTATACCGACGCAATGGACAGGATTGATCATGTTTTATTGTGACATATGTCTTTTCCTTTCGCACTCTATAACGAAGTAAATTTCTCCGCCATTTTGGTCCACGCCGAGGCTCGAACCCGGGTCCCCTCATTCCGGAATAAGTGGATTCAGGTTCGATTCTGGGCTTAGACCAAAAATGACGGAGAAATTTACTTCGTTATAATGGCGCCCGAACTATCCGGATGACCTGGCCTTTCAAAATCTCGCAATGGTGTGATGTTATTCCCACACCGCGAGATAGGAAAAATCAGAGAATCCCTTCTCCAGCGCTTCGAGGAATACATGTGTGTGACGTTGCATTCCACACACCAGATTGACTGGGAGTTCTCAAGTGCACGTTCTACAGAGGATGGCTGCCTGCAACGATTCATGGTCACGGCTGACCCGTGGGCCACGCCCTGGCCCTCTTTCGGGGGGGGAGATGTGACGTATCTGCCAGCAGGACGCACACGACATAAAGGCACATAGCAATCAGAATGAACGTCTGCGTAGCTCAGTTGGTAGAGCGACTTGTTCCGGAATAAGCGGACTCGGGTTCGACTCCCGACGTAGACCAAAAATGACGGAGAAATTTACTTCGTTATAACTCATTCGATTAAGATTATATTACCCGTTTGTACCAGTTCAATACTGCTATCGATTATGTCACTTTGATTCACGCTTGCGTATACTCATCTCATTGATTTCTGGTGATTTTGTGTATATAATTCGTGCATCTTGTCCTACCGGTGGTCTTTTTACTTGAGGATGGACTTCGAAAGATACTTCGTGTATCTGGTCCTACCGCTGGTCTTTTTACTTGAGGATGAGGATGGACTTTGAAAGATAATTCGTGCATCTGGTCCTAACGCTGGTCTTTCTACTTGAGGATCGACTTCGAAACACAATTCGTGCATCTGGTCCTACCGCTGGTCTTCTTACTTGAGGATCCACTTCGAAAGATACTTAGTGCATCTGGTCGTACTGCTGGTCTTTTTAACTGAGGATGCACTCTGAAAGAAATTGTATTTTATCTATCTCAAGTAATTAAGCGTTTCAATCTGTGTGTAGATAAGTTTAACATCATTAATCGTGTATGGACGGCATCTTTTTCAATTAGATGGTATCACGATAATTTTTACTTTCGTATCATTGGGGATGCTAGAATGATTTTTTTAAGACGGTGGGTTTCACCTGCGCTTGGCCATATTTCTTTAATTCACTGCTGAGTAGCGTACCAACGACTGTGATGATGGACTATCACTACTATCTGACCGGTTTTGATATTGGGCAGATGGTCAGTGTGAGAAAGATGGGATACTATCAGCGACTGTGTAACATCTAAGATTTCCGTCTGCAACGGTCGCAGGTGATTACCAGGACTGCATCAAAACTGACAGCGGTCGGATAAAAGTAAGCTCGTAAACTTAACATTGACGTCGGAATGGAGTGACACAGTAGAGAATATCGACATTCAACGACTGTTTATGAAAAGACCATTTGGCATACGATCACACAACCGACGTTCCCACCGAATGCTCTTGTTAATAGAACGTCACTCTGCTGTGATGCTGCATTGTACGAAGGAAAAGCGCCAGTTAATCATGGGGGAAAATAAACGGGTGCTAAGTAAGATCGCCATTTAACCATGGAAGACCGTAAACGGGTAGTTTCTTCTAAAACATCGAGGCTGCGGCTCTAACACGCTGTCCGAAGGATGTGTGTGTGTCTGTCTGTTTGTCTGCCTGTGCTTGTTGGCCTGTCAATCTGACGATGTTCATTTCGTCCACAGATTGGGTTAAATGTTTATTACTAGGGGGAGGAAAAGGGTTAAAGGTTCGATTTTAACATAAATTTTTGGGCGCTCGTTCTTAATCATTAATTCACTTCATTTTCTTTATGAAAGAACTGCCTTTCAGTCTGACTGCCCTTCCTAACACTCTCACTCCTTACGGTAGGGGGGCGTCTAATTTCAAAATAGCGTTTGCCACTTTACACTCTCAGGACGTATTTATTACATTTTTCTTGTCTTGCAATTGTCTATCATTCCGTCTGTCCGTCTTTTCAACCACAACTGTAACAATATTTCGTTACAGTGTTCGTGTGCAACAACAACGAGAGCATTATTAGCAAAGCTGCATTCCCCAGTTATAGTAAAGTTTGTTGTTATTAACACAGGGTGGCCAAAAACAGGTGTTACAAAGTAAAGTGCTCTCATCAGGTCACTGAGCTCCATAATTGCGGTATGTTTTTTTCACAGGACAGTGTAGAGATTGAAATTTAAAAACTCCTCACTATTTCCGGAAAACGCCTTTTCAAAATTAAGTCCCTCAGCATGGAGCAGCGACTGTTTATAGTGCACAAATATTACGGTTTTGGAGACACTGGGCCAGTGAAAACCAAATCGTCCACCTCGTAGCACCTCTGCATTTACAACGTGTGACGGTGTGGTGTGGAGGCAGTGTGGCGTGGAGACGGTGTGGTGTGGAGACGGAGTGGTGTGGAGACGGTGTGGTGTGGAGACGGAGTGGTGTGGAGACGGTCTGGTGTGGAGACGGAGTGGTGTGGAGACGGTGTGGCGTGGAGACGGAGTGGTGTGGAGACGGAGTGGGGTGGAGACGGTGTGGTGTGGAGACGGAGTGGTGTGGAGACGGTCTGGTGTGGAGACGGAGTGGTGTGGAGGCAGTGTGGCGTGGAGACGGAGTGGTGTGGAGACGGAGTGGTGTGGAGACGGAGTGGTGTGGAGACGGAGTGGTGTGGAGGCAGTGTGGCGTGGAGACGGTGTGGTGTGGAGACGGAGTGGTGTGGAGGCAGTGTAGCGTGGAGACGGGGTGGTGTGGAGACGGAGTGGTGTGGAGACGGGGTGGTGTGGAGACAGAGTGGTGTGGAGACGGTGTGGTGTGGAGACGGAGTGGTGTGGAGACGGAGTGGTGTGGAGACGGAGTGGTGTGGAGACAGAGTGGTGTGGAATCAACGCAAAACTCATAATCGGACCCATCGTCATCAAAGGAACTGTTACTGGTGCAAGTTACAGACAGCTACTGGCCGAGGAGTTCGAACCACGAGCAAGACGTCATCGGACGGTCAACACCTACTAGTTCATGCAGGATGGTGCACGTCCATATAGAGTTGCTGATGTGTTTTCTGGCTACAGGACACCTTTCACGACCGTATCATCGCCTTGGACACTGCGAGGTCCATTGGACAAGGCATATAGCCCTAACCTGAACTCATGGATTTTTCTGTGGAATTATTTGAACGACCGAGTTTTCAGGGCTGGACCCAAGACACTGGAAAACCTCAAAAAAAAAAAAAAAAACCAATACCGAAGAAATCCAGGCCATAAAATAAAAGACGTGTTGCAGCATGTCATCGGCAATTTCCAGTCCTGTCTGTATACGATGGTTTGTGGAGACGGTGGGCATATCAAAAATGTGTTCTGTTAATTTCACTTAGAGTTTCTCTGAAAATATCAGTAAATTTGATCCAGTAATAACGATGTTGTGTCATTTTACTTTTTAATACCTTTTCTAGGCCACACGGTATTTGCAATAATAAAATGTATCATACATTAATTGATCAGTATTGAATTTTATTCGTAAAGTCAGAAGTTTATTTCAATGGCCTTAATTGTGTTGGATTAAAGAGAAAATATTGTTATTAAATATTTTTCGATTCACATTGCACCACACCAGAAAGTTAAGTAACGCTACAATATTCAGTTTCTTGTTTTATTTTAAATAACGTTTAAAATCATTATATTTTTACATGAAAATCTTAAACAGAAAAGAAAAATTGAATGCAAGCAATGTATTGTAGAATAAAGTCCATCAACATTTTTGTTATGTTATTCCATTCGTTCTACGGACAAAATGAATGTGAACGAAATGCACAGCGGGTGAATTGGTTGCTCGGTTGATTTTTGTGGCGCAAGGGCCATGTTTGGTCAAAGAGCGCCACACACAGGACCATCAAGGAAATATATTTAAAAACGTGGAATAAGATTTAAAAAGCAGGCTAATGTAAAAGTGAAAAATGAGAATGAGGAAAAGTTTAAAAATTAGTTAGCTTAAAAAAGTCAATGTGTTTAAAAAACGAAAAGAAGGAGGATGTATCACTTTAGTCACCCAAGATCAATGCCGAAAATATTGTATCACTTTAGTCACCCAAAATCTCTGCCGTAAATATTGTGCTTATGAAGCTTGTATCACTTTAGTCACCCAAGATTGTATCACTTTAGTCACCCAAGATTTTATCACTTTAGTCACCCAAGATCAATGCCGTAAATATTGTATCATTTTAGTCACCCAAGATTTTATCACTTTAGTCACCCAAGATCAATGCCGTAAATATTGTATCATTTTAGTCACCCAAGATCTCTGCCATAAATATTGTGCTTATGAAGCTTGTATCACTTTAGTCACACAAGATCAATGTGTTTAAAAACGAAAAGAAGGAGGATGTATCACTTTAGTCACCCAAGATCAATGTGTTTAAAAACGAAAAGAAGGAGGGTGTATCACTTTAGTCACCCAAGACCCTCTGCAGCGTGGCTGCACCCTCTTCTAACAAATGGGAACGGAAATGATGAAAGCAATGATCACGAAAACGAATAAAACAACATAGAACGTAAGTGGCAGTGAGTCGGCAATTGCACGTCTCACACATCGGGGCAGTGTCGCCACACAGCAAGGTGCGGTGGGTCAAACAAAAATGCCCAATGCAGTGACTTTCAAGAATAACTTCCTCACGACGGTTTGTTCACAAACTAGATTGCCATAGTCCTATTGTGGTTTGATGGAGACAAGTGTTTTCCTGCCCTGTTGAGACCACAAGGACTGCCACTCAGTCTTGATGAACTGACAGATGCCAGGACGAAAATCTCTAAAACACAGTGACAGTCGAGTGATTGGCATGAAAACGACGGATCTGGAAGAGGCATCCGCCAGCTCGTTACCCCGAATCCCAGCATAGCTAGGAACCCAACAAAAACGAACCGGAATCATGCACCAGCCAATGTCCATAGTAGGCCAAACGTCTCTGGTGACTGGAGAATCATTGCCCTCAGATAAAACTTGGATGACTGACTGGGAGTCAATGCAACGGCAACGATGAGGTTCAAACTGGATGTAACGTAACGGGAGGAGCACCGCATGCACCGCTGCCGAGAAGAATGTAGCTTCCGGAGAAACCCTCTCAGCATAGGCCTCATCACCACACACACAAATGCTGAGCTTACCCAAGCACCAGATTTTGCGCCATCGGTGAAGACATGCATGAAATGGCGATAGAGCGAAAGGTGATCGCAGAAGCAGCCTGTTCAGTTTGTCACGAATACACTGAACAGGGGCAGATGGTCAACAAACAATGCTATTTAAAGGTATTGAAAAATATATTATGGGATTGTGTTCGAAGAAAAAGAGCTGAACTGTGGCCTGACAATGCTCTTCCTGGCTAAGAAATCCATTACAGAATTGGATAATCCACCCTATTCACCTGACTAAACCCCTTGTGATTTCTGGTTCTTCCCAAAAATAAAAACTTCCATCGAAGGGCGAAGATTTTCAGACATTTCTTACATCCAGTGCAACGTGACATGAGAATTTAAAAATATTCTAGAAACAGAGTTCCAGGTATGTTTCCAGCAAAGACAACAGTGCCTAACTAAATGCATAGCTGTGGAAGGGGATTACTTCGAAGGCGACAGTAGATGCTTGTGCCCAGGTACGCACACATTTTCTATTTAGGTGCATTAAAGGAATTAAATTGTCACACCTCGTACATGTAGCTCAAAACGGGATTGCTTTAGACTCGGTGATGTGGGTCCACTTTCTGAGGACCGACATCACTTGAGATTTGTAAAGGGTATGCTTAAAACAGAAACAACTGCGTGACCCTGGTAACAAATATGTATTTTGCAAATAATTTTCATTTATCAGTATTCGTATGCTTCTTGATTTCTTCCTTTTTCCATTCAAATTCATTTAGGGCAAAATTACTACGTGCTAGAGCAATTTAAATTAGAATAATTCTTCCATCACGCAGTGCATACGTATCTCTGTCTTAAAAACATATTGGGGTTCAACACTAACAACTTCTTTTTAAGAACCATATGTATTTATCCAGAGGCGCGAAAATATCTCAGAAGTAACTGCAACAGTATAGAGACAGGGATTAATAATTTCTCTTCCTCTTACAACTTGTATATTTAACTAAAACGAAATGGAAACAGATTTTCATCAGTAATAAAGTATTACAACAGAAATTAAAAATATTCCCCATGTACTTATTTATGTACTCAAATTCATATAAGGAAAGCATTAACATTATGTAATACACGAATTTCATTTTCGAGAAAAAAGTCCGGTATTAATGAAAGAAAAATTGCTTCTCACGAAATGGGGAGAATATACAATTGCGAGAATAAGGTTATCCTACCTACAAAGTAACCTAAATTAACGAATTCGGTTAAAAAGATACTTTGCAATGCTTTTACCCAAATCAGTAGATTCGAATTAGTTAGGGTTTAAAAAAGTTCAACAGTGAACATAAATTCGAAGATAGGCATACTTACGTTCCTGAGTATATACGACAATTCTTGTAGTAGGGGAGTTTCATGTTCTGTGAAAGCTTTGGCTAAAATGTAAAAAAGAAATTATTTGGTTTTAGTTCATTTCGAATGATGATATCAAAGGAAAATTATGTTCCATAATGTTTCACATATCTATGAGTAAGATAATACATATCTAAAATAAAAAGTGTTTATAACATTTCTTTTATTTTTAAATAAAACTACAAGAGTTATGCTTTAATTGTTTAGACAACAATAAAAAGGACAAAATTACTTAAGAGCTTATCTACGGAGGTTTAAAACCCTATATAAATAGTGTCTGTTAAGTAATAAGACAAAAATTGTTATATCAAATCAAAAAAACTATATTTTGAATTGTCACTTACACAAATTCAAAATAATTTCCCTCCCACGCCACACAACGATAAGATTTTCGTACAGGTGTTCCGGAGGCACGGTGGAAGTCTTGAACCGGAATCTCCTTCAATCTGTTGGTCACACTCGCTTGAATATCTTCAATGTCGCTGAAGCGCTCGTCTTTCATGACACATTTCACCTTTGGGAAGAGGAAAAAGTTTGAGGGAGCCACATCTGGCGAGTAGGGTGCATGTTCGATCCCACAAAGCGATTTCCAAGCCAGAAATGGCTTCACAGGCAGCGTATATTGTGCGGGCGCGTTGACAGCGCCGGTGTCGCACGTTTGGTCGACATAACGATTGATCGACACCCGATTGGTCGACATTAACGATTGGTCGACATAACGATTGATCGACACCCGATTGGTCGACATTAACGGTTGGTCGACATAACGATTGATCGACACCCGATTGGTCGACATTAACGATTGGCCGACACCCGATTGGTCGACTGTAACTAATAGTCGGCAGCACGATTGGTCGACATTAACGATTGGTCGACAGTAACTATTGGTCGGCAGCACGATTGGACAACACCCGATTGGTCGACAGTAACGATTGGTCGGCAGCACGATTGGTCGGCACCCGATTGGTCGATAGTAACGATTGTTCGGCAGCATGATTGGTCGACAGTAACGATTGGTCGGCAACACGATTGGTCGCCATAACGATCAGTCGACCGTAACGACTGGTAGACAGCACGATTGGTCGACACAACGATTGGTCGATATAACCATTGGTTCAAAGGATTATGGTTTACATTCGTTTGCAGCGGTACCTCTCATAACGTACTGATCTTTTAAAACGTAAGGTTCATTTTTGGAAATAATATCTTTTAGAATGTAGTCCTCAGAACGTACAGTATTATAACATATTATTTCCAAATAGGCCCCTGTGTCATCTTTTGTACTCTAAGTGATATCGACATAAGGTATTCTGAACGACGTTGTTTCCGAAAGGGCCCCGGGGCACTTTAGGTATAAGCACCTTGGGGAAACTGCCACACATAATTCGGAAACTCGGAAAATTGCCTCACCGGTAATTTGCCACAAATTCAAAGCGTTTCTCGGACGAACGGCGCTTTGCGCTCGTCCCCTTAATGAATACCATGTGGCAATTTTCCGGCGGTGCAGTTTTCGGGTGGGACAATTTTTCTGTGTGTGGCAATCTTCCGGTGGGGAAATTTACCGCCAAACTGTTTGCACTTATACAAATTTTTTTTCCAAGTTCTGTTGACCATTTTATGTCGACCAATGTCGACTAATCGTTATATCGACCAGTCGTTACTGTCGACCAATCGTTATGTCGATCAAACGTGCTGTCAACCAATCGTTATGTCAACTAGTCATTTCTGTCGACCAATCGTTATGCCGACCAATCGTTACTGTCGGCCAATCGTGTGTCGGCCAACCGTTTGTCGACCAATCGTTATATTCCCGATAGTGCGAGCAAACCTCGAATAAATCTTCCTCTTATGCAGATCTTTTTCTAAGATTACCCTGGCCGTTTCCTTACCGACACCAAGCTGTTCAGCGAATATCCCAGTGGTTATTCGCGTGTCATGGGCACAATTTCGCTAACCCGAACCACATTTTCATTTGTCATTGCAGAAACTGGACGTCCTGTGCGGGGTTCATCATCGAGGGACTCCCTCCCATCCTTAAATGTTGAGAACCAGCGGAACACCTGTGAACGGCTCAGACAGTCATCGCCGTAAACTTTTTTTTGGGGACTTTAAAACACTTTCGTGGCAGTTTTCTTTAATTTACAGTAAAACTTTATCACCGCTCTTTGCTCCACTGCGCAACTTCTGACACGCTCAACTTCTGACACGTTACTTTAATTGAAAAAGCTGTCCTGTAATAAATCAGTCTCATTACTTAATGGGCCCACTGTGCATAATGCCTGGCTGAAATAACAGAGATTTTAATATTTCAAAACGATGTGCGGCCTGTGTCATACCAAAAAAAATAGTTCATTGGTTATTCGGTCACTTGATTAGAGAGACCTCCCTACAAACATATTTCAGTGAAATCCGAGGAGTACATGAAGACATCTTCTTATTTGTTTTTGATTCGCTTTTTTTTTTTTTTTTTTACATTTCGAGGTTTAACGACCTCCGTGAGCAAATCGGTGGGCTATAAACAGGCACTCGTCCCTAATTTACGGTCACTGGTTCTAGGGAAGGGAGAGAAGCAATGTCGTAAGACAAATATATCCATACCTCGCGGGATTCGAACCCGGACCCATCTCGGACGAAAGTCAGCACTTAGACCATTTGCGCTACCGGGTCGGCCGCGTTTCCCCTTTAAGGGGGTTCGGTAGGTTAATATGGGAACAAAAATAGATTTTTGTATTATTGTTTATTTCCACTGCATGAATCATTGGCTTTAATTTGTTACCTTATTTGTACTTATCCTACTGATAGAACAAAAGTTATGCCATAAATGTGGGTACATGTCAGACGGGTTTTCGCGTGTTGCCCCTTCATTTGGTATTTGATCTCAAGCTACATCGTGTTTTTTATAGTACTACATATTCCACAGTTATAAGGACAGAAAACGGAAGTCCATATTTCAGAATCTGGTTTACCCTGCACTGTTGAAAAAATATCTGCATGGGAAAAATCAAAACCCCAACGAATCGGTGAAAACGGTCATTTGGTCAAGAGTGTCGAAACCTGCCTTTGTAGGGTTTAGTACTATTGTATTTGGAGTGCATGATGCCATCCTAAACTTTAACAGAGGGAATATATCTAAATGCATGGTTTTGCGACAGCTTGAGATCACTGTCAGCAAGAATACGGGACCAGTTCTGGCGGAGCTCGATAGTCTGCGGGTGAGAAGGGGTGAGCGTGTGTTGTCCGCAGTCCATAAAAAAAGCAAGATAACAGCGTGCAAGTGCCAAGAGGAAGCTTAAAGAGGTGTTCCACGAAGAAGAGGGACCAGATAACCCCTCCTATGATGCTGGAATGCACTGAATCTACTGTTGTGTGGTATGCGTTAGCTCAATAAATTTCAATTGCATATTTCCGAGAGTTGTATTTTTGAACATTAATCTCAGAACCTATAAAAGATACAGCTTTGAAATTTGTAGCACACGTTTGTCTCTTGTGCCTACAGACATTAACATAAGATTTTTGTAATGTGATGTTTTGGTATCCTTGTATACATTTTTAAGTTTCATTTTTACAACGTTTTTAGTGGTTCCTGAAATAAAAATTATACAATGACAACTAAAATTAATTTTAAGAAAACCTTGTGTTCAAGTGTGTCGCAGTATGTAGCAAACAACCTCTGAAATTTTCAGCCACTTCTTTCTAGTGGTTTCGGAGATAACGGGTCTTCAATATGTTACAGTTAACATGGCCGAGATACAACTTACCGAACCCCGTTAAAAACCACGATTCAAAAATGTTGTCGCTCAGAATACCACAACGCCCGAAAATGTCGGCTGCTCGTTTCCGAAATTCTTTCCCCTCCCATCTGTAATAACAAAAGAAGGATTAGTGCTAGGTCACTACTACACGAAACTTCCGATCTTTATGCTTGACGTACGTTGATCTTCGGACTTTTCCCTGGGGACAGTGCATTATTATACTGAGAGCTTTAGACAGATAGGTTGGTTGGTTGGTGGTTTTTTTGGCCCGAGGGGCCAAAGAACAAAGAAGAAAGAAGCTTAAAAACATGGTATGATGGTTAAAATTGGCAGACAAATTCTCCCTTCCCTCCATAAACTCCACTTTTGGGACAGTGCAAAATATCACAGAGAAAAAAAAAAAAAAAGTTCAACTGAGCGATGCCAGAACGTTGAGCCCCGAAACAAACCAACTCATGGTTCATTTCTTTGTTTAGCGAAAAAATAATGACAACTAAGGGTTACTTCTGCTAATCCCTGAGAAGCTGTGCAAATTCAAAGAACATGGGGGTGAGAAATCCTAATCATGCTATCCGGGCAACTCCGGCGCTTCTGATTGTTTGCAGGTAAGGGCGCGTTGGGAGCTCTGGACGCTAAAAGGATAACCACCACCATGAGCAACTCAAATGGAAATGAGCAGTCGTCGGTTTCTAATTTAGAGACATTGGTTCCAGAGAAGGAACAGATCCAGCGCCGTGAGAACAACACAATTCCGTAACACCCATGCTTCATTCCGTATTGGAACCAGGGACTATCTCGCAGCACTGTCAAAGGTCAGCGACTCGGTAAACTCGGTCTCCTGGGCGGCAATTTGAGCCTCCACTAATCGTCACTCGGGGCTACGTCAACATATTTTACGAGCAAAGGAAGCGTGAACCACACGTCAGAAGCCTGGGCTGTTAGTGGTAAAAGTAGCACAAAGCGAAAACTGTACAGAAAAGCCCTTGCTGCAAAAAATGATAATCAACATCTCATATTGTAGATCTCTGTCTTAAGCTGTAATCACAAGGCGCATTAGGGATGATAACCAAAATCGTCAGTTTAGGACACGAAGGAGTCATATTCGTGGCTCTGTAAGAGTCGTGGGAGCTATATTCTGGCTCCGTAAGAGTCTTTCATACGAGTGGACCCAGGTTCGAGATGTGTAAGAAACATTGGTGGTGTGTTTGACATACGGCAGTGACTCTCTCCCTGCCCTGGAAGCAGTGGTCCTAAACGGCTTATAAATCTTAGAGATTTTTTCCGACTGGGTATTTCACGACCACCGTGGTCAACTAGATATGCGATAAGCAGTCGTCCGTCCCTAATTTACGGTCACTGGTACCAGAAAAGGAAAGAGCCAGTGCTGTAAGACAAACAAAACATCCATACGTTACCGGGATTTGAAACCCGACCCATTTCGGGCGAATGGTCTGAAGCCAGAGCTTAAACCACTGCTTCGCCGCGGCGGTACACTATATTTTGGGTAAAGTTATCCTGGAAATGGGGCGAAAGCTACGGTTCCTTTTCATTCCCAGTATTACTCCGCACTAATGGTGTGTAGTTAATCTTCACTCGGAAATTATGCGAGGGAGCCTGCTTCTCCCACAAGCCCTCAGGGTTGTCTGTCACCGTGATCGGAGACCGACCCCACTATTTTAGCACCATGTCCCAGTGCCCTGACCATATCCCCAGTACACCCCCCTCCGCACACGTTGCAGACCGGTAGACAAGCAATTTATTTCCATCTCTCTCCTCTCCCTCTCTCTATCTTTTTCTTTTTTTCTTTTTTTGAAGTGTTACAGACAGAACGTGTAGCTTTTTTCTTTTAAAATTAAATTATCTTTGCTAAATACGGGAAGAAGTCTTAAGTGGCCTAATTTTGTTTTCACTTATTTTTTTCGATTTTTTTTTGTATTTCATTTATTTACTTACTGCTTGAAGATTACCAACTGTGGAATTCAATTAAAAGTATTTTCACAATGTCATCAGTTATGGGTAAAATTTCGTTCTTCCCAAAATTTTGCATTCATTACATTTTTTTATAACAGATACCCATTAAATGTGTATGCAATTTTAACTACCCTATGTTGTCATAAATACTGGACAAGAGTCAGTCTCTGTGATTAATGATATTTTAGGGTTCACTGTAAACTGCCACACAAGAACACTGGCGCACATCTTTCAGCAACTTGGAAAATTGCCACATATTGGAAAATTACCACACAGGAAATTGGCACACAGGAAAATTGGCACACAGGAAAATGGCCACGCAAGAAAATTGCCACTCAAAAAATCTACACGTTTTTCATTGAGGGGCCGGGCACAAATTGCTGTTGCTACGAGAAGCACTTTGAATGTGTGTCAGTTTTCCAAGTCTCCGAATTATGTGTGTCAGTTTTCCAAGTCTCCGAATTATGTGTGTCAGTTTCCTAAGTCTGCGAATTATGTGTGTCAGTTTTCCAAGTCTCCGAATTATGTGTGTCAGTTTTCCAAGTCTCCGAATTATGTGTGTCAGTTTTGCAAGTCTCCGAATTATGTGTGTCAGTTTTGCAAGTCTCCGAATTATGTGTGTCAGTTTTGCAAGTCTCCGAATTATGTGTGTCAGTTTTCCAAGTCTCCGAATTATGTGTGGCAGCTTTCCATTCCAAGGTGCCTAACGACGGGAAGGAACTCTTTCCTTTGTCTGAATTTTCATGCGGGTTCATACGCGTTTAGGGCAACTGCCCACAAAAGTTCAAAGGGAAGGGGGCTATAAAGATAGTCGTTTCTGAGCCTATATTGAGAACTGAATTGGGAACTACAAACAAATTTCGAGAAAACGTTCTATGTAAGACAAGCGGGAATTGTATTTTAATTTGAAGAAATAAATTGCCGAGGGATCCGAGATACTTGGGTTGGGGGGGAGGCTCTACCCCCAACTTCTGTAATTTTATATTCTGGACTGCTGAAGTCTGTCAGTGTAACAAGGATGTTCCCCTTAAAGCTTCTGCGATGCCCGTAAGTTTTGGGGGCGGGCTTGCCCACAAAATGTAAAAATTAACGTAGAGCTGTAAACATTGGTACCATGCTTTATACACTGGGTGGCCATTTTATTATGACCACCTGACAGTTTTAAGCAAATGAGCTATGGCTGCACGCTGTTGCCACCTGAGGGCTAGGTTAGTATAAAAAAGGAAAGCTTAGTGTTTGCGACAGTAGTAGAAGTGATTTTTGGGTGACGAGATGGGGAAAAAATGCGATTTGACGGACGTTCAACGTGGGATGATTGTAGGAGCTCGGAGCCATGGAACGAGTATCACCGAAACCGCCTCATTGGGGAAATGTTCCAGAGCAGCTGCTGTTAAAGTGTTTAAAGACTGGACTGTCAGTCAAAAAACTGGGTTTCTATGTGCAACGTGTGGTCTTCATCGACTAGTGACTGCTTGGGCGGAACGGAGAGTGTCCAGACTGGTACCAGACAACAGAACGGCAACAGTGCAGCAAATTTCAGACCATCTTAATCAAGGATCCCCTCAAATGATCTCTGCACGCACTGTTCCCCGTACACTACATCGGATGGGATATGGCAGCCGAAGGCCTGTTCGAACACCTTTGCTGTCTACAGTTAACAAGATAAAACGTCTCCAGTTCGCACTGGAGCACAAGGATTGGACAGTCGGTAGTTGGAAACAAATTATGTGGTCCGATGAATCACGTTTTCAGTTGCACCATGCCGATGGCCGAGTGAGAATTTGGCGGAAACAGCACGAAAGCATGGACCCCAAATGCATTGCTACAACCCTTCAAGCTGATGCAAGCTGATGGAGGCAACGTTATGGTGTGGGGAATATTTTCCTGGCATGCTTTGGGCACTTTAATTAGTGTTGATCAACGTCTGACTGGCACATCATATCTAAACATCGTTGCGGACCAAGTGCATCCAGTCATGTGGATGGTTTATCCTAATGGCGATGGCTGCTTTCAACAAGATAATGCGTCCTGTCATAGTGCTCGTATTGTACAGGATTGGTTTCAGGAACATGCCGGTGAGTATACTTTGCTTAGGTGGCCCCCACAATCTCCAGATCTCATTGTCATTGAGAAGTTGTGGGATGAAGTTGAACGAGCCATCAGGCAGCTGGATCCACAACCCTGCAATCTCGCACTCCTGGAAAGTGCTATTCATCAAGCATAATCTCAGATCGCATAAACCTCATATCAACATCTCGTGGAGTCCATGCCACGAAGAATCGACGCAGTATTAAAGGCAACAGGTGGCCCAACGAAGTACTGAGGGGGTGGTAATAATAAAGTGGCCACTCAGTGCATAATAATTCTGTATACGACGACGAATTTTCAGGGTGGACTCTACTTGCGGGTACACTCTTCCCCCCGAGAAATTTAGTGGTCTGTAAAACAGATCCGAGGTGTTTGGGTTAATAGGTACCTCCAACTTCCGTAATGTTATATTCTGGACCGCTAGAGTCAGTCAGTGTATCCGGGATGTTCACCCTGAAGAACTCTTAGAAACAGGAAGGGGGAGTTGAATTCACCCCACCCTCCTGAATATTCGTGGTCGTGTACAAAATCATTATATAAAGCATGGTACCAATGTTTACAGCTCTACGTCAATTTTTAAATTTTGAGGTGAAGCCCCCAAAGCTCGCGGATGCTTCAAGGGGAACATACCGGACACAATGACCGACTCTAGGTCCAGATTATAAAATTACGGAAGTTGGGTGTAGAGTCCCCCAACCAAAGCACATCGGATGCCTCTGCCAATTCTTGCTTGACTTACATAGAACGTATCCTTGAAATTTGTTTGGAGTTCCCAATTCAGTTCTCAATATAGGCCAAGAAACGTCAATCTTTATAGCCCCTGCTCACCCTTGAACTTTTGTGGCCAGTTGCCCTCTAAACTTGTATGAACCGGCATGAAATTTCCGACAAACAAAAAAAAGAGCTCCTTCTCGTCGTTAAGCCCCATAGAAAATTGCCACACATTCAAAGTGTTCCTTGGAGGAACAACAATTTGTGTATGGCCCCTTAATGAAAAACATATGGTAATTTTCTTGTGTGGCAGTTTTCCTGTGTGGCAATTTTCCGAGCTGCTGAAAGATGCGAGGCAGTGTTCCTGGCAACCATATTTTAGCTATTGTTCAGGTTTAAATAATTTTTGTGAATAAATGAAATATACTGTACGAATATTATTTAAGTACATATAAAATATAGTCTGAGTAATTTTTTTAAACTATTCGTTGTACTGCTGGTAATCAAAGTTTGAAAAATTAGCTAAATATTCAAAAGACTTACATTTTCATATACATATTTCCTCTTCTTGGTATTGAATTCATAAAGCACAATTCACTCACGCTAACCCTACTCCCACCTTCCGCACCGGTTGCTCTGAAGAAGGCAAAGGTTCAATCCCATCGACGTCATTATCTGAAGAAACCGTTGTGTCGGATTCTCTAACAGCAAATTCAACGCGTTCAACACGGCTGTCTACGATCTCGTCTAAAGTCCATATCTTATCCTCCTCTTTGATTAAGTGATTGACATAATTACTCCAATGTAAAGCCGTCACTCGGTTAAAGCCTTCATAAGTCAGTTTTTCAATTTCTGCAGCTTTGAATGTGCAATTTTCAGTTCTCACAAGTCCTTTGACCTGATTCCATACATCCTCGATTGGATTCAACTGGCAGTGATATGGAGGCAAGCGAAGAATTTTATGTCCATGTATTTGAGCAATGCTGTCGATGCGATGTGCTTCGTAGCGACTATGGACATTCGAAACAAGCTTCATGAGCTCAGCTTTTAACATGACCGAATCCCACGTAATCTGTTATGAAGTCAACCACTCCTGGATGACAGATTTCTTCGTTGTTTTTGTCGGTATACTTTCAACGTGGACGCTGTGATAAGGGGCATAATCCGAAACAATAATGCTGATTGGATCGATATTTGGTAATAACTTGTTGATGAACCAATTTTCATAATGTTCGCCATTCATTTGACCGTGATAGTCTCCTGTGGGTTTTTTATCAAGGAAAATTTCCCATGCAGTACCCACAAATTATTTTTCATTACCAGCATGAATAATTATTAGCCTGTGGCCTTTACCAGAAGGAGCTTTTAAGCCAGATGAAAGGCCGCGGAGAAATGCCTCTTCGCTGGATTTAACAGTTGTGTCTTGCCAAACTGTGATTTTTGTGTGCCCAAAATGTACCCATGTTTTGTCGATGTAATACACTGCCGGACAATTGCGAAGGACGGATGAAAATAGCAACGATAGCAACCATAAAATGGAAGGCAGGAAAATGTGGAAATTAGCATAAGTGCGGGATACAGTAAGACGTGTTGTGCGTATGCAAATTTTGGATTGCCGAACTTGTTCGTGACGTCATAGCGCTGAGAGATATAAAGGATTTGACGCGTATTGACCATTGTTGTTCAAACGCAAAGTTGAAAGGGAAAGAATCAATTGACGAATTTGCAATTTTCAGTATGTCTTCCCGACATCACCTAGATGATTTTACGCGTGGCCGTATTATTGGCAAGATTGAAGAAGAGCGAAAAATAACAGATGTTGCCAGGAAGTTTGACGTCAGCCACAGTGTTGTTTCAAGGCTTTGGAAATCATTTCAAACAAATGGAGAGTGTAGCAAACGTCACGGGGGAGGTCGTGTTCGCAGTATGACACCTGCAGAAGATCGGTACATAGTGCTATCAACAAAATGATACCTGCGCAAAAACTGTCGCCAGACGTTTGCATGAAGGAGGACTATACGCCCGCCGTCCTGTTGTGTGCATCCCATTGTCCAGACGTCACCGTACCGCCCGTTTGCAATGGTGCCATCAACATCGCAAATGGACTGGTCTGCTGTCCTCTTCTCAGATAAGAGTAGATACAGTCTATCGTCTGATTGTCGACGACAACTGATCTGGCGTGATAGTGGTACTGCATATTGTCCAGCAAACATACAGGAAAGGGACCGATATCCGACATGTAGTGTCATGGTATGGGCTGGCATCATGATCAATGGCCGTACGTCCATCTATGTGCTTCCAACTGGAACTATGACTAGCCAACGATACATTAATGATGTTCTGCTACCTCATGTTCGCATGTTCCGTGGTGCTGTCGGTGAAAGATTCATTTTCATGGACGACAACGCAACATGTCATCGAACAGTCGCTGTCCAGAAGTGTCTTGAGAGCGATGATATTCAACGCCTCGTGTATGGCCAGCACGTTCTCCAGATCTGAATCCCATTGAAAATGTGTGGGATGCTTTCGGGAGGAGTCTTGCTGGTCGCCAATGCCCTCCAATAAACAAGAACACCCTCATCCGTGCACTGACAGAGGAATGGGATAAATTACCGCAACAGCTGCTTGATAATGTTGTGCAAAGCATGACACGACGTGTGGAATCTTGCATCGCCCTCCATGGTGGCCATATCCCGTATTGACATCTTACGCCGGAACGCCTGCGGACGGTAATTGCATTTTTTTCACGTTTACGTATTCTGCACAAAATGGCCTGTTTGTCCCTTGAACATGTTCCAAAGCCTTCTGGATTTCAGAGCACAATAAATTGTCTTTCTTGTAATGTCCTGGCATTCTGACATTATTTTATTTCTCTTGGCATCCAACCACACTTACTTTTTTATGCGCTATATAGCCGTTTATGATCCGTCCTTAGCAATTGTCCAGCAGTGTATATGGACCTACCCTGAGAACGATGATACCGAATTTCTCTTATATATCTCCGACGCCATTCTTGGGCATTGTCACGCTCGATCGACACTGATATCTGTTCCCGCTTGCTGTACTTGAATCCCCAGTATTTCATAATGTTCCTCACAGTTGTAACCCAAAGTGTACACACCTCATCATCTTCATTAACAGCCGACATAACTTTGATTGCTGTTGGAATTTCATTCCGGAAGAACTTACTTTTTAAGTGCCAGTCAAAGTGTACTTTTTAAGTGCCAGTTACCGTTTCAGCCGTGTTTGGGTTTTAGCCCTTAACGGGCGTTTTTTCCCTTGGGTAGAAAACGCACCGTTGGGTCTAAATTCAACCTTCATTCTCGCAATGCTGCGACTTGAAACACCAGTGAGTTCTGCCATAAGAATTGTTATTTCATTTCCCGATTTATTCGGCGAATGTTTTTCCATCAGTTTAGTGAAAACATTCATAACTATCAGCTTAGCAGAGCTTCTTAATGGTTTCCCAGCTTTATGCGGCTGAAATGCACTCGAGTGACCGGCAGATGTCATTTGAAAAACTCGAGAAGACAAAAGAGTGTTTTAAAACAACAATCAAGAAGGAGAAACGCGAAATGCCCTCGGAAACACTTTTCTTGCCCTTATCCTTCCGCTAATGACCCCCACACCCCCACATCAATAAATATCTCCTGGGTTGACGGCTTAACTCTGACCTAAACAAGAATGTTGTGACAGAGGACCATCAGTGACGTCACCAAAACTCGAATATCTGTATTTTTTAAAAATGCCGCTGAAACTGAAACCTGATTTTTTTAAATGCACATACACACAACGTATTGAACATTTGTGTACATTTTAGTGCCTGTTGAGCTAGAGTACAAGCTTTTAGACTAGAACTATTTTATGCAGTGGAAGTATACACTCTGTAGCCTTCCTTCCATTGCCAGGTTAAGTTGGCTCCGAGGCCCGCGTATAGATTTACTCACGGTGGTCGTTAAAACCCGAAAAAAGGGTTAAAGTCACACTCACTCGTAAAGTATGCAAACATTTTAAAGCAAAGGGTCAAAGTGACTGTAAATCTATCTGCAAGTCTCTTTTCTCTCTCTCTCTCTTTCATGATCATAATACAGTGTCTGGTCTAAAGTATCAGGACACTTGCGTATCCAGAAGCTCCTTATAATAGGAAAGAAACTAATATCCAGTTAGTCCGCTCCATTGCATGTACCACAACCTCCATTCTGTTGGAAAGGCGTTCCACTACACAGGGGCCGCGGGAAACTGAAGTTCGTTGACCGGGCACGAAATTTCGAATCGTGGTTCAGCCCCTCCCTTCCCGCTTTCTGGAACAAACGGAAGAAAAACAATACCTAAGGAGCTTTGTTAGGGATTAAGACCACCTGCTCCCTTACCTAGAGGAACGTTCTAAGGCACATCACAACAAAAAACAAAAAATCGCACATATGCCAAAAAACTTTTTTGGCTAAAATTACTGAAATTATTGACCGGGCACGGGCTATTCCACCGCCACAGCCACAGCCACTACATATTGGTACATTACAGCGCGAAATGACTTTTATTCTACCACAAGGGCGTTAGTCACTTCGGCCACCGCTATAGAGCATTGGCCTGGCTAGCAGTTGGCTTTCGAATTTGTCTCAAAAGTGTTCCATGGGGTTGTGATTGAGGCTCTGTGCAGGCTAATTAATTTCTTCCTCACTCATCATATTAAATCATTCCTGCACTGGAAAGAAAAGGGCCATCGCAGAACTATTGCCATAATGTTGGGAGCACATAATTGTCGAAAATATAATTACAGGCAACAGCGTTAAGCTTCTCTAGTTCTGGAAGATGGGAACCTAGCACAAACCATAAAACAAAAAGCCCCAGGGCCTGATGCATCCCATATTAATATTCAAAGACCTAAGTATTTACAGATTAAAATTAAGCATTATTATATACTGTTTCGAATCATTTAAAAATTCATAAAACTAACAAAATTATCCGCTACACAATTAGATTGAAAGTTCTCTGGCTTATGACCATTCGTCCGAGAAGGGTCTGGGTTCGAATACCGGTGAGGCATGGATGTTGTGTTTGTCTTATGCCACTGTCTCACTCCCTTCACTGGAACCAGTAGCCCTAAATTAGCGATGGGCTAAATTAGCGATGGGCGACTACTTATAGCCAATTGAGTAGCTCACGGTGGTCGTTAAAACTTAAATTAAAAAAAAACAAGTATGACTGTTACAAAACGTCCAAAACACAATTTCACTGCAACTTTACCAATTTATGTATGGTTTCAGGAGTGGCTACAACACTATAGATCATATCCACGTACTGAGAGAACTAATTGAAAGAGCGAGGGAATATGAGCTTCCATTAGCATGGCTTTTATCGATTTTGAAAAGGCATTTCATTCGGTAAAACCGTCAGCAGTTACAATGGCTTTGAAAACCTATGGTATTGAAGATGCATTCATTAATATTATTAATAACATCTATGAAAATGCAAGTGCAAAGATTCGGCTATTTGAGAATACAAAACCCATAAAAATTGGAGAGGGAGTGAGACAAGGTGACACTATATCTCGCAAACTCTTTAATGCCACATAGGAAAATGTCTTTCAATCACTGAACTGGGAAAACAAAGGGATAAAGATTAATGGTGATTATCTAACTCACCTTCGTTGTGCTGATGAAGTAGTCATTTTTGCAACTACCCCATCAGAGCTGCAGAGTATGATCCAGGAACTTGCTGCCAAGAGTAAAGAAGTGGGATTAAAAATGAACTTTCAAAAGACAAAAGTGATGTACAATGCTTTTACAAGAAATGAAGATTTATCGATTGATGGAGAAAAGCTGGAGATAACAGACACGTACGTTTATCTTGGACAGCAGATATCAAGTGAGAGTCACATTGATGAAGAAATTAATCGACGTATAAAACTTGCCTGGATAGCTTTTGGAAGAAACAGTATAATTTCCAAGAGCAATATGCCATTATGTCTTAAAAGAAAAGGGTTTGATCAATGCATCCTTCCAGTTATTACGTATGATGCAGAGACGTGGACCTTAACTAAAAGAGGCATACAGAGACTACAGACAACTCAAAGAAGCATGGAGAGATAAATGCTTGGTGTAACCAGGAGAAATAAGAAGAGGAACTCGTGGATCCGAAAAATGACAAGAGTGGAAGAGCAAAATCGCTGAAATGGTAATGGGCTGGACATATTGCCAGAAGGACAGATCATCGATGGACAGCCAAAATTTTAGACTGGATTCCAAGGGACAGTAAAAGACCCAGAAGAAGACCACATGGGAGATGGGTGGATGAAATTCGAAAGCATGCGAGAGTAACATGGTGGACACTGGCATAAGACAGTCCGTTGTGGAAGAAACTTGGGGAGACCTTCGTCCAGCAGTGGATTGATAATGGTGGATATTAAAAGAGCAATGAATTAATCAAAACTTAAACAAGAATCAAGACAAGGTGTTGGATATTAATTATTATACTTACTTTCTGGAGTGTACCCCACCATTCGTGTAGTTGGTAGAGATTCGTGTTCCGTTATAACTCGAGCTAAAGAGAAATAAAGACACAGGACTCAATACATACATTCAGGTGGAAAAAGTATTAAGATATAATAGAGTGATATTTTTATGACACTGTGCTACATCTAAGGGTATATGAGGAGAACATGCCCACGGAAAATATCCCACAAAAATATTTCCCCAAAATGAAATGCTTACTTCTCTGAAATAGGAAAACATGCCCATTTCTTGAAAAACGGAATATACTCCAGCTAATGACTATTATAGTCTGCTATGTCTGTTAGGAACATGGGGTTTTCTTTTGTTTTGTTTTGTTTTGCTTTTTTCTTAATTTCATGGAAAAAAATACCTTAATTTCAACAGAGCAATATTCAAATCTAGTCAGAAAACTTCTTATGCTCAAATACATAATTTTATCTAGCATTACAAGAGCATCGTTGTTTGTTCCCAAAGTAACCGGTATCATCTGCAAGAAATCTTCAAATATGGTAATTTCCTCCTACCTTTGCGTAAATGCACAAACTGCATTTTACGCAAAATATCAAGTCCGGGGCTCATTTCCGATGCCAGCCATTTTCTTTTTTCCCACAGTTTGTAATAAGGAATAAGCTAAAACGCAGCAGAAGGGTGTTTGGGAAAATTGCCAGGGACGCCATTTTGATTTGTATCGCAGTTCATGATAAGCGCAGTCTTACAAGCAGCACAAGGACGTGGAGGAGATTTCCGGGGCCACCATTTTCAAAATGGCAGAAAATGCTCATTGTTCAAAGCTACACGTACACGGCTCTTCCAAGAAGAGTAGCTACATTTATAAGGCAAAGTGTATCTGCAGAATTCTTTCCACGAGACATTACAAAACGGCGCATTAAACCTTAAAAACATGATAAAGTCAAAAGAGCTTCCATCTCTCAAACAAGATATCGCAAACGCTAAGTACGTGTGCATCAGATTATTATTTCTGTATCTAAGAAGGTATTTTGGAAATTCCATTTTATGAACAACGACTTTGTGTCCCAAACTGAGAAATTTCAAAGTAAGTACAGGTCTTGACACAGTGTTCTTACATCTGTCCACATAAATACCAGAAACCGTAGAAAACCTTGAAGAAATAATCATTGCTTCTTCCAATTTTACTTACACACTCCCAAACCAGGAAAACTATCACAGCCTTAAATCTAGTGCCTACATAACTGTTTCAAATTGGATGGAGGCATCCACAAGCAAACAATGGGAGAACCAATGGGTCCGCCTTTATCTTCAGTCCATGCGGAGGCAGTACTGAGACCACTAGAAGATCTGGTCTTTCTAAGCTGTATTAAGAAATTATGCGTATGGATCCGCTACGCAGACGATACATATGGGAATATATAGCAGAAGGACTAAATGAATTCTTGCACAAGATTAACAACCAACACGGTGCGATAAAGTTCAAGATGGAGCTTGAAGTGAATGGGACACTAAATTATCTTGACGTCGCGCTCAAGAGATATAAAAAACCCGCTAGGTTATATATAAGCCAACAGCAGTACCGAAACTTGCTTCTTGTTATTCAAATTGTCCAAAAGAGTACAAAGTCCCTGCGTTTAGATTATGGTTATATAGAACATAAACACAACCTAAATAAGGAGAAAGTCGAAAATATGTATAGCAAATGTACAAAAGCTAGATATATGTATAGCAAATGTACATATATCTAGATATATGTATAGCAAATGTACATATGTCTAGCCTTTACAACATATAATAAGATGTCATGGACAAAATATTTAGAAATGTAAAGAATGATATAATGTCTGGGATAACAAAATCAACTAGTACGACAATAAAATACGCAAGATCTATCAGATATGACCCAGGCTTTATACACTGGTTCAAACATTTAGTAAGTAAACACGACATCACAGTAACAATAAAATCATCAACCACTTTACAACATAATATAAGAAGCTGCAAAGAAAGACAGTGTGAGAAAACAAAGGCAGGACTGTACGCCATACCGTTAGTATAACCTAACAATATACACTGAAGAGCAATTGAATTAGAGATACCTGTCTAGTAACGAGTAGCACCACCTTTCGCCCTGATAACGGCGTCGATTCGTCTCGGCATGGACTCGACAAGACACCGGAAGCGTTGGGAAGCCATACGGATCAACGACCCGTGAACAAACACCCACAGTTCACGAAGATTGGATGGAGGGCCGTCAGAGCCTCGAACATCTCTCTCGTTGGCATCCTAGATGTGCTCGAATTCGCTTCATTGGCCAGCTAGGTCACCGACGTGACCTAGCTGGCCAATGAAGCGAGGTCACGTTGGTGGAGTGTTCATCCAACCATTCGGATACAAATCGGGAGCTGCATTGTCTTGTTGCAGTATGAGGTCCCCAGTGAGATGCTGAAGACGCACAAACGGGAGCAAAGGGTCGTACAGGATATCACGGTAACATTGACCTGTGAGGGACGATGCCACACGTACCAGGGATCCCATTTCAGTCCACGTAAACAGTCTCCAGACGAGAATGGCACCCCCACCAGCTTGAAGAGTACCCTGCTGGCAAGAAGGATCCATCGCTTCATGTGGTTGGCGCCGTACTCGTATTCTGCCATCCGCATGTACCAACGTGAATCTCGACTCATCAGTCCAGGCAACATTTTGCCACATGCCTAAGGTCCAGTGGCGATGTTCCCGCGCCAATGCTAATCTTTGCACCCTGTGATGTGCGGTCAGCAGCGGTATCCTCGTGGGACAATAGCTTCTGTACCCCATAGCTAGGAGATGGTTCTGGATTGTGTGGCTGCTTACACGTTTTTGCGCACCAGCGTTAAACTGCAGAATGATTTCTTGCCCTGTGGTCCGTCTATCCGCTGTTACAATGCGAGCTAGCTGGCGATGACCCCGCTCATCCACACGCTGTTGTCCACGGCAGTTGGCCCTTTCAGGGATGGTTTTACCGGATTCGACGTACTCACGGTGCACCCGTGACACAGTGGCTCGTGAAAATCCCAGTGCCTGCACGACTTCCGAGATGGAGTGACCCATTCGTCGGGTCCCGACAATTTGCCCACGATCAAATGCGCTTACATCCTTCGTCTTACCCATACTGCATAAGACTGTTACTGATTCCCGTCGCATCACTCCTTATATTGTCGGATCGCTGCATACGTCATGCCGTTTCCGTGTACAGGGGAGCCCACAGCGTCACATTTGCATAACTCCAGCTGTCTCTAATTTAATTGATCTTCAGTGTATACTGCTCTGTGAACTTCACCTGCGCCACCGTTTGGTGTCCAGGCGCGCTCAGTTCTCTAACCTTAATGTGATCATAATATAATTGCTCATCCGTGTATATTATCTGTACTATCTAAGTTGTTGCGAGAGGCTAACATATTTTGAAAGCAAAGACACAAAAGAACTTTCGATAACATCTGAGAGCGGATTAGGTAAACCGGTCTCTCCCAAAGTCATTACACTCTCTTGACTAGAGAGCATTGTTCAGCTCACGATTTCATAAAAAGTCGAAGTACTGAATTTAGATAACCACACTGACGGTAGATAACCACTTTATCTACCGTCAATGTGATGGAGCTATATTGGGTTCACCCCTCTCACCTTTACTTGCAGAATAACTTCTTCAAGAACTGGAAAACAAAATGTTGGAATCATACTCAATAAAACCACTTCTTTACATAAGGTACGTGGATGATATGCTCGTCTTCTGGCCATTTTTGAACGAGGACCGAAACATTTTTGCAGAAAGTCTATCTACTAAATATCCTAATCATAAATTCACAGTTGAATTAGAAAATAATCTGACATTACCATTTCTCGATATTCTTTTACGCCGAACTCAAGATTCTTCAGAAATCACCTATTCTGTTTATAAGAAACCGACTTCTGCTATAGCCCTCACACCAGCTGCCTCGGCACACCCTTTAAAACATAAACTTTCATCTATTTACTATCACGTCAGAAGAGCATTTACTCATTCTTCAAGTATGAAACTACGTAGGGCAAAATTTAAACAGATAACAGACACAGCCAAAAACTACGGATGTTCCCTTTCAATAGTTGACAACATCATTAATAAAGTGAAAAGGACGAAAACCACTACTTTATCGAGACACCATGCTTCTACAAGATTTGTGGGCTGTATGGACTTTATTCCTTAAATCTCTCGCTCGCTTAGTAACATTTGCCGACTTCATAAAATGAACTTTGGATTGAGAACAGAAAACATTTTATCCATTATTAAAAAAGATCGTGACCGTGTGTAGGAGCAGAACAAACACGGAATATATAGTATTCCCTTAAAAGCAATAAATCCGGAACATGCAGATACATGTTATATTGGATCAACAACTGGGACTTTAAATACAAGATTAACCGAACATAAATATAATGTAAAAAATGATGCCATGACCACGGCTCTATCTCGTTAAATTTATGGAGGTGCCCACTTTCCAAAATGGGACGATGCAGCGATTCTTGCCTCTTCTTTAAAATCAAGATTATTATTATCAGAAAGTACTTTTATACACAAATTTGCACACAGATGCTGTAATGAGGAAGCACAGTAAATATTCCTTAACCTTGGAAGGTTTAACTTAAGAGTAATTTATCTGTATAATACCCATACTTTTCACCCAACCTAGACGATGTAGTTTACGTAACACGTGCATTGCGCGATGTATATCATTATCACTACGATGTTTATGTTTATTTATTTAAAATTGTAACGTTTCTTTTATTCTGTTATTCTGATGATGGATTCAATGTGTTGTCCGAAAGATCTTAAAGATTATTTATTCACATATAACTTGTTGTTGTTATTTCTTAATCTAAAATATGTCACGCAAGTTTGAATCGTGCTAAGACGGTTTCAAGGTTATGCATATAATTCAGCACCGCAATAATAATAATAATAATAATAATAATAATAATATTTGAACCACCTAGAAAAGACCTAAGTTGGAGGCAAAAACTGTTATTACGGTTTTTCTGTGGACAGAAAATGTATGTAGCAAAAATCCAAAGCTATAACTTTGTGATCCTCAGTTTATGAGCATTCGGAGCTAATGATTGTCCAAAATTTGAATATGGGCGCAATGCGTGAACACATGAGAAACGCGCAACGACATACCTTCAATATCACAACGGACAGCAAAGTTCATGTGTGTGGAGGTTCTGCTGCAGGGGTGACTTTATGTCAGATTGACGAAAACGCAGATGTTTCTTTCCGTACCGTGCATCTGTACAACTGCTTGGGACCTGCAATCAAGGTGTATGAGTTTCGGCCCACACAACCGGTATGGAACGAGATGGTGTGTCAAGCCACCTCCCTTGGTGCTCTTTTTTTTTTTTTTGATTGGAGGTTTAACGACCACCGTGAGCAACTCAATGGGCTATAAGCAGTCACCCGTCCCTAATTTAGGGTCACTGGTTCCAGGGAAGGGAGAGAGCCAGTGCCGTAAGACAAACACAACATCCATGCCTGACCGGGATTCGAACCCGGACCCCTTTCAGACGAATGATCAGAGGCCATCGCTTAGACCACTGCGCCACCGGGGCTGCCCCTTGGTGTTCCTCATCATCACATAGATGTTCAATAGGGTTGACATCAGGCGAATTTAGTGGCCATTTGAGATGTCTCGTATCAGCACTGCTTTCGTCGAACTACTCTTCCATGAGGCAAACCAGATGACACGGAGCGTTATCTTCCTGGAAAAAGCTATCAATTTGTGAGTAGAAGTACAACATTGTGGTGTATACATGGCCTGCAATCAATCCCTGCTAGTAGCTGACGTCCATACATTGTTTCACCCGGAGCAGGGTTTCCAGTGGGTGCCACCTATAAACTCCCCATATCATACAACTGGTCTCCCCGGCCTGGAAAGACAATGCTATGAATGAGAGGTCCATAACTTCATGCTGCTGATGCAAAGTTCGGACTGCACCATAGGCAGATTTGTTGGATGTAGGCGTCCTTCGCTCGTTTCTTTCATTTTCGTCGAACACCTGCTGCAAGTTTACGTTTGTGAGTTTCAGTTGCGTGGATGCCGAACAGCCACCAGCGATTCGTTGCAAAGAATTATGGGATCACGACCCTGGAAAGAGGAGATGGCGTCGTTTTGATGTGTGTGAACACACTGTGTTTGTTGTTCTTAGAAAAAAGGGCTTTAAAAGAGTATTATCATCACCTAAAAGAATTCTCGAGGGAATATACAAAGTGCTTTTCCGTGAAGTGCCAAATGGATATTCAGTTTATGGTAAGACTGTTCAAAACAGACTAAATATAAACGCAAAAGTGCGAAATAACTTCAAGTGCGGTGTTGTTGCTGATTAATAACTCATTCATTTTATGTTTAGTATTATCAGTCAACTTTCATTAGCGTTTTAGTTGTGTGTTTATTCAAGAATAAATAACGATAAATTATTGTCGATTATGAACATAGTTACCGTTGCAAATAATTTCTTAGTTTTTAACTTACACCATCATTATTCATAAGGCCAACACAAATACATCCATTCTTCTGTCGTGCTGTCCGCATGTTGTTTATACTACGATAACCATTTACGTCTGTTGACTGTTAATAGGAGAGGGTGGTGTATAGGGTTTCTGCTGTCGTAGCCGATCGGAGCGAGTGTGGGACGCACAGACGCACGAGATATTGTTTCTGGTAGTTACATTCTATACTGGGATGTCAGCCGGGAACTGTGCTGCGCCAATTACACTGTACAGGACGCACCTCTGGAATCCACCTTTCATGGCCCTTTACAGATGCATTGCGGGATGGTTGTTTTTACAGTATCGTACCACTGCTAGCGCACTTTAACCAATAAGGGCTTCACAGAACCCACAACTTTCGTTGTTTCCGAAATGGACGTGTTTCGTTTATCTACAATTTTGACTTTTCTAAGCTTCGAGAAATCCTTGGTTTTACTCATCACGTCCGTAACTTCGCTCTCATATGAACTACTAACCGTGACGCCAGTATCAGGTGTAACTCATTTTGCATTGGAGTGGTCGTAATTCAGTGAGCACGCAGTGCACTGTGCAATTAATCTTGCATTACGAAACATCGAAAAGTGCATCATATTATTAGATGTATGCAAAAGTTTCCTTTCGCTGTTTTAAGAAGAAAGGAGACAGGAATAATTAGCAAACCAGTACACATTTATTCAACGAAATATTTGCCGTTAGCATCAATGACCTTTTGCCATTTTTCAGGCAACAAATGAATGCCCCTCTACTCGGGTTTTGAGCTGAAGAACGCAGTGACGAAATTGTCCACCTTTGGAACTGTGGTGAACAGCTGTTGGGCTAGGGCATGTTGCATAGAGCGAAGCAGATGAAAGTCTGAGGGGGCAATATCCGGGGAGTAAGCTGGGTGCGGTAAAACCCCCCAGTGTAACTGTTCAAGGGTTGATTTCATGGCGGCAACGACATGCGGTCTGGTAATATCGTGTAACAGGATGACTGGGACCTGTCCATGGGAGGTTTTGCTTGATTGCAGCTTTAAGTTTAATCAACTGATCGCTATATCGTTGTGCAGTGATTATTTCGCCCGGTTTCAACAGTTCGAAGTACAGCATTCCATGCATATCCCACCACACACACAACAGCCCCTTTTCCCGTGGATTTCCTGTTTTGAGGTGGATGTTAATGGCTGGCCTGGATCGAACCAGGATCCCTTGCGTATGGGGTTGTCGCAATAGACCCATTTTTCATCCCCGGTGACAACCTTCCACAAGAAATTCTTCCCTTGAAACCTCTTCAACAACGACATGCAGATACCCAATCGTTAACTATTATTACGCTCCACGAAAGTATGCAGAATCCACTTACCAATCTTCTGGATCTTTTCCAAGGCTTGTAGACGCCGTACCACCGTCGATTGAGCCAATTTAAAACGTTTCGCCAGTTGCGTGGTAGATTCCGTGGCATCCTCTTGCAACAGCAATTCCAGCTCCTCTTCTGCAAATTTCTGCGATCTACCTGCACGTGGCTTGTCTTACAAGCTTAGATCACTTTTCCTAAACCTGGCAAACTATTCTCGACACGTCCTCTCACCCATAACCGTTTTTCCATACGCCTGACATATTGAACCGTATGCTCCACTCGCACTTTTCCCTAAATTAGACATGAATAACAAACAGTGCCGCAAATGAACTTTATGGAACTCCATACTTGGCTTCATGTACGAACTGACAGCAAGGGTCTCTGGCCGGTTAGACCCCTACAGCGCCAGCTACCGGGAGAGGCAGAAACATTCGCATACCCCTAATAGCATTATTCCAATTTCTTTTAAAACATTCATTTTAGTAAAGGCCATTGTTATGGCTTCTTTTACAAATCTTATTACCGTTGCAACTGCGTAAAACCGGTGTAATTTTTAACATCACAGAAAGAGATATGAATTGCAGTGATGAGCAAAAGTGTACTTACTTGGCGGTGTGTAAATTTCTTTGATCGTCGGGGGAGGGCTCTTATGATGAGTTACCGTTACAGCTGTAAATGAGGAATAAAACACAAAGATTCGTCATAAAAAAATTAAAACAACGTAAATATATTAAATTTGAATAAAATAAACGGTATTGTTAAATATTCTAACAAAGAAAAGTCTCAGGAATTAGCATGAAAGGAAAATAAGTCATTTATTAATTAATGATATCTACACGTGTACCCTAAACATAATTCGAGAAAGAACATGCCATCAGGAACATCCCTGCAAGAATTATAGATAACATTTGGGTCACGTGATTCTACACAGAATGGACAATTTAATACATACTATCTCATAACTATATGCAAGGCAGAAGTATGTTATCCAATCACGATATAAAACAGGTCTCCATGCTTTGGAAACCAGTAACGGAAAAATAATTATGGGTGAGTGCAGCGACGTAGGTTTGACCATGGCCAGACAGTAGTTGCGAGGAAAGCAGCTTGTTCAACACCCCAACTGCTTAACGATTGGGATTTGCAGGTCAGACCGTCGACTTTTCTCTTATTGGTTAGAAGTTTTGTCATATTTCATTTATATCCTTCATATGTATATCAAGATTACGTGAAATATGACAAAACTTCTAAACAATAGGAGCAATGTGGCTGAAATATTCCATTGTCTCTCGAGGTGAGCGCAAAGCGCCCAGCATGATTACAAGGAATTACATGACTACCGCGGAGCAGATAAAGTCAGAATTTAATGAGGGCGCTTTCACAAGCTCATAACTGAAGAGTATCCGTCGTACCGTGGAAACAATAGGCTACGGCAGTAGACGTCCACATCGTGTCAACTTGTTGACCGCTCCGAAAATATTAGCACGGATGCGCTAATTACCAACGGAGGCTATGGCACTTAGGTGCACTGTTGGACGGAAACAGGCCGGCGGTGTTGAGATATGGGCGCTGTTTACTGAGAACACTTTAGACCGCATTATGCGACTGGAGTGTTGAAGACTGAAAACACGTCTTCTGATCTCTCACGGTTTCAAATACACAGATGAGCTATTAGATTATGGCCACCTACCTAATAAGCTATAGGACCACTTTTAGCCCGCAAAAAAGAGGCCTATAGGTGAGGCGTCGATTCGATGAGGTGGCGATAGGTATCCTGGGGTATCTGGTACCATAATGTCAACAGCGGGTCCTCCAGTTACTGTATAATTCGGAGTGGTGGTGATTTAGCACGAATCCGCTTTTCCAAGTCGAACAACGAATGTTCGATTGGGTTCATGTCAGGTGAATTTGGAGGCCAGGACATTAACAGAAAGTTACCAGCATGTTCCTCGAACCACTCTTTGGCAATAATAGTAGTGTGGAATGGCTCATTATCCTGGTGGTAATGGCCATCACCAACAGGGAACACATGAATGGGTAAACTTGGTCCTCAACGATGTTCTGATACCTGACAACTGTCAGGGATTGCGGTACTGGGATAATGAGGTTTAAAGTGTTCTAAGAAAACAACGTCCATAGCATAATACCGCCGGCCTGTTTCCGCCCAACATTGCACCCAGGTGCCATAGCCTGCGTTGGTAATTGACGTATCCGTGCTCGGCCGTCTAAGTGATGTTCCAGGAATCTTGATTCGGCAGACTAGGCCACTTTCTTCCAATTATTCATGGCCCAATCTCGATTATCTTGATCTCATTTCACGGGTTGTTATCGATGACGTGCAGTAAGCATGGGGACCCCGCTGGATCGTTGGCTACGCAGCCCTATGCGCAAAAGGCTGCGATAAACTGTGTGCTGTGACACATTGCTTTGATTACCACTGTTGTATCTGCGGGCGATTTGTCACACTGTGGCCCTGAGGTCACTGTCAACACATTGCTCTGATTACCACTGTTGTTTCTGTGGGCGATTTGTCACACTGTGGCTCTGCGGTCGCTGTGAACACATTGCTCTGATTATCACCGTTATTTCTGCGGTCGATTTGTCACATTGTAGCCCTGCGGTCGCTGTGAACACATTACTCTGATTACCACTGTTGTATCTGCGGGCGATTTGTCCCACTGTGGCCCTGCGGTCGCTCTGAACTAATTGCTCTAATTACCACTGTTGTATCTGCGGTCGATTTGTCACACTGTGGCACTGCGGTCGCTGTGAACACATTGCTCTAATTACCACTGTTGTATCTGCGGGCGATTTGTCACACTGTGGCCCTGCGGTCGCTGTGAACACATTGCTCTGATTACCACTGTTGCTTCTGCGGGCGATTTGTTACACTGTGGCCCTGCGGTCGCTGTGAACACATTAATTTGATTACCACTGTTGTATCTGCGGTCGATTTGTCACACTGTAGCCCTGCGGTGGCTGTGAACACATTGCTCTGATTACCACTGTTGTATCTGCGGTCAACTTGTCACACTGTGGCCCTGAGGTCGCTGTGAACACATTGCTCTGATTACCGCTGTTGTATCTGCGGTCGATTTGTCCCACTGTAGCCCTGCGGTGGCTGTGAACCCATTGCTCTGATTACCACTGTTGTATCTGCGGTCAATTTGTCACACTGTGGCCCTGAGGTCGCTGTGAACACATTGCTCTGATTACCGCTGCTGTATCTGCGGTCGATTTGTCACACTGTGGCCCTGCGGTCTTTGTGAACACATTGCTCTGATTACCACTGTTGTTTCTGCGGGCGATTTGTTCCACTGTGGCCCTGCGGTCGCTCTGAACACATTGCTCTGATTACTACTGCTGTATCTGCGGACGATTTGTCACACTGTGGCCCTGCGGTCGCTCTGAACACATTGCTCTGATTACCACTGTTGTATCTGCGGGCAATTTGTCACACTGTGGCCCTGCGGTCGCTGTGAACACATTGCTCTGATTACCACTGTTGCTTCTGCGGTCGATTTGTCACACTATGGCTCTGCGGTCGCTGTGAACACATTGCTCTGATGACCATTGATGTATCTGCGGTCGATTTGTCACACTATGGCTCTGCGGTCGCTGTGAACACATTGCTCTGATGACCATTGATGTATCTGCGGGCGATTTGTCCCACTGTGGCCCTGCGGTCGCTGTGAACACATTGCTCTGATTACCACTGTTGTATCTGCAGTCGATTTGTCACACTGTAGCCCTGCGGTCGCTGTGAACACATTGCTCTGATTACCACTGTTGTATATGTGGACGATTTGTCAAACTGTGGCCCTGCGGTCTTTGTGAACACATTGCTCTGATTACCACTGTTGTTTCTGCTGGCGATTTGTCACACTGTGGCCCTGCGGTTGCTGTGAACACATTGCTTTGATTACCACTGTTGTATCTGCGGTCGATTTGTCACACTGTAGCCCTGCGGTCGCTGTGAACACATTGCTCTGATTACCACTGTTGTATCTGCGGGCGATTTGTCACACTATGGCTCTGCGGTCGCTGTGAACACATTGCTCTGATGACCATTGATGTATCTGCGGGCGATTTGTCCCACTGTGGCCCTGCGGTCGCTGTGAACACATTGCTCTGATTACCACTGTTGTATCTGCAGTCGATTTGTCCCACTGTGGCCCTGCGGTCACTCTGCATTGCTCTGATTGCCATTGTTGTATCTGCGGGCGATTTGTCCCACTGTGGCCCTGCGGTCTTTGTCAACACATTGCTCTGATTACCACTGTTGTATCTGCGGTCGATTTGTCACACCGAGGCCCTGCGGTCGCTGTGAACACATTGCTCTGATTACCACTGTTGTTTCTGCGATCAATTTGTCACACTGTGGCCCTGCGGTCGCTGTGAGCAATGTGCGACAATCTCCGACATAACAAGTATGTAGTCATAAATTATATGAGCTCAGAAAATTCATCACTTGAGATTTCCGATGACATTGCGATGAACTATACTTTCAACTCACTTTCTTAGTACATTGTGTAAGTCTTTGAAACTTCAGAACAGAAATAAATCACACGTTGGAACACATTTTACAACAAATTTCATTTTAGCCTGATAGCAATTTGTCGTACGATAAAAAAAATCAACAACTAACCTTTCGCGCATTAGTTCTTTTTTTACTTATTTAAAAGAAAAATGTCAACCATCGCCAAATTACTTGCACTAGGACAGTGATGGCAAACCTTTCCCAACAAATGTGCCATTTAAAGTTTGCTTTAATGCTTTTAACTGTCTAGTGTGCCACCTCTTGTTTGCATTTCTTTTAATTAACATTTTGTCATTAAACTCTTTTTTTACGAATACCATAAAAATGACAATAGTAGAATAGGTGAGTGAGATTTAAGACTAAAATAATTTCAATTTGAACCTGATGTAATTCGTTAAAAGATAATTGAAAGATCATACTTACATAATTACATTAGTGTGAAACTTGTTGATGAATGTTGCTAGCCACGACATTTATGTTGGGTTCATAACCTGCTGTCTACAACATCACGCAAGGTGCACTTAAGTGTGAACCAAGACGGTTCAGATTTAAGTGCATCTTGCTTTTGGGAATTATTGCATAAGGTGATTAAATAAAATGAGGTTGCTTTGGAGGATACTTCTTGGCTAGATTAATTTTCTTGTCAGGGCTCGGTTATCTGCAAAAACACACTACAGACATCTTGTCGAAAAATTACTGTTTTCAGAAACCTAAATTTTCATTTAATGTTAATGTTGTCATACAGGCGTGCCACTCAAATCGTGTTCGTGTGCCACCAAGTGGCACGCGTGTCATAGGTTCGCCATCCCTGCACTAGGGCCATCTAGGAAGTAAGTACCGTTTGAAGGTAAAACAGAAAAAGAAATATTGAAAACTAATTTTTAATTTACGATTAATTCTACATACCCTAATTTACTTTTAAACATATTCCCCGTGGATGTTAAGGTATTTGTAACAGTGTGGCAGAAGTTATTGGATAATCACTTCATAGTAGACTGCCACCTGGGTTTTGAGCCACAGCTCAACCATCGTCGTCATTGAACCGCTGAAAACTGTTTCCATTGCAGGGACTGCTGTTTCCATTCAGCTGTAACGTGAGAGAAACAAGTCTCATCTCCCGTCACTATAGGGCTAAAAAAATCATCACCTTCCTCCGCGTATTTCCCCAAAAATTCCAAAGCAGATCCCATGCGCTTCTCTTTGTGCTCTTCGGTCAACATATTTTGCACCCATCGCGCACACGCTTTGCGGTACCGAAGCTTTTGTCTTATGATTTCGTGCAGTGATAATTTCGAAACTTCAGGGAAATATTCTAAAAGATCAGAAATTGTGAAGCTTCGGTTCTATCTAATGTTTTCATTCACTCTCTCCACTAAATCTTTCGTTACCAGGGAAGGCCTACCACTGCAATTCGTCATGAATTCTCTGTTGTCTTTCATTAAACATTCGAACCCACTTTCGCACCATTCTTGCACTCATTGCCTTTTGTCCGTAAATTTCGCAAATTTGCTGGTGAATCTCACTTCGTTCTGAAATTTTGTAGCATTCAGGAACCTTACTACAGACCGGACTTCGCAGTCGGCCGTTTTATTAACTTAAATATTCTTAACGCACAGCACAAATCTTTAACATAGCTACAACCTCACAAAATGGCGTTAGAGCGTGGCTAATGGATGAGGCAACACAGCTGCGCATGCGCGGATCTGAAGGGATTTCCTGCGCGGGCGTGATGCACGAACTGTGCTTACTTTCTGGATGGCCTTCGTATAACCATGAAGCTTAAAAGTGTTCTTTTTCTCCCTCAGAGTGTAACGTGGTTGTATTTTTTGATAAGATACCTAATAAAGGACTTTTTTCCCAAAAGCTCGCGTTGGCGGTCGATCTCCCGGCCACGAGATGAGATAAATTATTGAAAAGTTGCTTGCCCCAACTGCCCACAGCACGTCGCACACACGGGTTATGATAGAGGGGTGTAAGGTACCGGTCCCATGGGGGAGGCAGATCCCCACAGGTCTCTGAACCGAATCTGTCAGAGTGAAAGACTGTGGTTTCCGAAGACTGACCGGCTAGCTATCACAGCGCCGTCAGGAACCTTAAAAGTTCCGAACTTATGAGAGAGTTAAACATTTTCCTGTGAAGTCCTCAATTGGACAGTACAGGTAGAGTCATCAGCTAGTATTATTCTATTTTACAGCAGCAAAACACGATATGTAATTGAAAGAAAAAAGGATGTTCAGTATTAATTTTTGGTTTGGGAAGCCCTACGGATGACTCTTTGTTAAACGATCATTCTTAGCAATACAGCGTCATAAAATAACCTTTCCACTCGTATTACATTGATCATGCTGTTTCTTGAACTCATACTGTTATAAGATTTTGCGGAGGAATTAAAAGAGAAATTCTGGAAAACAGACGACTAATAGAAAAGCATTCTTCATGCTTCGGCGTGAGTTAATTTTACAATTACATCACACTGAGCTCATAAAGTGGTACAGCAATTTCACTTCTTTCATTGAAATATTTGTCTGCTGAAGCATGAGAAATAAATATTGTACGAGAGTAGTTCAAAATGTAATAGAAATTGAATATTTTGATATACATATTTCAATTACAGATACAAATTATATTTTATTTTTCTACATAATCACCCACCTTTTCAATACATTTCTCACACCGTTGCCCCAACTTCTTTGGTCCATCAGAAAAAAATATTTTCAGTCTTTCAGGGGCACAAACACATGATAATCACAGGGAGCAAGATCACGGCTGTATGGGGAACAATGTAAGATCTGAAATCTCAATCTCCGAATAGTTTCAAGCGGCCGTGTGAGGACGGAGATTATCATGAAGGAGAAGAACGCCTTTGGACAAAAGTCCTCTGCGACGGCTCCGTATTGCTGGCTGAAGCTCCTCCTCGAACAATGCGCTGTATTGGGCACTATTCACTGTTTCCCTCTTTTTCTGATAGTGCACCAAAATTGGTCCATTCATATCCCAGAAGACACTAAACAGGATATTTCCGGTGGAGGGTTGGACTTGAACTACTTCTTGACTGGAGATGTGTGCCGCCATTCTGAAGACGGGCCTCTTGCTTTCGGGATCATAGTGATGCACCCAGGTTTCGTCCCCTGTGACGATACGTGCCAGGTAGTCATCTTCTCCGTCGTTATACCCCGACAAAAAGGCTGTGAAAGTCTGCACACGAATCATCTTGTGCTCATCAGTCAGCATATACACCGTGCACACAACTAGCGATAATTGAGAACCTCCGTGATAATGGTATGAGCGGATCTGATACGAACATCCAATTCCCTGTACAGAACTTTTTTTAAAGAAATACGCATGTTTTCAGGAATCATGGCGTCAGCGCGACCCATCTTCTTCTCATCAGTGATGACCGTACTGGGACGACCCGAGCGTTGCTCAGCACGGATGAATATTCGCCGATTTTTAAATGCACCTATCCACTCTCACACTCTTCTTTCGGCAATGCCAGCATCTACATACTGTTGTATTCACAAGGTTTCACACCCTCGGACCACAAAACCTGGTGATGGCCCTCTGTCCCTCTACGGTGCAAACAGCTAAGGGCGCAGCCATTTCGTTTATGCCGCCCTTCCGCTTAAGCATGCCACGCCATCTATTGGGCAGGGTCAACACCTTCTGTAAGAATGTATCTTCCCTGCGCGGGACTTTGAAATGCCTGGGGTATTCGTTTCATGAAATACTGTCAATTTGCTGTTACTTTTTCGAACGACCTATGTATTGGTGCAGATGAAACGGCCAAACTGAGAGTGGCTATCCCGGCTGCCAGTGCACTGAGAAAAATGTTTTGTTGATTCAACAAAAATTTTGTTGAATCAACAAAATTTTTTGTTGAATTTGCAAAATAATTTTGTTGAAAATTATTGTTGATTTAACAAAATGTATTGTTATCACGACAAAATGTTTTGTTCATTTAAGAAAATGATTAGGCCGATTTTGGGGAATTTGTTTGATCCAACAAAATACGTGTTATCATGAGAAAATGTTTTGTTGCTGCAACAAAACATTTTCTCATGATAATAATATGTTTTGTTGGATCAAACAAATTCCCAAAAATCGAAAAATTATTTTGTTAAATGAACAAAACATTTTGTCGTGATAACAATACATTTTGTTAAATCAACAATAATTTTCAACTAAATAATTTTGCAAATTCAACACAATTTTTTGTTGACTGTATTTCGACAAAATGTTTTGTTGACTGTATTTCGACAAAATGTTTTGTTGAATTAACAAAACGTTTTTCTCAGTGTGGTATAAGTGCTGTCTCCTGATCATTCTTCCGAGTTGGGTGGGAGTTCCCATCTCGGTGGGACATGAATGTTGCGTTTGTCTTTCAGCACTGACTCTCTCTTTTTCCTTGAGCCACTGGCCCTAAATTAGGAACGAACGACTGCTCATAGCTCATCACATTCCACATGGTGGTTGTTAAACCCGCAATAAATGAAATCGACCGAGTATTCTGGCACTCTTAGTAGATAATTTTTCATATCTCATGCCTTTAATCTTTATTGGCGTAAAATAGAACGAGTGATTCGAGAATATGCATTTATTTACGTTCAACACAGTCACGTCACTAACGACCACACCGAGCAACAGTCTGGTACATATTAAGTGGAATTAAATCATCACATCAAACAATAAGGTTTTATTATTCCTAACATTGGTCGGTACTTAGGTAGGTGGAATAATGAATGTTATTATCACAGAAGTAATGAAAGATATGTTAGTCATAAAAATAAATATTAACTAAACTATGGCGTGGCGACTGTAAGCATTTTGACTGTTTAGTTTTTAAAAAGCAATATGCATTATTATTATTATACAGGTTGATTCATAAAGAAGTATACAATTTCAACGCACTACAAAACAAGATCAATGTAAGATATTTTATGTTACCTGTAACAGAATTGTAGGGGAATGTTTCAAGTTTTTTTAGAGACAGTCACATATGTTCTATGTGTGCACCCTTAGTCACACGACACGCATGGAGCCAGTAATTTATTTCCGCCCAAACGCGAGGTAAGGTATCTGAATCAAGTGCAGTGATAGTGGCTGTGATACGCTGTTTCAGCTCCGCTAGATCAAAAGGAAGGGGAGGGGCTAATACCTTGTCCTTTACGTACCCCCATAGGAAAAAGTAACAAGGTATCAAGTCAGGACTTCTGGGTGGCCATTGTGTCGGTGGCATGTTGTAGTCCTCAGCTCATCCAATCCATCGGTGAGGAAGATGTCCATTGAGATAATCTCGCACGTCGCCTAACCAGTGCGGTGGTGCACCATCCAATTGGAGAATGAAGTTGTTACTGTCGTCCTGCAACTGTGACATCAACCAAAGACTTAACATATCCAGAAAAGAGCCTCCCGTGACAGTTTTCTCGCGAAAAAAGAAGGGTACGTACACTTTCTTTTTGGACACTGCACAGAACACATTTACCTTAGGAGAATCTCGCACGTGTTGCACTGTAAATCTGGGATTCTCCGTTTCCCGAAAGCGAACATTGTGCTTGTTTACCTGACCACTCACGTGAAATGTAGCTTCATCGGTGAAAACTAAGTGATCGGAAAAATCGTCATTTTCTAAACGGTGCTGCATGTCGGCATAAAATTCAAAGCGCTTTGTCTTGTCAAGGTCAGTGAGATTTTGCAACATCTGCACTTTGTATGGAATCATTTTCAGCTTCTTTCTCAAAATTCTCCAGACAGTGGGCTGTGAAATCTGCATTTCACGACTCACCCTCAGCGTTGATTTTCCCGGGCTTCGTTAAATGGCGTTGCAAACACTATCGACGACTTCTTCCGATACACGCGGTCGTCCAGGACTTTTAAGTTCGCACAAACACCCGGTAGTTTCTATCTGTTTTATGCCAATCGTAGATAGATTTTCTGGTTGGAGGTCCTTTTCCGTATCGTGATCGAAAATGCCGTTGCACAATAGTTGCAGATTCCGTTTTGCCCTATTCAAGAACACAAAACACCTTCTCCACTGCAGACGCTGCCATTTTGACTGATTAGTCACGTGACACGCGCGCTATCGCCTACGTCACTTCCCTCTGTAGCGGGACACAAACTTTATGAGTACATCTACCTAATGGTTTGCAGTTGTAGTCCGTGTCTTAAACTGTTACTGTTTTACAGCATCTGGAAACTGTATACTTCTTTATGAATCAGGGTGTATTATTCAGATATAGGCGAACGTAAGAAACGACTCTGGCACCAACGAAAGGTGATGTAGCTGCGTAAGTCCCCATGCGCAAGCTAAAATCTGATCTCAAGGTTGAAAGGAAAGCTGATTCCCAAGTGTGATAGAGAGGGAGATTGGTAACGTTTCGGCCTAAGGATATGGGTTTAATGTTTTATAAGTTCAATGTTTGTACTTCTTGTACTTTTTTTCTCTGTTGTTTTTTGCTTTTTAGCACTTAGGCACTGGCTAGTCTGTTAACCTTTTTGCGGGTTTTAACTCTTTCTTTTCTTGGTAACTTTGCGCGTTTTTTAGGAAACTTAGGCCCAGCAGCTGGCCAAGCATAGTTCCTTTACATTGCGCTGTATTTTCAAAGTAGTTAAGTTCTTAATAACTACTTAATTATGCACTTAAAGCACTGTTGTAATACTTTGTACATATTGCAACTAATTGTTTTGTCATATAACTTTCACAAAGCATTTCTTTAGTTAATTATTGTCTTTAATTTATTCTCGTTTTTGTGTTGTCAGAAGTTGTGGAGTAGGGGGTTTTAGAATCAAGTTTTCTTTCAAAAATCTGAGTTTTAAATAATTAATATTTCCTTTTTTAATTGCAATGTAAGAATTTGGAATACTTTTGCATTGCTATTCAGGTTTAAATTCTCTCTCAGGCGAACTTGGCATTTCGTTATAGCTGAACATTATTTCTAATTATTATGTCACTCTCACAACTTGAGTTCTCTTTAATCTTCTTCTTTCTGTTTAATAGTAACAGATGAAGAGCATGGGTCGGGCCATGAAAGTTATGGATGCAAGCTAAATTGTTAACTAAAGCTAGGTCATACAACTCTGCGGAGGTCATGACATATATATATTTTTTAAAACAATTTTTGGTGAGCTTATTACTTGCATCTATGGCTTTGCAGAAACCCATTTCCAACTAGGTCTTTGTGGAAGTGAGAAAATGCAGAGTTTTTGCTGGTCCTTGATAAAGCCAAGGCTCAGTATTCTCGACACTTTCGACATTCAGTTGTTTTATTTTATTTTTTATCTTTTCTCCTTTTACTCACACCGGTACATACAGAACCTTTTCTATGTTGTACTTGGTATGAGTCAAAAATATATATATATTTTTTTTTGCTTAGGTCTCTTCTTAATAGAATATTTCTTGGTGTTATACATCATTTTAAAGCTGTCGTACACACAATCAATAGCAGGAAATACAGGAGTCGAGAAGAAGTCAAACTTCGCTACAAGGCATACGTTACTATTTCTGGGAAATATGCATAGCATGAAAATGCATTTTTTAAATGGCTTTTATCACATTTAGCATCAGGTTCTTGCAATTTATGCAGATTGCAATAGGATATTTTTTACGTTTATGTAAAACGTGATGAAGGCGACATTTCAGTAAAAGAAGAATATTGAGAAACAATGAAATTAACTATTGTTGCGCACTTTATGGGGAAGCATTCAAAAATCAGATTTCAACAATGGCTTTTAATACTTTCGTTATCCATTTTCGTTACATCGATTATTTAGGTGGGATTTACATATGTGTATTTTTAAAAATAATACTTTGTTTCAGCGCTAGGGGGCGATAATATAAAGCATTGTAATGATGATATCTCCTCTTGTAAATGTCCCATTCAAAAAACCTATTTTGCTATTACTAGCGTTTGTGGCGAGATATAATCTTTTATATATTTACCATTTTTTGAAATACGCGGTTCTCTCAATAGCAGGTGTAAGTGTTCACTTCTATATGCACCGTGCTTGAAACCGCATATTGTTTTCCAAAGAACTCAATATGAGAAATCTTCTTTGCCCTGAACATTTTCGCTTATGAGAAATGTTTTGTGCACAGATTTTGATCTTTCGTAGTATCCATTCCTGCCGCTAGATGCGGAGAGTAGAAATTTGGATTTGTGGATGGTTTAGCCATTGTGTAGAAATCTGCTTGATATTTTTTTATTTTGTAATGTGTTCAATACACTACTAAGGACACTGCTTACAATGCGCTTTTTAAATTAAACCCAGGATTTCTCTCGGAGTAAATGCATCCTTATTTTCTCTGAAGATTACTTCTAAAAATCTGCTTCGAAATATGTTTCTTCGTATTAGAAAGACTTGAAAACACGTGCTCACACACCTTTGACGTACCTACCACAGAGATGATGCATATATCAAAACGACAAAGTTGCAGCGTTAGACTTCGTCGGTGTAGTTTAATTGGGAAAGCATTCAGCTCCAGGGCAGAGGTATGCAGCTCGGTACCCGCCACAGACAAATGGCTTTTACGGTATACACCCAAGAATACGGTGTCACTTTTCTTATTTAATACGTAAAGACTTCCACGACTGCATGGCCAAAAATGTCCTTTTATAGTAGCACTTTCGCTGTCTTGGTTTAAACATTATATAATTTGAGTATTTCTCTCAGTATCAGATTTGGTTATATCTAAATTGCATAAATAATATCACAGGAAAAGTACCTGGTCCTTTTTAGTCTTAATAAAGTGCGTTCCTATAGCAAAACGCACCACAAAGCTGAGGCAAAATAATGTGACCTGAAAATTGTGTTGCACTTACCTGGTGAAATAGACGCTGGTATTTTCTGTGTGGCATATTTATTCGTTGAAGCAAAAAACGAGAAGTTCAACACTAGAGTCAATCCGGTACTTTGGTGTTACCTTTTTTGTGTCATTATTTCGTCCTGTATATTTGCTGCTCAGTGAGCTGTCTTGCGAAACTTAAGATTTTAAAAATAAATCTCTTCGTATATTAAATTTGTAGTGGAATGCCATGTCTTGGAGATAACCTTCTTAGAGTAGAAAATTATTTCAACGTACTTTATATCGAGGCTTAAAGCTGCAGAAGATATGATTTATTTCATACATTTCGAAGTTCATAGGAAACACGAGTACGAGTAGGACGAAAGGTAAGCCACAACGCTGAGGATGTTTCTCGATTCGAGGAATTTGCATAAATACGAGGGGTCATCAATAAGTAACTTCAGATGACCGTTGGAGGCGTATCAGGCATACGTAAATTAGTGTCTCTCAACGTTATTACACATTCTTCTCTAGAGGGCGTAGTTTAGCACAGAATTTTGAACAAACGAATAACGTACTAAGAAATGGATACAAGCTATTAATAAAACAAGTTAGATCAAGCTAAATCGATTTCTAGTACCAGAAAGCGGCTCTAACCCAATTCGACCCATTGATCCATTTCGTCCATTTTCAATGGGGTTAACGACATTCATGAAAATCCTTAGAGCCGTTTTCAAAATAAAATTTACATACATACAATAATTGCTCCTTTAATAGTATGGGATAAGAGCGATGGAATGGATCCCAATCCTATGTCCTTACCTTTGACCCATTTCGTCCATTTTCAATAGGGTTCGTCTCCAGGTGGTCCCCTACCACATACTAAAATTTCATCGAAATCGAAACATTTTTACGCACGTTATGATGCATAGGGCAAATGGAATGCATCCCGCTCCTATGTCGTGACCTTTGACCCCACTTCACCCATTTTCAATAGGGTTCGTCCCCAAGTGGTCTCCTACCACATACTAAAATGTCATCGAAATCGAAACATTTTTACGAGAGTTATTGTGCGGACAGACAGGCGGACAGACGGACAAAGCTGGAGCATATACGCTTCTTCAACCTACGGTTGGAAAGCGTAAACGAAGACCTGCCATAAAATACGGTCTCACTCGGAGATCCGTGCGGTGATTAGGTTGAAGGACGCGGCGCGCTGTGCCAAAAGAAACATCTGCAGCAATATGATGCACAGTTACGGTTTATCGTATTGCTCCAAGGTCTCTGCCCGTCCCTGAAGGCCCCCACCACTGCGGTTTTAATCGGTCAACGCATTGGACCCGTGTGCGATTCTTGAATATCATTTTGACAGGATCCGAACACTCGGTAATATCCTAATACAAGAAATTTTGAAATCCACCCGTAGTTTGCGGCGATGTCTCCGGCGTACATCACGAACTGGGTCGACAGCTTTTCTCGCTGACGACCAGCGATGCTGGGACACGTAAAGGGCCCGTCAACAAATTGCATTTGTAACAGCAACCTACGAAACAGCCAGGATTGTCACGGGGCGGTAAAGTATTCAAATTACCAGCGTATAACGAAGTGAATTTCTCCGTCATTTTTATCCGCGCCAGGATTCGAACCCGGGTCCACTCATTCCGGAATAAGTTACTCTACCAATTTAGCCACGCGGACATTTTATTCTGATTCTTATCTGCCTTTATGTCGTGTACGTCCTTCTGGCAGATACGTCACATCTCCTGGTACGTTACAAGCGTGGTGCGCCGAAATGTGTTTTCTGCAGGCTCGTACCATATGGAATAGCATTCACTCCCCTCTAGCTTCGATGAACTGCCGTCGGCCAACACCTTATCGGCGGTTCGTTATTTTCCTTGCCGTCTCGGACGTGCTTGTGTCTTTGTCATACTTTCGTAAGTCCACTGCCTTTTCGGTATGAAGAACAAAAATTATACTGATTAATAAAGCTCAGTATAGTGGTGATTTATACCTTTTCATGGTGTTCTCAAGCGCCGCCGTTTACCTGCAGCTCCTTCAATCTTCAAAAAGACACGAAGGTCATGATGATTTAAATCGGATCACTTTTGAAAGCATATACAGGGTTCTTAGGAAAGTCCGCTTACGCCCTCTAACTTTTAAACCGCGTATCGTAGCGCTACGCAAGTAACGTGTACCTATAGAAACGTGACCATGAACAATCGATTGGACGTGCTTGTAGCGCCCCTAGTGGCCAAAATACGGAACTTAGCAAAACTAACTCAGAAACCAAGAGATATACGTAAAAAAAGTCCAATCACAAAATGAAAGATCGGGGTTTAATTAGTACAAAACGACACTTGGTTCAACAGAAACTCTTACAGAAAAGACAACAAAACGCGAACAAAGCGTCAGATATCTGGCTGCTAGCACGCGACAGCAACAGAAAAGTGGTTACGTGATACACTGAAGAGCAATTGAATTAGAGACAGCTGCCGTTGTGCAAATGTGGCGCTCTGGGCGGCCCTGTGAACGGAAACGACATGACGTGTATGCAGCGATCCGACAATATAAGGAGTGACGCGACGGGAATCAGTAAGAGTCGGACGCAGTATGGGGAAGACGAAGGATCTAAGCGCATTTGATAGTCGGCAAATTGTCGGGGTCTGACGAATGGGTCACTCCATCTCGGTAATCGTGCAGGCACTGGGATTTTCACGAGCCACTGTGTCATGGGTGCACCGTGAGTACATCGAATCCGGTAAAACCATCCCTGCAAGGGACAACTGCCGTGAACAACAGCGTGTGGATGAGCGGAGTCATCGTCGGCTAGCTCGCATTGTAACAGCGGATTAACGGGCCACAGTGCAAGAAATCACTCGGCAATTTAACGCTGGTGCACAAAAACCTTTAAGGAGCCACACCATCTAGAACCATCTCCTCGCTATGGGGTACAGAAGCCATCGTCCCACGAGGGTACCGCTGCTGACCGTACATCACAATGTGCAAAGATTAGCATGGGCGCGGGAACATCGCCACTGGACCCTAGACATGTGGGAAAATGTTGCCTGGACTGATGAGTCGAGATTCACGTTGGTACATGCGGATGGCAGGATACGAGTATGGTGCAAACCACATGAAGCGATGGATCCTTCTTGCCAGCAAGGTACTCTTTAAGCTGGTGGCGGTGGTATTCTTGTCTGGGGACTGTTTACGTGGACTGAAATGGGACCCCTGGTACGTGTGACATCATTCCTCACAGGTCAACGTTACCGAGATATTCTGGACGACCATTTGCTCCCGTTTGTGCATCTTCAACATCCCACTGGGGACCTCATCCTGCAACAAGACAATGCAGCTCCCGAATTGTATCCAAATGGTTGGAGGAACACTCCACTGACGTGACCTCGCTTCCTTGGCCAGCTAGGTCACCTGACCTCAATCCCATCGAGCACATCTGGGATGCCATCAAGAGAGATGTTTGAGGCTCTGACCTCCCTCCGTCAAATCTTCGTGAACTGTGGGAGCTTGTTCAGGGGTCGTGAATCCGTATGGCTTCCCAACGCTTCCGGTGTCTTGTCGAGTCCATAACGAGACGAATCGTCGCCGTCATCAGGGCGAAAGGTGGTGCTACACGTTACTAGACAGGTATCTCTAATTCAATTGCTCTTCAGTGTATAACACGTAGTTATGCTAATTTCAAGTTTGACGTAAAATGACGTCAGACAGCCGAAGGGCTATAAATGATGGGTGGGAATTGAGAGTGAATCAGAAAATACAAGTTCGGCAGGTAGACGGCTATCATCACGAATGACGAGTACTGTGATATGGTCTTGCTATACGGCGAATGTCAGCAGAATGCAAAAAAGGCTGCGATGCGGTATAGAGTACGGTTTCCCTCTCGTCGGCATCCAGCAGCACAGACATTTGCTAAAGTTGTCAGGCGCTTGCTAGAAACAAGAAGCGTTATTGAGCGTCATCGTTCTGGACGTCCCATTGGTGCCGGTGTGCGAGTACATCCTGCGATGTTTTGGGCTATATTCTTGAAAATACCCGAAGTAGTACGACGGCAGTGAGCCGTGCGTATGGATTATCGGCATTAATCTTGATAGAACATGGTGCGAATCCCTACCGTGTTGCTGTCGTGGAACACCTGATGCCTGGAGACCTTCAAAGACGGTATGACTTTTTAGCACGCCTTTTGTAAAAAAAGATCGTGCTTATGTTACAGGTTTGTCCGTCCGTCTGTAGCCACAATATCTCTGCAACTATTAGTCCGATTTAAAAAATTCTTTTTGCATTGGGAAGCTTGAAATATGCGAATGATGATCCTTTATTTGGTTTTTTTTACGATGCACAATTTCCCCGCTAGAGGGCGTAAATGCAGACGATGTCGAATTCAAAAATACGTTTTATTCCACATATTTGCTTCTAAACATCCGATTGAAAAAATTATTTTATCTTTCAATTCCATTTATGTCGAAGAGGATCTTAAATATAGTTACTTTTTCAAATTACGCATAGATTTTCCGCTAGAGGGCATAAAAGAAAATTACACTTTTCCCGATTACTCTTCTTCTAAAACTCCGATTTGAAAGATTTTTTCTTCAGCGGATACACCTCCTAATGGAAAATCTTTTGCATGTAATTTCAAATTGTTGGTAAAGAATACTTTGGCCACCAGGGGTGTAAATGTTATATTTTGCTTCTGATGTATTTGCAATTAAATCTGAGCTTCTAAAATATCGATTGAAAAAATTATTTCGTGGACTGATGCCACTCACATCGATAAACATTTTTTGGAATATTTTCTTTTTTAAATATTCCACAGTTTCTCCGCCAAAGGGCATAGATGTATATATTATTTTTGTTAATATCTCTTACTTCTAGGAGTCCGATTTAAGAAAGTCCTTCTTTGTTTTATAGTGTTTTCAGTGTGACATGTTTTTCATATAATTTCAAAATTTTCAAGTAAATCATAGACTTTCCGCTAGGAGGCGTAGGGGTAAATTGCGTTTCCTGCTATATCCCTGCTTCTAAATCTCCGATTTGAAAAATTCTAACTGCACAGTATACAGCTCCTGATGGGAAATACTTTGATCGTAATTTCTGATTTTTGTAAAAATGGTTTGGCCACCTGGTGGCGTAAGTCTTAATTCCGCTTCTGATGTATTTGCAGCAAAATAGGAGCTTCTAAAATCTCGACTACAAAAAAGTCGTTTGTTGACCGATACTACTCATGTTGACAAAGCTTTTAGGAACATTTTCTTCTTGAAATAATGTATGGTTTCTACGCCAGGGAGTGTAGATGTATATATTATTTTTGTCGATATCTTTACTTCTATGTGTCCGATTTGAAAAATTCCTTCTTTGTTGGATAGTGTTAACGATGCGAAATGTGTTTCCTATAAATTCAAAATTTTCAAGTAAAACATAGACTTTTCGCTAGGGGGCACAAAGGTAAATTGCGTTTTCTGCATTATTTCTGCTTCTAAAACTCCGATTTGAAAAATTATTCCTGTTGAAAGTCACCAGCATGTTCCTCGAACCACTCCTTGACGATGCTCTAGCAGTGTGGCATGGCGCATTATCCTGTTGGTAATGGCCATCACCAGCAGGGGACACAGTTGTTATGAATGGGTGAACTTGGTTCCTAACGATGTTCAGATACCTGACAGCTGTCAGGGACTGTGCTATTGCGATAAAAAAAATTATAGCTAAGCCACCGTAAACATCGCCCACAGCATAACACTGCCGCCGCCGTCCTGTTTCCGCTCAAAAGTGCATCCAGCTGCCATAGCCTCCGTTCGTAATTGGCCTATCCGCGCTACGCCGTCTACGTGATGCAGCAGGAATCTTGATTCGTCAGACCAGGTCACTTTCTTCCAATCATCCACGGTCCAATCTCGATGATCTTGGAGCCCATTTCATGCGTTGTAGGTGATGACGTGCAGTGAGCACGGGGACTGGGCTGGGTCTTCGGCTACGCAGGCCTATGCTCAAAAGACTGCGATGAACTGTGCGCTGTGACACATTGCATTGTTGTAGCTGCGGGTGATTTTTCGCACTGTGGCCGTACGGTCGTTGCGAACAATGGGCGATAATCGCCACTCCCCTCTCTCATCAATCAGCTGCGGACGACACACGGTTCTTCAACGGTTCTTCGTTGAACCATCTGTGCATCATCACTTTTGATACGTACTCACTATAGCGGCGCGTGAACTACCCTGAAGCCGCGCCGTTTCCGAGATCGTTGTTCCCAGGCGCCGTGTCATCACAATTTGTCATTTATCAAACTCCGATAAATCGGCAGCTTTTCCCATTTTGACTCCGCGCACTCTACTACCTCTGGTTATGGATAAACTGCTCTGTCAACCTCATCTGCGCCACCGTTCGGTCTCCAGGCGCACTCCTTTCCCTAGGTTGGAGGTTGTCATAATTAATGGCTCATTAGTGTATGCAGAAAGGTCATGGCGGTGCAAAGGAAGTAGAAACTCCTGCATCGCATCAAAGGATCAACGAATTCTCTGTCAGAAATTACTTCGAAATGCGGATTTCATATTTCTTTTACTTTAAATCAATTAGGCGTTTTTATTTGTACTTGTACTAGTTGACCTCACTAGTAAGAAGAAATTCCAAAAGTTGGTGATAGTGTGATGGAAAGTCCATTAAGTTTCGGCAGATATGAAGTACAATGACCTTTCATTCTACAACAAATATGGACAGGAAATCACTTATATGCAGGAAGTACTTCGAATGGTGTGAGCACCTTCTTAAACTGAATTAGCACCAATTCCTGTACATTATGTCCAAAGTAAACGTGAAAAGCATGGGACAATAATTTGTCGAGATGCACCCTAATTTATAATACGCTGGTGTGCAAAAATTAATGACGAAGAGAAGAAATCAGCATAACAGCGGAACGAGCAGGTAGAACGGACCGAAAGACCACTCAGGAGATAGACCAGGGTCCGGTACGGTAGGGCATGCGCATATCATCATCATCATCATTGTCAACCATTATCAATCCACTGCTGGACGAAGGTCTCCCCAAGTTTCCTCCACAACGGTCTGTCTTGTGCCAGTCTCCTCCATGTCACTCCCGCATATTTACGAATTTCATCCACCCATCTCCCATGTGGTCTTTTTCTGGGTCTTTTCCTGTCCCTTGGAATCCAATCTAAAATTTCGGCTGTCCATCTATGGTCTGTCCTTCTGGCAGTATGTCCAGCCCATTGCCATTTCAGGGATTTAACTCTGATCATGATGTCTTCCACTCTCGTCATTTTTCGGATCCACGAGTTCCTCTTCTTATCTCTCCTAGTTATACCAAGCATGCACCTCTCCATGCTTCTTTGAGTTGTCTGCAGCCTTTGTATGTCTCTTTTAGTTAAGGTCCACGTCTCTGCACCATACGTAAGCACTGGAAGGATGCATTGATCAAACACTTTTCTTTTAAGACATAATGGCATATTGCTCTTGAAAATTATGCTGTTTCTTCCAAAAGCTCTCCAGGCAAGTTTTGTACGCCGATTAATTTCTTCATCAATGTGACCCTCACTTGATATCTGTTGTCCAAGATAAACATACGTATCTGTTATCTCCAGTTGTTCTCCATCAATCGATAAATCTTCATTTCTTGTAAAAGCATTGAACATCACTTTTGTCTTCTGAAAGTTCATTTTTAATCCCACTTCTTTACTCTTGTCAGCAAGTTCCTGGATCATACTCTGCAGCTCTGATGGGGTAGTTGCAAAAATGACTACGTCATCAGCAAAACGAAGGTGGGTTAGATAATCTCCATTAATCTTTATCCCTTTGTTTTCCCAGTTCAGTGATTGAAAGACATTTTCCAATGTGGCATTAAAGAGCTTCGGAGATATGGTGTCACCTTGTCTCACTCCCTTTCCAATTTTTATGTGTGTTGTATTTTCAAACAGCCGAATCTTTGCACTTGCATTTTCATAGATGTTATTAATAATAATAATGTATGCATCTTCAATACCGCAGGATTTCAGAGCCGTGGTAACTGCTGATGGTTTCACCGAATCAAAGGCTATGCAGCATGATGTAGGGGGTGGGAGTGTCGGAAGGGTATAAAGCACACGGGTGGTGTATGCTCACCGATTCGGTGTAAGCTATTGCACGGTGAACATCGGTTTGAACGACGTCGAGTTGCTTCCACCGTGTGATATGGCCATCAGGCAATCCAGTTGACGACATCTGGAAGACTTTACCGCAGCTCGCGTCATTGGGAAGTTGGAAGAAAGTCTAAGTGTGACTAGTGCGGCTGAGTAGTTCAGGATCGCTGGTAGCATCGTTTCACAGGCTTGGAGAGCATTTCAAACGGCAGGAACAGCTGTCAGATAGTTTAGCCGTGGTCGTCCACGAGCAACCACGGCGGCGGATGACCGGTATATTGTCCAATAGGCGAGAAGTGAGAAACGGAAGACAGCGGGAGAAATCGCAAGGCACATGCAACAGACAACTGGACGTCCGTTATCGCGTTTTACCGTGGCCAGGAGGCTGAACAAAGGGGGTCTATTTGCACGATGACCACTACGGTGTGTGCCATTAACTCCTGCTCATCGGAGACTGCGGTTTCTGTGCAGCCAGAAACACAAGAACTGGACACATCAGCAATGGGGTCAAGTTCTGTTTACGAATGAGAGCAGATTTAGTCTGACGAGCAATTCTGGACGTATACACATCTGGAGAGAGCAGGGCACACGCAATCACACCTCCAACAACATCGAAAGGGACCGGTCTGGAGGTGGCGGAGTCATGCTTGGTAGCTGTACTGACCTCTACATCTTCCAAGGAGGTTCAGTCACTGGTGTCGGCTATTGTACCGAGGTTCTCCTGCCTCACGTGCGTCTGGTTAGAGGTGCTGTGGGTCCTGAGTTCCTCTTCATGGACGACAACACTATACCTCATCGTACAGTGGCTGTCGCAGAGCTGTTGGAGAGTGAAGATATTCAACGCATGGATTGGCCCGCAAGGTCCTCGGACCTACATCCAATCGAACACGTTGGGACCTTCTCGGGAGACGCTTGGCAGCACGTCACCAGCCGCCAGCAACGATTCCGCAGCTGCAATTGGCGCTACAAAAGGAATGGACCGCGATGCCTCAACAGCTCCTTGACAACCTCGTCCTCATCATAGACAGACGTTGTAAATCCTGCAACGCAGTCATGGGTGATCATATCCCCTACTAAAGACTGGAGTTTTCTTGGCAGCCGCCTGTCACATGGACGTTTCTGTCTTCTGTCCTGTTGTGCTCGAAGCTACCTTTTCAATAAAGCGCCTTTGTATCCTTTGGATTCCTTGTTTGGACGATTTTGCTCACTTGTTCCACATTTTTACATCTTAGGGATCTTATGGTATGATTTGAGGAATTCAAAAAATGTCTTTTTGGAGATTTCCACCAAAAGAAATAACCTTTACTAAATAGTTTTAAATGGGAGTTAAGAGAGTCAACATGAAACTTTTTCCCCGGGTGATCGTGAGACACATCGACGGGACGTAACCTTTTCATCTATGACTTGATATACTTCTTAACTTTGGGGTGGGTGAAATCAATGTGGAGACAAATCCTAAAAACGTTGGACCTCTTCTGAGAGGAAAATGGGAGTTATTTAAGGTTTACAAAGGAACGAGAATCACATCGCAGATAAGGGTGAATTAAGGTATAGGAGACTTTATGCTGATAGAACAACAGTGTTTTGGATATTAAATTTCCATACGTGTAAGTAAATTCCTTCTTAACAGATGCGCAGCTAATTTTTCATAAAGAAAAAGCCACATAATACATTGATCGATTACCTAATTTCTCTAGTGCCAAGGGCTTTCTCTAAAAATAATCAGTGTGTGGACTGATGCTTCCAGAAATTCTTAGAACTTTTAACAGTAAATACGTAACGGAGAAGTTTGCTATTCTTTCCTTCTTTCAGAGACGGGACTTGAATTAAAAACTAAATGCGTTCTTGCGTTTCAATTACTTACGTTACTAGACTTACTAGCATAAAAGGATTTTTAAAACTTAACTAAGATTACTATTTTCGTATATAATTTGGAAACAACGACCAGCACATATAAATATGCGTCTTTCGAAAGTACACAGTTTCATTAAAAATATGAAAGTTAAGAACCAAAACACAAGCTAATTATATTATTTGAAGTTTTGTAAATGTCCGAAGAAAATTACACATTTATCACAATAGTATCATTTTCAAGAAACAAAATTGCTTTCAAACTGTGCGTAATGTATATAAAGAATGTTATGCAAAAGAAAATGCAATACAACGTGATGAATCTCTAGATGTATTATGCTATATTTATACAATGTATGTAAATGCTGTGCACCGACTTATCCTACTGGAGTTGCTCTTTCGTTATTGCTTATATTTTCCCAAAATATTTGCAAGCATTATGGTTTATATAGAAAAGATGTGAGAACATAAAGCACAGAATGTCAGTAAAATAATTGTACTTCACTATATTATCCCTCGTGTTTGCAGCTTTTGTTTGAAGAAATAGTGTATTTTTCGTCGTATGGACTGTAAATTCTGCAAAGAAAAAAAAATACTTCGTAAAAGATTTTGCGGCGCATATTCCGCCGACCGCAAAATTCAGAAAAAACATCCGCGTGTAATCCGCACCACGGATGTTTATCGTGAACAGTAATTTTCTTCAGAAAACTCGCGATCCGCGAGGTGATCCAGCAGTCCAAAGAAGTAGGTTAAGAACAATCATGTTAAAAGATAACCGCCATTTGTAAATGCTTCAGTGTTACTTTCAAGTAAATAAGGAATATAAATTAGGAGATTTTTCAACATTACCGTAGTTCCGTAGCTAAAGATCACAGTTCCATTGTTGATTCCTTAGTATGCAGTTATACAGTTAGGCCTGACGGTTCCATTGTTAGATTCCGTACTATGCAGTTACGAATTAAAGCGTAGTTTTCTTCCTGAATCGGGCTTTGTAATAAATTCCACTCTGGAAGCCAAGCAACTCACTGTTCTACCAGGAGACACTATCTGCAGCTTAAACGTGGTTTTCCTTTAACCTTCAATCCCCGTTCCGGAAGCCATCAGAACATTAAAGGAGGCCATATCAAATTAGTAGTTTATACGCAGAAGTCAAGCCACAGCATCTTCAAATTACTAGACTTGGTCACTAATACTAGCTTTTACAGTTTCCAAGGACAAGTATATAAACAGAACAATGGCGCTTCGATGGGATCCTCACTTTCCCCAGTCCATGCAGAAGCAATGCTTTGCCCAATTGAACGGAATATATTCTCCAGTATTACCCCACGGTCTACCACCTGGCTGCGTTAAGCAGACGACGTATTTTTTGTATGGTCACACGGAAAAGAGACTCTTCCGATCTTTCTTGATAAAATCAATAATATGCATCCTACGATCAATTTCACGATGGAACTTGGACACAACAACGCTTTGCCTTATCTGGATGTTCTATTGAGAAAATCGGCTGACAACCGCCTCGGTACACAAGTCTAATACAAACCCACGTCCGTCCCCAACCTGATGCTCCGTAGCTCTTTCTGTCCCGCAGAATATAAAACAGCTATCTGCCGTTCTCGAATGCGAAGAGCTTTCGCCGTTTCCTCCGATACACATTCTAGACAACACGAAATTGAAAGCGTCATCAAGTTAGCCACGGATGCAAGATATTCGTTGAATCAGATATGTAACTTTATCCAAAAAGCCAGGGTCAAACATTGTATTCTTCCTGTGCCGCAGATACGTTATTTAGGTTCAATTCCCTACATACCAAATGTGTCTAACAAACTCAAAAACTCCCTGAAGAAGATGAACTACGGGATCGGCATAAAGTCTCCTGCATCTTTATATACTATGCTATAGGGAAGTAGTGAAAAAACACCTCTCTCCTGCGAAGCAGGTGTTTATGCGATCCCCCTACAGTATCCGGACGGCTATAAACAATACTACATTGGGATGACCAAGCGTTCGTTTGGAATCAGAGTCAACGAACATAAAAGAGACACAAAATACGGTAAAGTAGCCACGGCACTATCCAGAGAAGTGAAATTCAAGTCCGCTACTCCTATGTCGGACGATATAAAGAAATTAGCTAACTAATCAACCACTAAAGGTACAGCCATTCGGAAAGCCTTGGAGATCATTACCAACAGCGATACTTGCAATGATTGCGTCTCACTCGAGTTGTCACGAATTTGGAACCAATTCTTCAAGTAAAGCCTTCTGCTTATCAGCATACCGCGCGTGCAACCAACGTGATGCATCATATCTTTAAATGAATATAACGTCGTATCTACTGTTATTAAGTCAAGTTTCCGCGTTCGAATTGCTAATGCGTTCTATTTTTCAGTTGCAATTTCTGTCTAACTTCCTTGAAAAAGCCATCTGGTTGATGTGCGAAAGCTTGGAAACGCTAATGTATCTAGTTCCTACGCCAATAAATCGGATCACTAGTACAGTGCTACTATTGATAGTTGCATTGTTAGATTCAGTATTATGTAGCTCCGCAATTATATCTGACAGTTCCATTGTTAGGTTGTGTAGTATTCAGATTCGTAGTTAAACCTGACAGTTCCACTGTTATATTTCACAGTACGTAATGCTGTAGTTTAACGAGCGACACCTACGAACGTGTGTGACGTTGTGATTCCCATGGCACGTGATCGTTGGCGTGATCAAATAATACCACCTTCGTTGCATAAAAATGCTGGTAAAACAAACAGAAAAATAAACCCAAAAATGTTTCCAACTATTTGTGGACCTCGATCTTGTATTGCGTTAGGTTTTCCTGTTGTTAACACATTTTTGGAAATTTTCCAAATATTTGACCTCTCCTGACGATTAAGACGCGGATTTTCAAAACATCAAACTACCGCAAAGCGTTGTTCTAAAGCGAGGATCATACGACGAAAATTACGGTATTTACTATAAAAGTTATCAAATATAAACACGACAGGTGGTGTAATTTTCTTTGGAATTCGATGTTGCTGGAATTCTTTCGGTAAACAAATCTTGACATTCTTTTTAGGAAAGCACATATGTTACTTAAATATTAAAAATGCAGTTTTAAAACAAAAATAATTGCAACCAAAAACACGAAACATTTAGAAATTCCTAGAGCACTATTTTCAATCAAACGCATATGAAGTAGACATAATATTAAACGGAAAAACACATTTAATTGGTGAATTAATGACTGATTTATTTTCTTAAAGATACAGTTTCGAAGTATCCACACTTCATGGTTTTCTAAATATTCCTAAAGATTCTGCATCTACTGTAACGGAAATTAAAGCTTGGAAAAGAGATTAATTCTTACGCTTTACTGGTTTTGTGATGGTTTCAGTGGTAGACATTTCACACCATATGTATCCAGGCGGTAATGTAAACTTCGTTGTGGTATGCGCTGGAGGAGGTAATTCCGGGACCTCGATGACCATAATGGCTCCGTAAATCTGTATTATCCTGTACACCACTTCGTATGGGCAGGGAAAAAGAGCATGTTCCATACATACTTTCGTATTGTTGATCCGCCTAAAGAAACAGAACGTTTTTTAGCAAAATTCAAGGTTACACAAAATGCAGTTTTATGTAGGAAACATATTCATGAATTAAAAATTGCACGGATTTTATAGGACGTATATTGTGCTTTAATGAAGCCCTGAAACATAAAATGCATTTTTAGTAAAACTACGAGGGCTGTACCGAAAGTAGTACAAAAGTGGGCATAACTTTCTTATTAACTTACAGAGGTCGTTCAAATTGCACATGCTGGTAGAGTAACTCTTTCTCTATACAAAGATACTACTCAACATAGTCTCCATCACAAGCGATGCATTGACGCCATCGTTGAACCCAACTCTCGAATCCACTTTGAAAATATTCAGGTGCGGATTGTTGTACCCACTTCTTCACAGCAACTTTCACCTCATCTGTGTCATCAAGTCCTTGTCCCCGGAGAATGTCCTTTATTCGACCGAACAGGTGGAAGTCGGTGGGTGCCTGGTTTGGGCTGTATGGGGGATGCGAGACCAACGACCAGCCTAATCACCTAATCACCTGATCTCTTTCCAAAAATATGTGTGTGGTCACATATTGTCATGGTGAGTATGAATCCTTTTCAGATTCCTGTTCGGTCTATTTCTCTTTATGGCTTCTGTACACTTCTTGAGTGTCTCTCAGTGTACCGCTCGCTGGTCATGGTACGGCCGCATTCCAGAAAATCAAGGAGAATGACATCCCTGTCATCCTCCCCCCCCCCAAAAAAACAGTCACCATGACTTCTGTGCTGATCGCTGGCACTTGAACTTCTTTGGCTTTGTTGAAGAGGTGTGACGCCATTCCATGGATTGATTCTTCGTTTCTGGATCGTACAGATGCGCCCACGTTTCATCCCCTGTTACTAGATGGGAAAAACGTGTCTTCATTGGCTTCAAACGCATCCAGCAGATCAGAGCAAACTTCCACCCAATCTCTCCTTGAAAGCGGGTGTCAACTGCAGACGTACCCACTTTGCACACACTTTTCGATACCCAAAGTCTTCCATCATCTTCTGTAAGGCATTGTGACCACAGTCCAGTTGAGAAACAGGCTCACGAATTGTGACTCGTCTCTCCGCGCGGATCAATCCATCCACTCGCTGACGTTTCGTGTCAGTGGTCGCAGATGATGGTCTCCCACTGCGTAATTTGTCTTCAATTGCTGGTGTCCCCTTCTTTAAACTTTTTCATCCATCTGTGCACATTGTTATTTTCAGTGGTATCATCTCCGTAAACATTCTGTAGCCTCCAGTGCATGTCCGACAGCCTGCACACTCCCTTCGTCAAGAACTAAATGACGGCACTTTGCTTCTGCTTGGAATCCATTATTTACCTGCAATGAAGAAGAAGGGTTACTATAGAGGAAGATTTACTATACCAACATGTGCAATTTGAACGACCTCTGTAAGTTTATAACAAAGTTATGCCCACTTTTGCATTACTTTCGGTACAACCCTCGTATAATAATATTTATAATTTCAATTGAATTTTTGGGTCACTTCATTATGAAGTGCACTTCTTTGACTATAAGAATGATGCAACATGGCTTGGAAGCTGATATTCTTGCGTCGTTCTTTGACTGTAGGAAAACATAAGGACGTTCAGAAAACATTAGTTTATAGCTAAGAAGCCCTTTCCTCCCGCTGATGGGATTCGAACTTACTATTTCCATCTCCAGAGTCGGACATTCTAGCATTTGAACTACGCCGACAAATACTTATCGTAACCACTTGTCGCTTTGACATGTGCGTCACCTCTGAGGTAGGCATGTCAGACATACCCATTCCGTCGAGAAAGGAGTATGCACGAAATCGCATGTTTTCGGGTCTGCCGACCAACCCATGGTTTAGGAAACTTTCTGTAGAAGAAGGAATTCTGATTAATTTCCGACGATGTGGGAAAGAATTATCACATATTTTTATAAAATATCACGGCCCGGTGTTTCATTTTACGTTCAGACGCCAATATAGCGAACTCCTAGTCCTGCCGATAATAGGATTCGAACCCATATCTTCTTTCTCTGAAGTAGGACATTCTACCAATTGAAATACGCTGACAATGGTTAATCGCTGCAACTTTCCGTTCTGATATGTGCATCACCTCTGAGGCAGATACGACACAACCTGATAACGTTTGGTAAATGTATCTGCTGTGTCAACCATTAGTTTCGGAAGATTCATGAAATAACCAGACCTGAAATGAATACATTTTGAAGGAGGAAGGAACGACGCTGCCAAGCAGTGACATGGCCAGGATTGCTAATTAATATTTCGAAACTTTTCAGCACTACAAAAGTAAATTGATAACGAGGAACAATACACCAATTATGTAGAAAATAATAAAACTATATTAGTGGTCCGATTTATTGGCGTTGAAATATATACATAAGCGTTTCCAAGCTCTCCCACATCAACCAGATGGATTTTTAAAGGAAGTTATTCAGTTTGCAGTTTTTGTATAACTTCTATGAAAAAGCCATCTGGCTGATGTACGAAAGCTTGGAAACGCTTATGTATATATTTCTACGCCGATAAATCGGATAACTAGTATAGTTTTACTATCTTCTACTACAAAAGTATTTCATTAAGGAAAAAATTGGGAGAGATATAATCATCTAATAAGTTTGTAAGAGGAACTTCTGAATGCACTGAAAGAAGAATTCAACCATTCAGTAATTTCTGTCCAGTTCTTCACCTTAAAAATCCAACGTTGTTCACTATCGAAAAGAATCACTTTATTTGCCGTTTAGGCAGTTGACTAACACAAGCCTTTTTAGTAGCCCCCAATACTTTAGTTAAATTCCTATTTCACAGGGTGTAGTTAATTTGTATAGTGCTTGTTTCAGTTTCCATTTCTCCCATCACAGAACATATTTTGATTTTGCTGATATAAGAACCACGGTTTTTCAAAATAAGGCTCTAAGTGATGCAACAAACTGACTTTGTTCGGCGTTTTTTTGCTGTTCCTACTGAATAGAGACCGATGTGTTCTCCTCGCACGAGTAGAGAGGGAGAAACAGCAAAAGACAACACACACATAACAAGCAAAAAGATAAGAGAAAACATTCGGAATATGTGATAATCAAATTAATTTGTAATAACAACAGCAAACCTAATGAATCTTGCAAAATTAAGGAGAAAAACAATACACAAACTCCGTATATGTAGGTTCCAAAATTTACGTCTTAAAATTAAGGAGAAAAACAATACACAAACTCCGTATATGTAGGTTCCAAATTTACGTATTAAAATTAAGGAGAAAAACAATACACAAACTCCGTATATGTAGGTTCCAAATTTACGTATTAAAATTAAGGAGAAAAACAATACACAAACTCCGTATATGTAGGTTCCAAAATTTACGTATTAAAATTAAGGAGAAAAACAATACACAAACTCCGTATATGTAGGTTCCAAATTTACGTATTAAAATTTAGGAGAAAAACAATACACAAACTCCGTATATGTAGGTTCCAAAATTTACGTATTAAAATTAAGCAGAAAAACAATACACAAACTCCGTATATGTAGGTTCCAAATTTACGTCTTAAAATTAAGGAAAAAAACAAAACACAAACTCCGTACATGTAGGTTCCAAATTTACGTCTTAAAATTAAGGAGAAAAACAATACACAAACTCCGTATATGTAGGTTCCAAAATTTACGTATTAAAATTAAGGAGAAAAACAATACACAAACTCCGTATATGTAGGTTCCAAATTTACGTATTAAAATTAAGGAGAAAAACAATACACAAACTCCGTATATGTAGGTTCCAAAATTTACGTATTAAAACTAAGGAGAAAAACAATACACAAACTCCGTATATGTAGGTTCGAAATTTACGTATTAAAATTAAGGAGAAAAACAATACACAAACTCCGTATATGTAGGTTCCAAATTTACGTATTAAAATTAAGGAGAAAAATAATACACAAACTCCGTATATGTAGGTTCCAAATTTACGTCTTAAAATTAAGAAGAAAAACAATACACAAACTCCGTATATGTAGGTTCCAAAATTTACGTATTAAAATTAAGCAGAAAAACAAAACACAAACTCCGTACATGTAGGTTCCAAATTTACGTCTTAAAATTAAGGAGAAAAACAATACACAAACTCCGTATATGTAGGTTCCAAATTTACGTCTTAAAATTAAGAAGAAAAACAAAACACAAACTCCGTACATGTAGGTTCCAAATTTACGTCTTAAAATTAAGGAGAAAAACAATACACAAACTCCGTATATGTAGGTTCCAAATTTACGTAATAAAATTAAGGAGAAAAACAATACACAAACTCCGTATATGTAGGTTCCAAATTTACGTATTAAAATTAAGGAGAAAAACAATACACAAACTCCGTATATGTAGGTTCCAAAATTTACGTATTAAAATTAAGGAGAAAAACAATACACAAACTCCGTATATGTAGGTTCCAAATTTACCTATTAAAATTAAGGAGAAAAACAATACACAAACTCCGCATATGTAGGTTCCAAATTTACGTATTAAAATTAAGGAGAAAAACAATACACAAACTCCGTATATGTAGGTTCCAAATTTACGTATTAATATTAAGGAGAAAAACAATACACAAACTCCGTATATGTAGGTTCCAAATTTACGTATTAAAATTAAGGAGAAAAACAATACACAAACTCCGTATATGTAGGTTCCCAATTTACGTCTTAAAATTAAGAAGAAAAACAATACACAAACTCCATATATGTAGGTTCCAAAATTTACGTATTAAAATTAAGCAGAAAAACAATACACAAACTCCGTATATGTAGGTTCCAAATTTACGTCTTAAAATTAAGGAAAAAAACAAAACACAAACTCCGTACATGTAGGTTCCAAATTTACGTCTTAAAATTAAGCAGAAAAACAATACACAAACTCCGTATATGTAGGTTCCAAATTTACGTCTTAAAATTAAGGAAAAAAACAAAACACAAACTCCGTACATGTAGGTTCCAAATTTACGTCTTAAAATTAAGGAGAAAAACAATACACAAACTCCGTATATGTAGGTTCCAAATTTACGTATTAAAATTAAGGAGAAAAACAATACACAAACTCCGTATATGTAGGTTCCAAAATTTACGTATCAAAATTAAGGAGAAAAGCAATACAGAAACTCTGTATATGTAGGTTCCAAATTTACGTATTAAAATTAAGGAGAAAAACAATACACAAACTCCGTATATGTAGGTTCCAAAATGTGCGTATTTTGACATGATTGCATGAAAACAATAAAGTGATGCTGCAGGTGCAACATTTCTAGAGGCGTCCTCACACCCTCGCTGGCTACGTTCCTACCTCTAAATGGTAATAATGCCGTGACCAAAGCTTACAGAGCAGGTGTCGTTAACCAGTCGCTCCTGGTCGTCGACTTGTGACTGTCGCATTTGAAAATAATTCAAAACGAAAATATCCGCCTATCCACGGCTTCGCAAACGCAAAGTAGTTGCGGAACCAGCAACAGTTCAGTGCGCGGTTGTAAAGTGAGCCAGTTGCCTCGTACGTAACATAGTGCTTTGCCTGCGTTATAGATACATGCCGTCAATGTTAGGTATTCGTTCTATTTTTGTGCAATATTTATTCTAATGTAGGGTATGCAGCCATGCGCAATCGCACCAAACGTGGATCATTTGCATACCAGCACGCACTCTATAGCTATTTGCAAAGTTTCGTGGTTGTAGCATGTTTTCTTCTAGGTGCGCAAATTTCATTGTTGGTGAGTGTACTTTATGCTTCGTACGTGAAAAGACTAGAAGAAAGGAAAAACATATCAATTTTTGCAGAAGTGACACAAGTGTCTAACTATCAACCACTAAAAACGACAATCCACTCTTTTAAACTTATTCAGATATTGTTATTAACTCTAAACGTAGTTAGCATTTGCTCACGTAAATTTTAATTATTCGAACATAGCGTAGTTAATATATGCTTTAATTCAAGACACCCAGAACTGCGTTGCGATTTTAAAATTGTTACGCTAAACAGACTTATTAAAACCGAAGAATTTCGTGCACATCGCAAGGAACAAAAAATAGAGAAATGAGTTGAACATATTTAGGACATTTCAATTTTAAACTCTCCTGTTACCTTTGTTTAATATATTTTTAAGACAAGACCATTCGTGCATTTAAAAAAAAAAAAGAACTATTTATCCACTGCAGAAAGTTGCAAAGTTGATGATACGCCAAAACCGTTTGCTCGTAGTTGAAACGAAAAGTTCACAATACACGGATTAAATGTAAAAGCAACATGAAGTTTCATAGTTTAAAAAGCGTGTACACTCCGACAGCAAGTGTCATAAACACTCCAAAAAAGTTAATGAATTACTTTATCTTTACTTACGATTTTAGGTTTTCCTTTGCATGGTGAGAGTGATGCAGACTAGTGTAGTATAAGAAGAAGGAAACTGCGCAGTCCTTCACCTTTGAAAATTCTAGCTTACTTACGCAGGAAGAAATTTCTTTAACTAGAGCGAAAAAAAATAATTTCGCATCAGTTGGTTTGAACATTATGGAATTATAATCACTTCACGAAAATAATAACATGTGAATAAATAATGAAGTTTTAACAATGCATTTATACATACAGTATAGCATCAACAATCATCATGGATCTACTGGTGGTTAAAAGTCTCCCAGAGTTTTTCCCACAACTATCTGTCTTGAGAGTGTCTCCATCATTACGCTCACCATGCTTCCGAATTTCATTAACACGTTTTCTACAGGGTCTTCTTTTGGATCCTATTTTGTCCCTTGGCAAGTATAATATTTCAGTTGTCGCCATTTTAGGGATTCTACTTTAACCATGATGTCATCAAATCTAGTCATTTTCCTGATCCACGAATTCCTCTTCCTCTCGTTTCTGGTTACATCAACTATGTACCACAGTGTATTTCTCTACTTTTATAATAAAGATCCGATTATCTGATCCATAAATAAGAACACCAAGGATTATTGTTTAAACACTTTTCCTTTGTACAAAGGCCGCTCCATAGAGACAGGGAGAATTTTTTTTTTTGAGTTGGCAACAGTACGAAGAGGAAAAGTCACCATTCAGACGACTAACTGAAATAAGGAAGTATCTATAACAACAGTTATTAGCCGTGGCAGACGATTCTGGTTTTGTTATTGCGCAGTTACGTTTGCATTTCGCCATACAGCTATGGAGGTGAGTCATTCAGAGTCAAAAAGTGAAATGCGTTGAGCGATGAAATTTTGCTACTGTTTTAATAAAACGGATCCTGAAACAGTTGATTTAATGAAAAAACCCTACAAAGATAAATGTTAGGTGAGTCAACGAGTTTTAGATGGCACTATGATTTCAAAAATGGGCGTTTCTCGGCAGAACTCGCTCCTAAGCCTGGTCGACCTGAAAGCATTACGGAGCGCATTGCTTGGACAATCCTGCAAAAAGATTGACGAATGATATGTGAGGACATGGCGGCCTCAACTAATATTTCAAAAGAGGCGGCATTCCACATTCTACGCTACAACTTACTGCTGCATTGTGTGTGTTCAAGATGGGTGCCTCATTACCTGAAGAGAAAACAATTGTTAGCCAGAGTTCAGGTGTGTCATGAGTGGAAACAAATGATTGCAAATGATCCCAACTTTCTAAACACAGTAATAACTGCCGATGAAACATCGGTCTCCCTAATTCGACCCTCTCACGAAGCGCGCAACGAGTGTCTGGAAACACACAGTTTCGTCTCCTCCGAAAAAGTCCACCAAACCAAATCAGCTGGGAAGGTGATGATTATAAATTTGTTCATAAAGGTGTAGTCTACCAGCATGCCGTTCCTCCACAAATTGCTGTCAATGCTGAGTATTACATTTCAGTCTTGAAGCGTCTGCGACGACACATATCGATTAAGACACCGGAACTGGTGGGCAGCTGGACCCTTCACCATGACTAAACACTTTTCTGCTTTCGTTCAACAGTTTCTAACGAAATGCAGTATTGAAATCATGCCACAGCCTGCCTACAGTCCTGACCTCGCCCCGTGCAATTTCTGATTGTTTCCAACAATGAAGGAGAAGTTCCGTGGCGCAACATTCAACACAGATGCTGACGGTAAAGCCGCTTCCACAAAATGTCTTTGCCACATGATTTGAAAAGTGAACTGAACGATGGGCCCGTTGAATATCATCCGAAGGAAGATACTTTGAGAAAGAATAACATATAATTTGCTGTACTTACATTTCTTCATTTTGTGTGATTTTACTCTGTTTTTATGGAACGGTCGTTGTTGCATAGTGGTAAATTGTACTGTTTCTTCCAAATGCACTCTAGCAAAATTTATACAATTAACTTATTCATCGTTATGGCCCCCGCTTGATATTTTATATATAACATCATCATCATTATCAAACATTAGCAACCCACCCACGGTTGGAGGAAGACCTTCATCCAACACAACGGTCTGTCTCGCGAGCGACTTCTCCATGTCATTCCCGCATACTTTGGAATTTCATCCACCCATTTACCATGTGGTCTTCTTCTAGGTCTTTTTCGGTTCCTCAAACCCCAGTCTAAAATTTCGGTAGGCCGTTCTCCTGCCAATATATCCAGCTCATTGCCGTTTTATGGATTTTACTCTCATTGCGATGTCCCTCACTCTTGTCATGTTCCTTATCCACGAGTTCCTTTTCTTACTTTTCCTGGTTACAGCAAGCATGCATCGTTCCATGTTTCATTCTGCAGTCTCTTTTACTTAAGGTCCACGTATCTGCGCCGTACGCAAGCAGTGGAAGGATGCATTGATTAAGCATTTTTCTGTTAAGACATAATGGCATATTACTCTTTAACAAATGATAAAAAAAAATTGTTTCTGTAATTACTGGTTATTTTTGACTGGTAGTTTGTTTCCTTTTTGTAACAAGTTTAATATATCCACTTGGTACATTTTTTGGTTGGATTATAATTGCTCGCTTTTTTCAATTTTTAATTTTTGTTGTGAGGTCGGGCAAATGTGTTTTAGTTTGCTGGGTAAGGGTTTTTATTAGTTATCCCTTTTATTGACATTATTTCCCTAAATTTAATTGGTCCTTTTAGAAAACTAAAATAGCAGAAACTCACAAGTCTCTGGTCTTAGTAGATTAGTGAGTATTTTCTTGTTGTTTGCCCTTGACGAGGCCGACAAGAGGTCAGTCATTAATATGCTTCTCTGCATTCTTTTATTCGGTACTTTGCATCGTTTGAAGCTAACCCGGTTCGGTTGATGTATTTGATGTATGATGGTCTTTCTATTATTTTTATTTCTCTTGTTCAAAATTTTGCTTTGTTTTGCCCTATTGTTATTTGATCTTTCTCTTATGCAGCCTCTGGCGCTAATGAATTTCAAATCTGTTCACTGGTTTTTCTTGTTTCACATTATTTGCTTTTGCTATATATATATATACCCTACCCCCTTTCACGCTTGCCAAACGAACGAGAGTTGCACCGATAGTTATGCAAAAGTCGGCACGACTTTTTTATTAACTGACAGAGATCGTTCAAATTGCACACGCTGGTAGATTAACCCTTCCTCTACAGTAATCCTTCATTTTCGTTGCAGGTAAATAATGGATTCCAAGCAGAACCAAAGTGTTCTCATTACGTTCTTGACGAAGGAACGGTGAAGCCTGTCCGACATCCACAGAAGGCTACAGAATGTTTACGGAGATGACACCATTGACAACAGCAATGTGCACAGATGGATGAAGAAGTTTAAAGAAGGGGAAACCAGCATTCGAGACAAACCACGCAGTGGGAGACCATCATCTGCGAAGACTGACACGAATCGTCAGCGAGTGGATGAATTGATTCACGCGGAGAGACGAGTCACAATCCGTGCGCTTGTTGCACAACTGGACTGTGGTCACAATGCCATACAGAAGATGGTGGAAAACTTAGGGTATCGAAAACTGTGTGCAAAGTGGGTGTAGGCAGTTGACACACGAAGGAAAGATGGGTGGGAGTCTGCTCTGATATTCTGGAAACTTTTGACGCCAATGAAGACACATTTCTTTCTATCTGGTGACAGGGCATAAAACGTGGGCGTATCTTTACGATCCGGAAACGAAGAATAAATCCATGGAATGGCGTCACACCTCTTCACAAAGGCCTAAGAAGTTCAAGTGCCAGAGATCAGCACAGAAAGTCATGGTGACTGTTTTTTTAGATGACAGGGGTGTCATTCTCCTAGATTGTCTGGAACGTGACCGTACCTTGACCAGCGAGCGGTACACGGAGACTCTCAAGAAGGCTAGAGAAGTCATAAGGAGGCAGAGACCGAACAAGAATCTGAAAAGGATCCACATTCACCATGACAATGGAAGACCACACACATCTTTGTCAACAAATCTGGCGATCAGAAAATTAGGCTGTTCGGTGGTCCCCCATCCTCCGTACAGCCCAGATCTGGTATCCTCCAACTTCGATCTGTTCGGTCGAATGTAAAACAGTTTCCGGGGACAATGATTTGATAACACAGACGAGATGAAAGTGGCTGTGAAGAAGTGGGTACAACAGTCCACACCTGATTTTTTTCAAAGTGGATTCGAGAGTTGGGTTTAACGATGGTGCAAATGCCTCGCTTGTGATGGAGACTATGTTGAGTAGTACCGTTGTATAGAGAAAGAGTTACTCAACCAGCATGTGCAATTTGAAGGAACTCTTTCAGTTAATACAAAAGTTGCCTTGGTGAATAAAGTTTTTTCAAACCTCCCTTTGACACCTTTCCCTCACTAAATCTCTGTATAGAAAATCGTTATATGAAACATCCGCTCGTGTGGGCCTTACGATAATTTTGCTGTCCCGGCTTCCTACAGCCCAGTTGTTCATATATCGGCAACGGCATTTCCAGTTTTCCATAACAGGCTTTTTGTGTGCCATTCACATGTGATTTCGAGGCAGTTGTAATCGTTGCTTTAAATTTGAGCATACCGGTGTTCGTTAGAGTTGTGTAAAGCTCTGCGTTCGTAAGCATTTGATATATGTGCTTTTTTATTTTGCCAGTTATGTCTACATATATGTTTTTAATGTAACCAGGTTCTGACCAGTTTTACATCTTATTTTTCAGCTGTGCTTAACCTATGGTAATAGAAATTTTTATTATGTCAGAAAAACTTCTACGTGCTGGAGTTCATAACCATGTATGAAAGATTTGTATTCCATGATTTTAAGGACGATGAATATTCCAGGATTTGCATACTATTGTATGATATATTATTTCTATATAAATAATTTAACTATCACTGTTAAAAATTTGTGGTAGATTGCACCAACATATGGTGCTACGCTAGTGGCACCACATTTTTAAAAAAGATATACCATTCTGTGATGCAAAGTAAACCCAGAAACATAGTGGAACCTTGTACCATAACGTGGTGAAAAGGTTGAACCACGTTATTGGCTTTTGTTTGCAAAACACGATGGTGAATCTTTCCTCAGAAAGTGGTGCGCAGCTGCAGTAGCACCACATTTTAGTGCAACCTATCACAAAATTTACAACAATGTATATGTTCATGTAAACTTGGTCCACAACACTTTCCGTTAACATTTCAATGATTGCAAAATGTTTCGAATTTACAATTTCTAAAAGTCAATGCTGATTCATGTAGCCTATTACCTTACTAACTAAAACTACTGAAACTACTTACTATCAACTATCAGTAGTTTTAACATCTAGAAATCTATGAACTACGACATCTATCATCATCCATCATCGATAGGTATTTATCATCATCTGTAGACATCTATCATTTACGTCTATCAATTTTCAGTAGTTTTTCTTATTATCTAGTACTTTTAACTAGTAAAACTATAACTTACTATCAACTTACTAAATCCGAATAATTAATACTCAGTGGCGAAAACTACTAAAACTACAAAACTAATTAAAACTACAAAAACATTATCTAAAACTAAACTGGTGTGCAAAAATTGAGGACGAAGAGAAGAAATTAGCATAACAGCATAACGAGTAAGCAGAACGGACCGAAAGATCACTCATGCGCATATATGCAGACGTACGGGGGGGGGGGGGGTGTCGGAAGAAAAAGCACACAGGCAGTGTACGCTCAGCAATTGTACGGTGTACATCGGTTTGAACGACATCGAGTTGCTGCCACCGTGGGATATGGCCAACAGGCAATCCAATAGTCGACGTGTGGATGACTTTACCAGAGGTCGCGTCATTGGGAAGTTGGAAGAAGGTCGAAGTGTGACTAGCGTGACCGAGGAGTTCGGGATCGCTCAGAGCATCGTTTCACGAGCTTCGAGAGCATTTCAAATGACAGGAACAGCTGTCCGAGAGTTTAGCAGTGGTCGTCCACGAGCAACCACGGCGGCGGACGACCGGTATATTTTCCTACAGAAGTAAAAGACAAACGGCCGACAGCGGGAGAAATCGCAACGCACATGCGACAGACAACTGGACGTCCGTTATCGAGTTTTATAGTGGCCAGGAGGCTGCACAATGGTGGACTATTTGCACGACGAGCAGTACGGTGTGTGCCATTAAGGCCTGCTCATCCGAGACGGCGGTTTCTGTGGAGCCAGGAACACAAGAACTGGACACATCAGCAATGCGGTCGAGTTCTTTTTACGGATGAGAGCCGATTTAGTCTGACGAGCGATTCTGGACGTATACACATCTGGAGAGAGCAGGAAACACGCAATCACACCTCCAACGTCATTGAAAGGGACCGGTTTCGAGGTGGCGGAGTTATCGTTTGGGGCGGTATCATGATTGGTAGCCGTACTGACCTCCACATCTTCCAAGGAGGTTGAATCACTGGTGTCCGCTATTGTACCGAGGTTCTCCTGCCTCACATGCGTCTGTTTAGAGGTGCTGTGGGTCCTGAGCTGTTCCTCTTCATGGACGACAACGCTACACCTCATCGTACAGTGGCTGTCGCAGAGCTGTTGGAGAGTGAAGATATTCAACGCATGGATTGGCCCGCAAGGTCCCAGGACCTAAATCCAATCGAACACGTGTGGGACCTTCTCGGTAGACGCTTGGCAGCACGTCACTAGCCGCCAGCAACGATTCCGCAGCTGCGATTGGCGCTACAAGAGGAATGGGACGCCATGCCTGAACAACTACTTGACAACCTCGTCCTCAGCATGGACAGATGTTGCCAATCCTGCGTCACAGTCAGGGGTGATCATATCCTTTACTAAAGACTGGATTTTTCTTGGCAGCCGCCTGTCACATGGACGTTTCTGTCTTCTGTCCAGTTGTGCTCGAAGCTACCTTTTTAATAAAGTGCCTTTGTATCCTTTGGATTCCTTGTTTGGACGGTTTTGCTCACTTGTCCCATATTCTTACATCTTGGGGATCTTATGGTATGATTTGAGTCGATGTGGAGCACTTCTGCACGACGTTACATTCAAAAAATCGTCTCGTCCTTAATTTTTGCACGCCAGTGTAGCTGATTGAACACTGTTTGAAGTTAAACGGGCGGTTGTCTGATTTTATTAGTCTAATTGTTTAGTTATAGGGATCGCCCAAATGAAAGTGAGACTCGTGAAATAGCGTCGTCGTATAATTACTCAGAGCCGTGCATTTGCGCCGGTAGATGGCGTGTCATGTCAAGAATCACGATGTTATAGGTGGTACGTGTCAGTGTGCTGTTTGTACGTGACATGGATTCGTTCAAACAGGCCCAGCGGGCAGTTACTCAAGGTGTTCGTGGAGCCGAAATTTATCGTCGCATGAAGGATGTGTATGGGAATGAGTGTCAATCAGGGTGTACAGTTTTCCGCTAGTGTAGTGAATTTCGTAAAGGACGTGTGAGCACGGAGGACATACCGAGACCTGGGCAAGCGCACGTGGCCATCACCATGGAATCGATTGCTGCCGTAGACAACCTTGCGAAGGATAATCGCCGAATTACCACCAGCGAGCTTGCAGGAACATTGCCCATGAGTAAGGGAACTGTTAACACTATTCTCCTTCGCCGATTGGGATACAGCAAGGTTTGCGAAATGGGCCCCCAAGAATCAGCAAGGTTTGCGAAATGGGCCCCCAAGAATCAGCAAGGTTTGCGAAATGGCTCTACAAGAGGATCAGAAGACTCGGCGAATTATGCTTGCCTGGAGCATTTGCATCGTTACCATGCAGAGGGGGGATAGTTTCTTTCCAAAATTGTGGCCGCAGATGAAACTTGCTGCCACCACTTCGATGCGGCCACAAATCCCAACTCTCCATGCCCAAAAAAGCTCAATCCTCCTTAAGAGCTGGAAAAGTGATGCTCACGGTATTCTTCGATTAGAAAGGCCCATTGCTGTTGGATTGTCTGGAAGCAGGCAGTACGGTCAAAGCAACCACATACTGCAGTACGTTACGAAACGTCAAAACGGCCATCAAGTGTAAGCGACCCGGTATGTTGCCAAATGGGTTTATTCTGCTGCACGACAATGCACTCGCGCATCTGGCGACAGTGTGCCAAGGTTTGCTGCGAAGCTTCCGCTGGGAAGCTTCGCAGCAAAACCTTGGCATCCCCTCTACTGTCGGCCAGCGACTACCAAATCTTCGGGCACCTGAAAAAAGCTCTCAAAGCCACCGGTTCGTTAACGGCGTTGAGGTCCGGGACGCCGTTAAAGACAGGTTCCACAGCCAACCACGGCCTTTTTTCATTCAGAGTATCCACAATCTCGTGACGCGCTGGGACACTTGCTTGAACCGACAAGGCGACTATGTGTAGCGTGTATGTAGCCCATGTATCACGCTTACTTCCTGTATGTTCACATATTCCAACCTATAAACCCTGGAACATTTGCTTGAACCGACAAGGCGACTATGTGGAGCAGGTATGTAGCCCATTTATCACGCTTACTTCCTGTTTGTTCACATATTCCAACCTATAAACCCTGGGACACTGGCTTGAACCGACAAGGCGACTATGTGTAGCGGGTATGTAGCCCATGTATCACGCTTACTTCCTGTATGTTCACATATTCCAACCTATAAACCCTGGGACACTTGCTTGAACCGACAAGGCGACTATGTGTAGCGGGTATGTAACCCATGTATCACGCTTACTTCCTGCATGTTCACATATTCCAACCTATAAACCTTGGGACACTGGCTTGAACCGACAAGGCGACTATGTGTAGCGGGTATGTAACCCATGTATCAAGCTTACTTCCTGCATGTTCACATATTCCAACCTATAAACCCTGGGACACTGGCTTGAACCGACAAGGCGACTATGTGTAGCGGGTATGTAGCCCATGTATCACGCTTACTTCCTGTATGTTCACATATTCCAACCTATAAACCCTGGGACACTTGCTTGAACCGACAAGGTGACTATGTGGAGCGGGTATGTAGCACATGTATCACGTTTACTTCCTGTATGTTCACATATTCCAACCTATAAACCCTGGGACACTGGCTTGAACCAACAAGGCGACTATGTGTAGCGGGTATGTAGCCCATGTATCACGCTTACTTCCTGTATGTTCACATATTCCAACCTATAAACCCTGGGACACTGGCTTGAACCGACAAGGCGACTATGTGTAGCGGGTATGTAGCCCATGTATCACGCTTACTTCCTGTATGTTCACATATTCCAACCTATATACCCTGGGACACTGGCTTGAACCGACAAGGCGACTATGTGTAGCGGGTATGTAACCCATGTATCATGCTTACTTCCTGCATGTTCACATATTCCAACCTATAAACCCTGGGACACTGGCTTGAACCGACAAGGCGACTATGTGTAGCGGGTATGTAGCCCATGCATCACGCTTACTTCCTGTATGTTCACATATTCCAACCGATAAACCCTGGGACACTTGCTTGAACCGACAAGGCGACTATGTGTAGCGGGTATGTAGCCCATGTATCACGCTTACTTCCTGTGTGTTCACATATTCCAACCTATAAACCCTGGGACACTTGCTTGAACCGACAAGGCGACTATGTGTAGCGAGTATGTAGCCCATGTATCACGCTTACTTCCTGTATGTTCACATATTCCAGCCTATAAACCCTGGGACACTGGCTTGAACCGACAAGGCGACTATGTGTAGCGGGTATGTAACCCATGTATCACGCTTACTTCCTGCATGTTCACATATTCCAACCTATAAACCCTGGGACACTTGCTTGAACCGACAAGGCGACTATGTGGAGCGGGTATGTAGCCCATATATCACGCTTACTTCCTGTATGTTCACATATTCCAACCTATAAACCCTGGGACACTTGCTTGAACCGACAAGGCGACTATGTGGAGCGGGTATGTAGCCCATGTATCACGCTTACTTCCTGTATGTTCACATATTCCAACCTATAAACCCTGGGAGACTTGCTTGAACCGACAAGGCGACTATGTGGAGCGGGTATGTAGCCCATGTATCACGCTTACGTCCTGTATGTTCACATATTCCAACCTATAAACCCTGGGACACTTGCTTGAACCGACAAGGCGGCTATGTGTAGCGGGTATGTAGCCCATGTATCACGCTTACTTCCTGTATGTTCACATATTCCAGCCTATGAACCCTGGGACACTGGCTTGAACCGACAAGGCGACTATGTGTAGCGGGTATGTAACCCATGTATCACGCTTACTTCCTGCATGTTCACATATTCCAACCTATAAACCCTGGGACACTTGCTTGAACCGACAAGGCGACTATGTGTAGCGGGTATGTAGCCCATGTATCACGCTTACTTCCTGTATGTTCACATATTCCAACCTATAAACCCTGGGACACTTGCTTGAACCGACAAGGCGACTATGTGGAGCGGGTATGTAGCCCATGTATCACGCTTACTTCCTGTATGTTCACATATTCCAACCTATAAACCCTGGGACACTTGCTTGAACCGACAAGGCGACTATGTGTAGCGGGTATGTAGCCCATGTATCACGCTTACTTCCTGTATGTTCACATATTCCAGCCTATAAACCCTGGGACACTGGCTTGAACCGACAAGGCGACTATGTGTAGCGGGTATGTAACCCATGTATCACGCTTACTTCCTGCATGTTCACATATTCCAACCTATAAACCCTGGGACACTTGCTTGAACCGACAAGGCGACTATGTGTAGCGGGTATGTAGCCCATATATCACGCTTACTTCCTGTATGTTCACATATTCCAACCTATAAACCCTGGGACACTTGCTTGAACCGACAAGGCGACTATGTGGAGCGGGTATGTAGCCCATGTATCACGCTTACTTCCTGTATGTTCACATATTCCAAGCTATAAACCCTGGGAGACTTGCTTGAACCGACAAGGCGACTATGTGGAGCGGGTATGTAGCCCATGTATCACGCTTACTTCCTGTATGTTCACATATTCCAACCTATAAACCCTGGGACACTTGCTTGAACCGACAAGGCGACTATGTGTAGCGGGTATGTAGCCCATGTATCACGCTTACTTCCTGTATGTTCACATATTCCAGCCTATAAACCCTGGGACACTGGCTTGAACCGACAAGGCGACTATGTGTAGCGGGTATGTAACCCATGTATCACGCTTACTTTCTGCATGTTCACATATTCCAACCTATAAACCCTGGGACACTTGCTTGAACCGACAAGGCGACTATGTGTAGCGGGTATGTAGCCCATGTATCACGCTTACTTCCTGTATGTTCACATATTCCAACCTATAAACCCTGGGACACTTGCTTGAACCGACAAGGCGACTATGTGGAGCGGGTATGTAGCCCATGTATCACGCTTACTTCCTGTATGTTCACATATTCCAACCTATATACCCTGGGAGACTTGCTTGAACCGACAAGGCGACTATGTGGAGCGGGTATGTAGCCCATGTATCACGCTTACTTCCTTGTATGTTCACATATTCCAACCTATATACCCTTACGGTAAAAAACCGGCAGACTGAGTTTCATTTGGGCGACCATTATATTTTCTTTGGCGAAAACATATAACACGAGTAACGTTAAAATAGACAACAAGAAAGATGACACCGAATTTTCGGGTGTAATAAGCACGTCTATAACGAAGTAAATTTCTCCGTCATTTTTATCCGCGCCGGGGCTCGAACCCGGATCCCCTCATTCCGGAATAAGTCACTCTACCAATTGAGCTACGCGGACGTTTTATTCTGATTCCTCTCTACCTTTATGTCGTGTGCGTCCTTCTGGCAGGTACGTCACATCTCCTGGTACGTTACACGTCTTTCAAATCCGTTCTGACGCAAATTAAATTTATCAAAGCTATACAAAGTTAATGGAACCGGTATGGAAAACAATAGATCTGACGAAATAAAGAACATTTTCAATCGGGTTTTTAATGCCCCAGATATTGCTGTAAACGGAATCGTGAGCTTACGATCTCTTAGAAACATAGATATAGACAAAAATATGATGTGACTTTACGTTCCCTGATGGGAAAACCATGCATTATTTTAGGAAGAAAGTATTCTCAAAAGGTTTATCCATATAAGCGGTATTGGTCAAAGAAAAAAGAAATTAGTCGAGTTTTCAGAAGCCCAGATTTTGCAACAAATACTTCAGAAGCAGAAATTAACACTTATGACTCCTGGTGGCTGAACTATTCTTTAGCAAACATTAGAAATTATGTGAAATATATTTTCCATCAGGTCTTGTATCCTATACAGGAAGAATTTTCAAATCAGAGCTTTAGGAGCAGAAATAACGCAGAAAACGCATTTTACCCTTGTGCCTCCCTAGCGGAAAGTCTATGATTTACTTGAAAATTTTGAATTCATAGGAAAAACATTTCGTATCGGAAATACTATCCAACAACAAAGAAAGAATTTTTCAAATCGTTATCTTAGAAGTAGAGATATTGACAAAACTAAGATATACATCTACGCCCCCTGGCGTAGAAACCATACATTTTTTCAAAAAGAAAATTTTCCTAAAAGGTTTGTCGACATGAGTACTATCGGTCAACAAACGACTTTTTTTTCAATCGAGATTTTAGAAGCTCATATTTTGCTACAAATACAACAGAAGCGGAAATTAAGACTTACGCCAACTGGTGGCCAAACCATTTCTTACAAAAATTAGAAACTATCTGCAAACGATTTCCCATCAGAAGCTGTATGCGGTGCAAAAAGAAATTTTCAAATCGGAGATTTAGAAGCAGAGATATAGGAGGAAACGCAATTTACCTTTACGCCCCGTAGCGGAAAGTCTATGAATTACTTGAAAATTTTGAAATTACGTGAACCACATGTCACACTAGAAACACTATCCAACAAAGAAGGATTTTTTTCCAAATCGGACTCCTAGAAGTAGATATATTGACAAAAATAAGATATGCATCTACGCCCCCTGGCGTAGAAACCATGCATTATTTCACGAAGAAAATGTTCCTAGGTTTGTCGACATCAGTTGTATCGGTCAACAAACGACTTTTTTTGCAATCGAGATTTTAGAAGCTCATATTTTGCTTCAAATACATCAGAAGCGGAAATTAAGATTTACGCCACCTGGTGCGCAAACTATTTATTTTTTACAAAAATTCGAAATTATGTGCAAACGATTTCCCATCAGGAGCTGTATCCGGTGCAGAAATAGTTTTTTAAATCGGAGATTTAGAAGCAGAGATATAGGGAAAAACACAATTTACCGCTACGCCCCCTAGCGGGAAGTCTATGAATTACTTGAAAAATTTTGAAATTATATGAAAAACATGTCACACGGAAAACACTATTCAACAAAGAAGGAATTTTTCAAATCGGACTTCTAGCAGTAGAGATATTGACGAAAATATGATAATCATCTGCGCCCCCTGTCGGAGAAACTGTGTAATATTTTAAAAAGAAAATATTCCGAAAAGGTTTATCGATGTGAGTGGCATCAGTCCACGAAAGAATTTTTTCAATCGATGTTTTAGAAGCTCCTATGTTATGGCAAATACATCAAAAGCGAAAATTAACACTTACGCCCCCTGGTGGCCGAAGTATTTTTTACCAAAAATTTGAAATTATATGCAAAAGAGTTTCCAACAGGAGATGTATCCGCTGAAGAAAAAATGTTTCAAATCGGAGATTTAGAAGAACAGTTATCGAGGAAAAGGTAATTTACTTTTACCCCCCCTAGCGGAAAATCTATGCGTAATTTGAAAAAAGTAACTATATCTAAAATACTCTTCGATATAAATGGAATCGAAAGATACAATTTTTTTCAATCGGATGTTTAGAAGCAAATATGCGGAATAAAACGTATTTTTGAATTCGACATCATCTGCATTTACGCCCTCTACCGGCGAAATTGTACATCGTAAAAAAAAACGAAATGAAGGATCATCATTTGCATGTTTTAAGCTTTCCAATGTAAAAAGACTTTCTCGAATCGGACTAATAGTTGCAGAGATATCTTGGGTTTGGACGGACGGACGGACAAACCGATAACAGAAGCACCATCTTTTTTTACCAAAGACGTGCTAAAAAGTTACAAAGATTTATCCAGAACAGAGTGATATTAAAAAGGCAAGGGAAGGTACCCAAACAACTTCCCAACTTTAACTACATCTCTAAGAATTTCGGATTTTAAGAAGTAAATACGCATCAAATTACCCCATAGCTGAAGTGTGGTTGCACATTTGTTGGTGGACAACACGGGTCTGGTACGATTCGTCCAACGACGATTGGTCCAATGCCGATTTGTCCAAAGGGACGATTCGTCCAATGGACAATTGGACCAAAGGTACGATTCGTCCAATGGTACGATTGGTCCAATGCCGATTCGTCCAGTGGGACGATTGGTCCAATTCCGTCCTATCTGTCCGAAGTGCTACTCGTGTTATAAAAATCTCAGCGGTCCTGATTTTATCTCCGATGTTATACGAAAGTACCGGTAGTTCAAAGAATGTAAAATAATGTTACATTTTTCATGCGTAATATTGTGGTTACAGATTTTTTTTTTTTTTCTTTCGGAATCGCGTTTTTTTGTTATACTGTCCTTGCTGCCGTATGAAGTTACTGATGTACGAGCCGTTCAATCAACTTCAATGTTTCTCTTTTGCATGAAATAATATAAAATACTAGTTTTCCGTTTCTGTTTGTAGCATGCAGTGAGGTTCCGCCACCCGAGTCCACTTATTCCGGAATAAGTGGACTCGGGTTCAAGCCCCGGCGTGGACAAAAATGACCGAGAAATTTACTTCATTATACAAGTTAATATTGCGTTGTTTACAAGCACGAAATATTAATTCACAGGCCCTAGGCCTATACCTTTTTGACAGTTTTTATCCTACCGTCGTCAGATTCATAACGTTTACCTACCAAGAAAACTTTCTAATGTTATGCTAGTGTTTTTTTAACTTTACTTAATATGTAAACGTTAGAATATGACATCAGTAGAATAAAAAGTGTTAAAAGGCCTAGGCCTGGGTCTTATGAATTAATATTTAGTGCCTAAGTAAAAGAGCTATGCTATTAACTTGATTTGATGTGCAAACGTTATGAATATGGCATTGGTAGAGTAAAAATATTAAAAAGGCCTAGGCCTTAGGAATTAATATTTCGTTCTTAAGTAAAAGCACAATATTATTAACTTGATTTGATAGGTAAACGTTATGAATGTGATATCGGTAGAATAAAAACGGGTAAAAAGGCCTAGGCCTAGGTCCTGTGAATTAATATTTAGTGCCTAAGAAAAAGCGTAATGCTATTAACTTGATTTGATACGTAAAAGTTATGAATATGAAGTCGGCGTATTAAAAGCTGTTAAAAAAGCCAAGGTGTAGGGCCTATGAATTAATTAAGTTATAAAAAAATATTACAAGCTGGACATGTTATGTAAATATTTAGCGCCTAAGTAAAAATTCAGCGTTTTTAAAAAATCCCACCTTATCGTCCTTTTCTGAACACAGCATGAGTCGTGCTAGGTGCCTTGTAAAGACATGAAAAATTATGACAAGACACGGCCTAGGTGTCTAGTAAAGACATAAGAAATGATACGATGAGTGCTTTTTATTAGGTTTTATAAAATGTTTACAAATACCAAATATCTAGGTTGTAACTTAAAATCTTCTAAAAAGGCCCACGCCTAGGTGCTCTGCAAACAGCTGAGAAACGCTCCATTGAGTGCCTTTTACCAGGTTTATGTAAAATGTTTACAATTGCCAAATATACGGAAATGATCTTTCAAAAGGATATAATGAGCAGAATAATTTAAATCATTATTCCTTTCTGGAAAATAAAACAGTTTACCGTTGGTAAGATGATATAATTGGCCGAATCGGCGTTGGACCAATCGTACCATTGGACGAATCGGCATTGGACCAATCGTACCATTGGACGAATCGGCATTGGACCAATCGTACCATTGGACGAATCGGAAATTGGACGAATCGGACATTGGACCAATCGGCATTGGACCAATTGTCCCTTTGGACGAATCGGCATTGGACCAATCGTCGTTGGACGAATCGTCCGGGACCGGGACAACACACATATTTTCGGCTAACTTGACAGCCACAGCGGTGGCTATTCTTGGGAAAACGATGAGTTAAATAGCAAAAATGCACATCAAAATGTACCACAAAATGTAAATTCATGCATCTTGTGCTGCATGAAAAATAACGGCTTTTTGATTGCCTGAAAATTAAGAAATCCGGTCGCCATCTCAATATTTAATACTCCGAAATTTTCCTATGCATTTTAAAGAGGTCTCTTTGCACTTCAGTTACTGAAGCATAAACTAATATTTAAACAACACGTAATTTTTTTTATATTTCATTATACACTATCTACCAACAAGTAATTGGACACCCCTGCAATCGACGATATCTGCGGTCCTGACACACATCACGGCCACCGCCATTAAATATCGTGTGGGAAACAACAACGCAACCAGTAGCATGCAAGATGCCACGCAGTTCGGAGCTCTCTGATTTCGGGAAAGGTGTAATCGTCGGGTATCACAGAAATGGTAGATCCATACGTGACATATCCAGTGAGTTCAAGTACCCAAAAAATGGACAGTGGCCTACGTGATTGGCAAGTGGAAGATCAGAAGTGACTGTACGAATGTGCCCCGATCCGGTAGACCCACAAAACTGGAAGTTACAGACCGACGGGTGCTGGCCAGAGAAATTCGGAAGTACCGCACCAAATCGATGGGCCACATCCGCGAGGAGTTTCAACAGGCATCCGGGAGTGTTCTTTTGATGAATACCATTCGTAAGGAAGCCCATCTGCTCGGTTATCATGGACGTGCTGCCGCCCACAAGCCTTTCATGACCAAGTCCAATAGCGCTGCTCGGCTAACGCGGTGAAAAGAACGTCGACAGTCGACCGTTGAACAGTGGAAACAGGTTCTCTGGAGCGTCGAATTAAGGTTCACCCTCTACCGTTCGGATAGCAGGGTCTGGGTTCGGCGTCTGTCTGAAGAACGCCACCTGCCGGAATGTATTGTGCGAACTGTGAAGTTCGGTGGCGGTGTAATTATGCTACGGGGGTGTTTCTCCTGGTATGGCACGGGACCCTTGGTCGCAATTTCTGGTAGACTCAACGCCGAGACCTAATGCACCATTTTGGATGACCATGCGCTTCCTACGTTGTGGCAGTTTTACGGGGTGGACCCATGTTACTTTCAGGATGACAGTGCCACCTGTCATGTTGCGAGGTCCACCATGGCTTGGTATGGTGAGTATGGTGACAATGGGGTTAATCGAATGGACTGGCCCTAGAAGAGCCCGGACCTTAACCCTATCGATCACATCTGGAACGAGTTGGAACGTCGACTTAAGGGGTGTCCCCACCTTCCGAAATCGGTGAAGGAACTGACCTGTCTTCTCCAAGCCGAGTGGAAGAAAATACCGCTAGCCGTCGTACAACGCCTGTATGAGAGTATGCCCCGTAGGGTCGCAGCTGTAATCGCCGCTCGTGGAGGCTCCACCAACTATTGAAAGTGAATAAACTTCGTTTTCCTTTCCTATCACAGGTGTCCAATTATTTGTTGGTAGATAGTGTAGCTCTAATATATTATAGCTCCATCACCTTAATTAACCTTCTTAAAATATTCGTAAGATGTAAGTTCGTTTATTGGTATAAATATGACATGGATGTAAAGTCAGATAATATCCAAAGATTTCAAAATTTCGTCGTCCTGCAGCGGTAATACTCCTTGCAGGATTTAAAGCGAGTAATTTTTTTCCCCTAGATTTGATGTTAACAACCGCATTTTGCTACGAAAACTAGCTGTATCAATCACTATATATTACAGGTATCAAGCATACTCGGGCGCCATCAGAGAGACGCGGTTTCGGTTCCCCCTGCAGGAAGACAAAATTTTCAAGTTTTCGGATATCACTTGACTTAACATCCATTTCATTATTACACCAATAAGCGGATTTACATTTTCAAAATTTGTATTGTACATCATTAATCTTAAAACATTTCTGGTTATCAAACTGATGACAAAAAAAAATATATCCGTTAAATGCTATTTGAGTAGGGAAATTAATTGAATAATATTTTTCGTCGGAGGAAAAAAGTTATTCGTCATCAGAAAAAGGAGCGCAACAAACGCAATTTCACTACAAACAGACTTGAATTTGTAATAAACATACGTACGGAAAATTATGCACCGACATCTATTTTAAGTGAACAAAATATTTATCTCAAATTAAAATGTTTTAATATTCCTTTTTCGCAATAATATTTAATTTCCCTTGACAAACCTTTCCGAAAAAGAAAAGATGTCGTAAATTAGACTCGTGCCAGTCTACTTGTTTAGATTTATTAGCGAACAGACACCATATCTGGCAAAATATTACAGGTCTTACAAAATAAGTCTCAGTGGATGGTAAGAAGAAATGAAATGTTTAAATAAAATGAATGAATTTCAAGTGAAATGATTTTTTAAATGAAATGAACGAATTACGAATGAAATGATTTTTCAGATAAAACGAATGACTTTCAAATGTAATGAATTTTAAATGATTAATACAGACATTTAACTTGGACCAGGAACATCAAACAAAGATCTTCGCTCTTTCCACGTTTATAAGTGAGTCACGAAAAAATTCTCATTGGCCGCCACCGGGACTCGACCCCAGGGTCTTCCAGTTACGCGCCGGATATGCTTCCGCTACACCACAGCGGCCTCAAATTCCTCCAGACTCACACCCGTTAACTGCCAAGCCAATTTGGCAGGTTGCTTCTTGGAGCCCCGCACAATGCTGGGGATTCACCAAAGATGGTAAGCAGCAACTGAAAAAATAATTAGAAGGCGAATGAATAATTAATACATAATTTTTACAGACATTTCTTCAGTTGCTGCTTACCATCTTTGGTGAATCCCCAGCATTGTGCGGGGCTCCAAGAAGCAACCTGCCAAATTGGCTTGGCAGTTAACGGGTGTGAGTCTGGGGTGTAGCGAAAGCATATCCGGCGCGTAACTGGAAGACCCTGGGTTCGACTCCCGGTGGCGGCCAATGAGAATTTTTCCGTGACTCACTTATAAACGCGGAAAGAGCGAAGATCTCTGTTTGATGAATTTTAAATGAAATTAATTCAAAAATCACTTGGCTAGCTTACCACTTCCAACATCAACGTATTTTGGAATAAGTTTAATAATTTGTTCGTAAAATTTTCTCAAAACTGTTTCCAATTCTGAAAACTTGTAGAATCGGCAGGACCGTTCTTTATGCTCTGTCACACAAGTTTTCAAAGTATCGAAGATCCTGAAAATAAAATATTTAGCATCGGTGAAATTGTTTTACAAATAATAATAATTATAATAATAATAATACTTTTTCAAGAAAGTCCGTTATAATAACACAGTACATAGGTAATTCTTAAGAAACAGAATCGGTTCTTTTGTAAATTGCATTTAATGCTTCATATTTCTAGATACCATACTCATTAGTGTGGATGTGACCACAATCAAAGTAAACTCCTTTCTATTACGGAAGCAAAAGTCTTTTCAACAGCACCATCCTCTTCCAACATTGCAAAGCAATTATCAATTGTTAACTTCAAAAACGTATGTAAAGGATGCATAGTTAATATGATATTTGTGATAATTCTTTTAGCAGCACAAACTGGAACTACAGGCAAACACAGATTTATAGTTCTTGTGTACTTCGTTTTGTTGTACAATAAACCAAAGAATTATTAAAAAATAACTTCTGCAAGTAATTATATGCAAAACAGTACAAACTACTGTTAATGACCATTTACTATGGGTATATACTACTTGTACTCATTTACAATGAAGAATTCGAATAACTCTATATTAATTGCAGAAGTATATCTAAATAGCGGGAAGACATGTGCACATGGGTGTGCTAATGGTAAAAAAACCCTTTGTCTTTCGAGATTTTACATTGGTTTGCCATCGTAATAATTAAAGAATACACTGAAAGGACAAATTATTACCTACACCCACCTAAAAGCGTGTGACACCACCTTTTGCACGTAGGCCAGCATCCCAACATCGTAGTACGGAAGCAATGAGGTTAAACCCAGATTCGGGTATCTCTGACCAACAATCTAAGAGTGATTGGCGTAGATCAGGCAGAGATGTAGGTGGTTGTGGTTGATCACGAACAGCTCGTTCCAACATGTCCCTTGTTCCTACATATCCCATATGTGACGCAATGAGGTTCCGAAACACAGATTCGGGTATCGCTGACAAACAATCTAAGAGTGATTGGCTTAGAGCAGGCAGAGATGTAATGTAGGTGGGGGTGGCTGATCACGAACAGCTCGTTCCAGCATGTCCCTTGTTCCTACATCTCCCATATGTGACGCAATGAGGTTCCGAAACACTGATTTGGGTATCGCTGACCAACAATCTAAGAGGGATTGGCGTAGATCAGGCAGAGATGTAGGTGGTTGTGGTTGATCACGAACAGCTCGTTCCAACATGTCCCTTGTTCCTACATCTCCCATATGTGACGCAATGAGGTTCCGAAACACAGATTCGGGTATCGCTGACAAACAATCTAAGAGTGATTGGCTTAGAGCAAGCAGAGATGTAATGTAGGTGGGGGTGGCTGATCACGAACAGCTCGTTCCAACATGTCCCTTGTTCCTACATCTCCCATATGTGACGCAATGAGGTTCCGAAACACTGATTCGGGTATTGCTGACCAACAATCTAAGAGTGATTGGCGTAGAGCAGGCAAAGATGTAGGTGGGGGTGGTTGATCACGAACAGCTCGTTCCAACATGTCCCTTGTTCGTACATCTCCCATATGTGACGCAATGAGGTTCCGAAACACAGATTCCAGTATCGCTGACCAACAATCTAAGAGTGATTGGCTTAGAGCAGGCAGAGATGTAGGTGGGGGTGGTTGATCACGAACAGCTCGTTCCAGCATGTCCCTTGTTCATACATCTCCCATATGTGACGCAATGAGGTTCCAAAACACAGATTCTGGTATCTCTGAACAACAATCTAAGAGTGATTGGCGTAGAGCAGGCAGAGATATAGGTGGGGGTGGTTAATCACGAAAAGCTCTTTCCAACATGTCCCTTGTTCCTACATCTCCCATATGTGACGCAATGAGGTTCCGAAACACAGATTCGGGTATCGCTGACCAACAATCTAAGAGTGATTGGCTTAGAGCAGGCAGAGATGTAATGTAGGTGGGGGTGGCTGATCACGAACAGCTCGTTCCAGCATGTCCCTTGTTCCTACATCTCCCATATGTGACGCAATGAGGTTCCGAAACACAGATTCGGGTATCGCTGACCAAAAATCTAAGAGTGATTGGCTTAGAGCAGGCAGAGATGTAGGTGGGGTTGGTTCATCACGAGCAGCTCGTTCCAGGATGTCCCTTGTTCGTACATCTCCCATATGTGACGCAATGAGGTTCCGAAACACAGATTCGGGTATCGCTGACCAACAATCTAAGAGTGATTGGCTTAGAGCAGGCAGAGATGTAGGTGGGGTTGGTTCATCACGAGCAGCTCGTTCCAGGATGTCCCTTGTTCGTACATCTCCCATATGTGACGCAATGAGGTTCCGAAACACAGATTCGGGTATCGCTGACCAACAATCTAAGAGTGATTGGCTTAGAGCAGGCAGAGATGTAGGTGGGGGTGGTTCATCACGAGCAGCTCGTTCCAGCATGACCCTTGTTCGTACATCTCCCACATGTGACGCAATGAGGTTCCGAAACACAGATTCCGGTATCGCTGACCAACAATCTAAGAGTGATTGGCGTAGAGCAGGCAAAGATGTAGGTGGGGGTGGTTGATCACGAACAGCTCGTTCCAACATGTCCCTTGTTCGTACATCTCCCATATGTGACGCAATGAGGTTCCGAAACACAGATTCCAGTATCGCTGACCAACAATCTAAGAGTGATTGGCTAAGAGCAGGCAGAGATGTAGGTGGGGTTGGTTCATCACGAGCAGCTCGTTCCAGGATGTCCCTTGTTCGTACATCTCTCATATGTGACGCAATGAGGTTCCGAAACACAGATTCGGGTATCGCTGACCAACAATCTAAGAGTGATTGGCGTAGAGCAGGCAAAGATGTAGGTGGGGGTGGTTGATCACGAACAGCTCGTTCCAACATGTCCCTTGTTCGTACATCTCCCATATGTGACGCAATGAGGTTCCGAAACACAGATTCCAGTATCGCTGACCAACAATCTAAGAGTGATTGGCTTAGAGCAGGCAGAGATGTAGGTGGGGGTGGTTGATCACGAACAGCTCGTTCCAGCATGTCCCTTGTTCATACATCTCCCATATGTGACGCAATGAGGTTCCAAAACACAGATTCTGGTATCTCTGACCAACAATCTAAGAGTGATTGGCGTAGAGCAGGCAGAGATGTAGGTGGGGGTGGTTGATCACGAAAAGCTCTTTCCAACATGTCCCTTGTTCCTACATCTCCCATATGTGACGCAATGAGGTTCCGAAACACAGATTCGGGTATCGCTGACCAACAATCTAAGAGTGATTGGCTTAGAGCAGGCAGAGATGTAATGTAGATGGGGGTGGCTGATCACGAACAGCTCGTTCCAGCATGTCCCTTGTTCCTACATCTCCCATATGTAACGCAATGAGGTTCCGAAACACAGATTTGGGTATCGCTCACCAACAATCTAAGAGGGATTGGCGTAGATCAGGCAGAGATGTAGGTAGTTGTGGTTGATCACGAACAGCTCATTCCATCATGTCTCTTGTTAGTACATCTCCCATATGTGACGCAATGAGGTTCCGAAACACAGATTCGGGTGTCGCAGACCAACAATCTAAGAGTGATTGGCTTACAGCAGGCAGAGATGTAGGTGGGAGTGGTTCATCACGAACAGCTCGTTCCAGCATGTCCCTTGTTCGTACATCTCCCATATGTGACGCAATGAGGTACCAAAACACATATTCGGGTATCTCTGACCAACAATATAAGAGCCATTGGCGTAGATCAGGCAGAGATGTAGGTGGTTGTGGTTGATCACGAACAGCTCGTTCCAACATGTCCCTTGTTCCTACATCTCCCAGACGTGACGCAATGAGGTTCCGAAACACAGATTCGGGTATCGCTGACCAACAATCTAAGAGTGATTGGCTTAGAGCAGGCAGAGATGTAGGTGGGGGTGGTTCATCAAGAACAGCTCGTTCCAGCATGTCCCTTGTTCGTACATCTCCCATATGTGACGCAATGAGGTTCCGAAACATAGATTCGGGTATCTCTGACCAACAATCTAAGAGTGATTGGCGTAGATCAGGCAGAGATGTAGGTGGTTGTGGTTGATCACGAACAGCTCGTTCCAACATGTCCCTTGTTCCTACATCTCCCATATGTGACGCAATGAGGTTCCGAAGCACAGATTCGGGTATCGCTGACCAACAATCTAAGAGTGATTGGCTTAGAGCAGGCAGAGATGTAGGTGGGGGTGGTTCATCACGAACAGCTCGTTCCAACATGTCCCTTGTTCCTACATCTCCCATATGTGACGCAATGAGGTTCCGAAACACAGATTCGGGTATCGCTGACTAACAATCTAAAAGTGATTGGCGTAGAGCAGGCAAAGATGTAGGTGGGGGTGGTTGATCACGAACAGCTCGTTCCAACATTTCCCTTGTTCGTACATCTCCCATATGTGACGCAATGAGGTTCCGAAACACAGATTCGGGTATCGCTGACCAACAATCTAAGAGTTATTGGCTTAGAGCAGGCAGAGATGTAGGTGGGGGTGGTTCATCACGAACAGCTCGTTCCAACATGTCCCTTGTTCGTACATCTCCCATATGTGACGCAATGAGGTTCCGAAACACAGATTCGGGTATCGCTGACCAACAATCTAAGAGTGATTGGCTTAAAGCAGGCAGAGATGTAGGTGGGGGTGGTTCATCACGAACAGCTCGTTCCAGCATGTCCCTTGTTCGTACATCTCCCATATGTGACGCAATGAGGTTCCGAAACACAGATTCGGGTACCTCTGGCCAACAATATAAGAGTGATTGGCGTAGAGCAGGCAGAGATGTAGTTGGGGGTGGTTGATCACGAACAGCTCGTTCCAGCATGTCCCTTGTTCGTACATCTCCTATATGTGACGCAATGAGGTTCCAAAACACAGATTCGGGTATTGCTGACATACAATCTAAGAGTGATTGGCTTAGTACAGGCAGAGATGTAGGTGGGGGTGGTTGATCACTAACAGCTCTTTCCAACATGTCCCTTGTTCCTACATCTCGCAATGAGGTTCCAAACACAGATTCGGGTATCGCTGACCAACAATCTAAGAGTGATTGGTGTAGAGAAGGCAGAGTAGTAGGTGGGAATAGTTTTTCACGAACAGCTCGTTGAAATATGTCCCATATATTCTATATGGTGCTGATGTCCTGTCAGCGTGGAGGCCATGCGAGTGTAGTAAGCTCACTGCTATGCTCCTGGAGCCAGTCGGTCGCTAGCTGGGACCGATGGGGTGGAGCGTTGTCCTGTTGAAAGGTCGGAACTTTGTTCGGACAGAGGCACATAATGAAAGGGTGCATGGAGATGGTCAGCCAGGAGCTGCAGATAGCTGGAACTAGTGACGCAAGACTCAAGAGGTACCAATGGACTCAAGCCGGACCACGTGAAAGTTTTCCGAACAGTTACACCTCCTCCACTGACCTGTAGTACCCCAACTTGACACGCGGGGTCCATAGCTTCGTGTGGTTTACGCCACATACGCTGCCTGCCATCGGCGCGATGCCGTGTGAAACGGGATTCGTCAGACCATCCATGCTCCAGTTTCGATGGGCCTTCTCAAACTGCAGCCGAATCATGCGATGCTGTGCCGTTAACATCGGGACACGATGTGGCTGTCCACTACTCCAGCCGAGTTGTGCCGTGTGTCAACGGATTGTATTTGAGCATAAGCTTACGGATGCTCCTTCATTAAATTGTGATGTGATAACCGTATTTCACCCGATATTCTCGTGAGGGTGCATAACGATTGGATCAAGCGCGTTCAGCTCTGTGTTCTGCAACGGGGACAACTCATTAAAACATCGTATAGCTGCGCATCACAGCATATTTCAGAGGTTGTTATTACAGCTATCTGTGCTGATAACTTGTGAACTGTAACCTGGACATCCATATTTGTCAGAAGTGAAGTTCAGTAGCCATTTTAGAGATAGTGAATTGTAATCATTTTCCTCCATTTTCACCGCATTTTGATAAGCTGGGCAACGAACGGTCAAAGTGCGCTTTTTATCACGTGTCTCTTTAGATGAGTGGGTGTTAGATTTATGGTTTCGCGGATGTGAGAAGAGGGGGACAGTTTCCGCCAATTAAGTATATTTGCGTTTTCAGAGAAAAGGCATTTTAAGGAGTGTCCGCGCTTTCTTGGAAGGCATTCAACTTCACACTTCGGCAGGGGACAACCTTTTCGGGACGGGGGGGGGGGTCACAGCAAGTGGACGTGGCACTCGGTTGCACGGGATTCGGTGGTAAGGAGGTGTGAGACCGAGGCGCGAATGGCTTGCTGGTAGGCGTGACGGAGATAAGTAGTAAGCAATGGGGCTGATGATAATAGAGGAAAGGAGATCAGGACAATGCTTTGAGACATTCTCCATAACATCTGAATAAAAGTCTTCCTCATTGCAAGAGCAAAGTTTAACTTTAGTCGTGTTTATTTGTACTTTATCTATCTGCTCAAATAGAGAGAAATACGTGTAGAACCCCCGATACAGAAACACAACACATATGTTAAATCTGATTACGGCAATAAATTTCTAAAAAAGTTCTGGTTATATCTGTTATGCAACATGACCCCCTTACCATTTGGAAAATTTGACCTTGATCGAATATGGCGGTTTTCAAGATGGCGGTCATGTTCCGGGAACAGCCTAAAAGATGAGCCTCCTCACCGATTCTTTGCTGGGGTATTTAAATATTTCATTTTCCCTCCCGTTTCTGAAATACAAGGGTGTTCTGCGAATTTTGACTCACCCTGTATACATATAGGTATGACAATTATTTCTCGACACATTCGGCTAAGATTTAGAAAGGATAATTATGATTGTTCTTAATTATTTCCACCAATGATGACTAATGATTTCTCTACAGCATCCAAGAAACAATAGTGACATTTTACCTTAGAACAGTGACGAGGACTCGGATATACACTATCTACCAACAAGTAATTGCACATCCCTGCAATCGACGATATCTGCTGTCCTGATACACGTCACGGCCGCCGCCGTTAAATATCGTGTGGTAAACAACAACGCGACCAGTCGCATACAAGATGCCACACAGTTCGGAGCTCTCTGATTTCGAGAAAGGTGTAATCGTCGGGTATCACAGAAATGGCCAATCCATACGTGACATATTCAGCGAGTTGAAGTACCCAAATTCGACAGTGGCTTACGTGATTGGCAAGTGGTAGATGCGAGGTGACTGTCGGAATGTGCCCCGACACGACTGACCCACAAAACTGGGAGTTAGAGGCCGACGGGTGCTGGCCAGAGAAATTCGGAAGAACCGCACCAAATAGATAGGCCACATCCGCGAGGAGTTTCAACAGGCATCCGGAAGTGTTCTTTCGATGAATACCATCTGTAAGGAAGCCCATCTGTTTGGTTATCATGGACGTGCTGTCGCACACAAGCCTTTCATCGCCAGGTCCAATAGCGCTGCTCGGCTAACGTGGTGCAAACAACGTCGACAGTGGACTGTTGAACAGTGGAAACAGGTTCTCTGGAGCGACGAATCAAGGTTTACCCTCTACCGTTTGGATGGCAGGGTCTGGGTTTGGCGTCTGCCTGGAGAACGCCTCCTGCCGGAATGTATTGTGCCAACTATGAAGTTCGGCGGCGGTGGAATTATGCTATGGGGGTGTTTCTCCTGGTATGGCACGGGACCCTTGGTCGCAATTTCTGGTAGACTCAACGCCGAGACCTACTGCACCATTTTGGATGACCATGCGCTTCTTACGTTGTGGCAGTTTTACGAGGTGGACCCATGTTACTTTCAGGATGACAATGCCACCTGTCATGTTGCGCCATGGCTTGGTATGGTGACAATGGGGTTAATCGAATGGACTGGCCTGCGTAGATCCCGGACCTTAACATTATCGAGTACCTCTGGGACGAGTTGGAGCGTCGACTTAAGGGGTGCTTCCACCGTCCGAAATCGGTGAAGGAACTGACCTGTCTGCTCCAAGCCGAGTGGAAGAAAATACCGCTAGCCGTCGTACAACGCCTGGTTGACAGTATGTCCCGGAGGGTCGCAGCTGTAATCGCCGCTCGTGGAGGCTCCACCAAGTATTGAAGGTGAATAAACTTCGTTTTCCTTTACTGTCACAGGTGTCCAATTACTTGTTGGTAGATAGTGTATATTATTATGATATAAACAGTACAAGGAAACAAATTTGGCAAAAATATTACGTACGTAATTGCTGCTAAATTTCTATCTGACAAGCAAAAACACTGCACAACTGAAAAAAAGGTCACGAATTATATATCTATATATGTTTACCATTGACATTGTCAACCATTACCAATCCTCTACTGGATGAAGACTTCCCCAAGTTTTTTCCACAACTGTCCGTCTTGAGCCTGTATCCTCCATATCACTCCGACATGCTTTCGAATTTCATTCAATCACCTCACACGTGGTCTTCTGCATTTTTTCCTGTCTCTTGGTATCCAGTATAATACTGAGGGAGAGTCTAAAGATTTGCAATATTTGGATCACTTTATGTCTTCATACGTACCTTTACGACGAAAGCTGGCTAGCATTCAAGGCATAGGCCATCGTGTTGCACCGTCTTTAGCCGTCTGTCTGCCAGTTCTTCTATTCTGCGCCGGTAGCAGTACACGTCCTTCGTGGCGAAGAACGTCTTCACCCCAGCTGCCACCTTCTCCTAGTTGTTGAAGTCCCTCCCGCGAAGGAAGTGTGCAATGGACAAGAACAAGCAATAATCAGACGGTGCAAGATCCGGACTATATGCTGGGTGTGGCATCAGTTCGATGTCCACAAGTTCCTGCAATTTTGCCAGGGTCGTTCGCGCCGTATGAGGAAGAGGGTTGTCCTGCTGTAGGAGAGCGCACACTCTGTTCACCAGTGCCGGGGACTTCTCCTCCAGAACGGCATATATCCGCTCCAGTTGTTCAGAGTAGAGGTTGGCATTGATGGTCCGACCGTCTGGAACAAATTCGTAATGGATTATCCCCTCGAAATTCCACCAGACGCAGAACATCACCTTGTTCTCGAAGCGCCCACGCTTGGCAACAGGTTCAGGAAGCTGGCACGAGCGTAACCGCAGCCATTGTGTGTTAGGATTACGGAAATGGACCCACGTTTCATCGCACGTAATAATTCTCTTGATGAAACGTACATCGCGCTGGTTTTCTAGGAGTTTCGTGAACACTTCCACTCGGTGGTTTGCGTCAGCTGGCGTGAGTTCGTGAGGGACAATGCGGCAGCTCCTGTAGACCTTGCCGGGGTCCTGAAGGTGACGAACCAGGCTGGTCTCTGATATGCTCAGCTCGTCTGATAATCTCCGAATGCTGGTTATCGGATTTTCCTCTACGGCCTGGCGCACGGTCTCCGAATGCTGGTTATCGGATTTTCCTCTACGGCCTGGCGCACGGTCTCCGAATGCACGGTTCGCGGCCCTACCTAACCTTGGCTGACCTTCGACGTTTCTGTCACATGAGCGAATTTCTTGAACCATCTGGTTGCGTCTAAGGAAACTTCACCTTTCGCAAGAAAAATGTTTCGTGCTGCTTGAGCTGTGTTATGTTAGAGTTCAAACTAGTAAAGCAAAAGTTCCCTAATTAGCCGGTTGTCACTGTTCATCTTTTAAACGTCCTATCCACAGACAGAACGACGACATGTAATGTTGTTCAGAGCAATGACCAGTACTTTATATCCCTTTCGACTGACTGCAGTTTGCGACTTGAACTAGTTTAAACACGTAAATACTCGCCGCAGCACATGCGTTTATGCAAATATTGCAAAACTTCCTACTTACCCTTTGTATAGCAGGTGTCCATCGGTGATCCAATCTTTAAGCAATATGCCCAGCACATTGCCATTTCAAGGATCTTACTTTGCGTATGATGTCTTTCACGTTTGTCATTTTCGTGATCAACAACAACTCGAAGGACGGCCACTTTTCTTTTAAGACATAATAGTACATTGCTCATGGAAGTTGTACTGTTTCTTCCAAATGCCTTCCAATCAAGTTTTATACGCTATTAATTCCTTCCTCAGTGTGACCCCTGCTTGATACTTCGTCTCCAAAACAAATGCACATCGTTAACTCTAGACTTTTCGCCATCAATCGTTAAATATTAATTTCTCGTAAAAGCTTTCTACGTCAATTTTGTTTTCTGAAAGTTCGTTTTTGATCCCACATTTAACTGTTGTCAAAATATTCCTGGATCATACTCTGCAGCTCTGAAGGGGTAATTGAAAAAATGACTGTGTCATCAGCAAAACGATGGTGTGTTGGATTATCTCCATTAATCTTTATCTCTTGTTTCTCTAGTTCACCGTTTCAAAAGCCTTTTGCAGTGTGGCACTGAAGAGTTTGAGACATACGGTATGACTTTGTCTCACTCCCTTTCCAATTTTTATTTGTGCTGTATACTCAAAAAGCCGAATCTATGAACTTTCAGTTTCACAGATGTTATTAATAATTTTAATGTACGCTTTTTCACTACCACAGGGTATTGAAAATCGTTTGTACAACTCCTGATGGTGTTTCATGGGATAAAAATCCTTTTTATAATCAATAATTGTCGGCATATAGTTAAATGTACATTTTTCCTGTTTCCCACACAGACTGCAAAAGTTAAATACATCGCCTTTGTTTTAGATGTTTAGAACTTCGTTGTGCTGGATGGTGTAATGGTAGCATGCTCTAACGAAAATCGGACACTCCTCGGTTCAATTCCCGTTCCAGCTTGATGTAATTTTCAACTTTTCTGAAGGATGGCTGCACGGGAAACAGTAAACATGAACGGCATTGATATGGAAACAAAACACTTAAAAATATAAGAAATATTATTCCAATCCGTTAAATACTGATCCATCTTTGATAAGATGTTTAATGTGTTTTCTAAAAATATAATAAATGCATTACGTAGTTCAGCCATTTAAAGGTTTTACACATGCTGAATTTATGAAAACTTCTGTTTCAGTTTTAAAGTACGCATTAGGTTAGGAAATCAAATGAAGCACTTTCTAAAGAAAAACCAAAATACTTACCTGAAGAATTCTTCCTCTTTCGTCAAGTTCGGATTCTTTTCTTTCATCTTCTCTTCAGCACAGTCTTGAATTGTTTTAATCCATTCGGTCATCTTCTCAGCGTGACATGGGTTTTGTGTAGTGGGCAGAGGTCTTGCGGCTGTTGTACAAAAATGAAAATGGATATCACAAAGAAATATCTTACTCCATATTGTTAGAAAAAACTTGGGACAATATACAAGAAAATTTAGTATTTTAAACCCATCATATTTCAGGATAAAGCACCAAGAACTTCGGGAAAGCTGCATTTACTACAATTTAGATAAGATTTTACACCTGATTCATAAATTTTAAGTACAGATGATGTCAGTAAGTGAAGATATATACACTGTCTTAACATATGTGAACTATATTTATAAGCACACGTTTTTGAAGACAACAGTTGTAAATTTTTTCTGGAGTTGCGTAAAAGCCACTGAGATTTAAAACTATCTACATAATGTTATAAGAACATGGCTAATTTGTAACAATTCTTTCCTAAAACCCTAAGGACATATTTACCGTGTTAATGTCTTACAGATTTATGTAATTCTCATCTTCATGCATGATGACTGACCCAACACACACACACACACACACACACACACACACACACACATATATATATATATATATAAGAGCAGAGTCAAAAACAAAAGATATTACCAAAGAATTTAAAACGAAATTTGCAAAATAATTTAAAACGAAATTTGCAAAATAATTTAAAACGAAATTTGCAAAATAATGCAATATATATATACATATATATACTCCGAGCGTACTGTACATACACGAACGGCATATAGTGGAATTAATAAAGATTTCACAGACTGGAACAGTTTTGCTAATGTGCTGGTTGACAAGGCCAATGGTGTAGCTTTAATTTGTAAAAAAATATTATGACTTGTTAATGAAAGAACTTGGGAATAGTAATACCTTTGAAGAGGTGGTAATTGATCGCAATGCTATTAATAAAAAGATCATAGCGTTGCAGAAGAAACTAAATATAAAGAATTATAACTTAAGATTCCCTTTTCTGTATGGAATGCCCAAGTTCCATAAATCTCCCATCAATTTCAGATGTATTACTTCAGCTGAGTACTGCTATTCAAAACTTGCAGAGGTCCCCTTCGAAGACATGCTTAGGTTTGTATAACGAAGTAAATTTCTCCGTCATTTTTGGTCCACGCCGGGGATCGAACCTGGGTCCCCTCATTCCGGAATAAGTCGCTCTACCAATTGAGCTACGCGGACGTTCGTAATCGCTTCTATCTGCCTTTATGTCGTGTGCGTCTTGCTGGGCAGGCACGTCACAGTTGTTTTGGAAAACAACGAAAGTTCGTGGTTCATAATCGACAACAAACCGGTTGTGGAATTATTTCGGCTAACAACTGCGGAGAATCTCTCATTCAGGTGAACACATACGACTTTCAGAATTTGTTTAACAGCATTGATTTACATGACATACATAAGGTCTGTGACGATCTGTTTTTGGAATTAAGAGACAAGATGAACATTTTGCGAAAGGACTGGGGATTCTTAAAGAACACCTGCCTTGACAACAACTACATTAGTATGGCAATTTAAGTTTTTAAGCAAACTATAATTATGCCTATGGGTTCAACATTTTCAAGCATTTTAGCAAATATCTTTTTGCACTACTATGAAAAAAACTTCGAAGTGAACAGAAGGGCTCCTGGGAGTTTGATATATAGTTTGATACATGGGCTCCTGGTAGTCCGATACATAGACGACATTGTTTTCTTTAATTGGCAAGATTTCAACATTCAGGCAGTAGGCATATTCCCCAATAATTTGATATTAAAAAAAGTAATTGTGTCGGAAGAACAAGCACATTTTCTTGATGTGCAAATTAATATCCGGGAAAAATTACCGATACTGAGTGTTTATGACAAGTGAAATGCTTATTCACTTAGACTAAACCTCTATACCAATACCAATTGGAGTTCAAATGTCTCAAGATCTATGCATAGAAAATTTGATGCTCTCCCAATTTAGTAGATTTGTTCATATTTGTAATAATAATGTTGCTTTAAAGAGAACTACAAAGATTTTAGGGAATTTATTACGAAATAATTTCTCCTTTCGTTTCGTAAAAAAAAAAAAAAAAAAAAAATGTTGACTCAACTCAAGTCAAAATGTAAAAAGATTTTTTCGATTGCATCCACCTTACTTAACATTTACAGACATCATTTAACTAAGGCCTTACAAAATTAATGTCATATGCTCTATAAGGGCCACTTGGAAGGCCGCTAGTGGCTGAAGAAGTAGCTAACACACTATCAGCTATTTCTTTCTTAGTTTACTCTGGATAACTGCGCACTTGTGTTTATTGGATTTCTGTAACTGCACTGTGCCCACGCGTGACGGTATCTGTGAAAGAGGTAGGTGGTCATGCTTTTTAGGCCTAAAGATGTTTCTGAGGATGTTTCTGAAGTTGTGCTTCGAGAGACTCGTTGGACTTTTTTGTTTTATTGGTTTCTTTCTGTTCTTCTTTGACTGTCTTTCAGGCCACAGCAGATAATTTTGTTTTTACTTATCGTTTTGCTGTGTCTAAAAGGCCACTCTTCAAGTTGATGTTACCCTGATGAGGACAACTTAGAATTTACTTTTGTTGTCGGTACTATATATAGTTGTTTTGTGGTTTTTGCTGGGTGTTTCGCTTGTTTTGTATCTTTCCGTGTAACATTTGCTTATACTGTATGCCGTATAGATACAATGTATATACACTCACGGACAATAAAATTTGCGCACCTAGAAGAAAACATGCTACAACCGTAAAACTTGGCAAATAGCTAGAGTGCATGCTGGTATGCAAATGATCCACGTTTGGTGCGAGTGCGCATGACCGCACACCCTGTGGTAGCGCTGCAAGCACGAACCAGCAGCCTTATAAATCGGCGTGTAGTCGATACCCCATTAAAGCGAAAAGCACCGGCCGATGCAAGCAAGAGTACAGAGTGACGAGAATGCCGGGTAGAAGCCAGAGACGTCGATTTACGCAAGTTACGGACTTCGAGAGAAGCCTGATCATCGGGCTGAAAACCGCAGTGTAGTCGGGGCGAACTATAGCCCCTCACGCGGATCGTTCTGACCCTACCGTCAGACTGTGTTGGGAACAGTGGACACGTGACGGCACTTCCACACGGCGGAGCTCCTCCGGACGGACCAGAAGGACCACCGGCAGAGGGGACCGATGGATCGTGCGCGCGGTACGGACGGCTCCCACGGGAACCCGGTCCATTATACAGGCTGATGTAGCGGCTCCTGTGTGCCCACGATCTATACTCGACGCCTCGCGGAAGCGAATCTGCGATCACAGAGCCCCTTGCGTGTGCTACCATTAACACCGGAACATCGCCGGCTCCGTATGCAGTGGTGGCTGGCCAGAGCGTCGTGGAACGCCACAGACTGGCGACGTGTGGTGTTTAGCGATGAGTGCCGCTTCGTTTTGGAGACAGATGATAATCGTGTCCGGGTGTGGAGATCCCCGGGTCAACGGTACAATGCCAACCTCCCTGTAGAGCTCCACACCTCCCTCACTTCAGGCATTATGGTCTGCGGAGCCGTAGCCTACGATAGCCGATCAGCTCTAGTAGTGGTACGTGTATCATTGACAGGCCAGAGGTATGTGGATGAGATCCTACGACCCCATGTGCTCCCATTCCTGTCCGGCATTCCAGGTGTACTATACCAGAAGAATAATGCACGCCCGTACATTGCTCGGGTTGCTTAGGACTACCTACGTCATGTCCAGACACTTCCATGGCCTTCCCGCTCCCCGGACATGTCCCGTATTGAGAATGTGTGGGACCAGTTGAAACACCAGCTGCCACGGTGCCGCACTATCCGGTATTTGGAGCACACCGTCCGACACGTGTGGGGCCAGTCTACCGCAGGACAACATCAGGCGTCTGTTCGCCTTCATACCGGACCGTATTACAGCTTTTATAGCTGCACGAGGCGGTGCGACGCACTTTTGAAGATGACCGGACTGTGTGTCACAGATCCCTGTGTAATTGTCCTGCAGCTCTGGTTTTACCATCATGTGTATCATTCATCTGTATCATTAGGTCCATAAAATTTCAGTTCAATCCCATGCTTCCTTCTCGGTGAGCACATTTCATTGTCCGTGAGTGTATATAATAAGAGTAAACAACTTATAAATGCGAAAAATAGCAATCTTACGGCATAAAAACGTTTCGTACAGCAGCAAATACAAAGAAAGTTTAAAAATCCGTCATCGCCACATTCTTGGTATCTGCCACATCTGCTTTACTTCATTTGATTTGGAACTTACGCACTGTTTTTCATCTAGCAGAAAAAAGGTAGATTCTGCGGCTGTGTTCTTCTGGCATTATGGGAAGAAGGACGTACTTCTGATTAAGATAGAATATTAGGTCTTTCAAACTATGTTGGACGTTTGATTTTATTTAATGCTTAGTTACAATGTATAATTACTAGTAAATTACAAACCAACTGACACAGGTGAGTCGTCATTTTTGCTTGTAAGCAAGAACCTATACTGTACGTTCAAATGCTAATATGATGCGTGAAACAACAAGTGGCTTACACTTTACATTATTACAACTTAACATAGTTTTCGAGCTACATTATAACAACTTCACATACCTTTCACTTTACGTTATTACAAATTAACGTAGTTTTCACTTTACATTATTACAACCTAACACAGCTTCTAATTCACATTATTAAACTTAACATAGTGTTCACTTTACATTATTACAACATAACGAGGGGAGGAAATCACGGAAAACCTCACACATGCACGCAACAAGATTCTTTTTCCTTCTCTTGGGAGCAAACTAACTGCGTAGTTTCTTTTCTAAGTAGAATCTGTGAAGAAAAAAGCTATTTTGAGATAGTATAACTATACTAGTGATCCGAATTTATTGGTATAGATAACGATAAAATTGTTTTCCTCCCAGGATTCTGCGTGCAAAGCGAACATGATGCCTCATGTCTTTAATTGAATAATTACAATTGCATCCCTTCGTTTATTGTCAAGTCACACACACACACACACACACAACACAAGTCACCGCGTTCAAATTGTTGAAACCTTCTATTATCAAGCTTGCAGTTACCTGTCTACCTTCCTTCAAAAAGCCATCTGGTTGATGTGCGAAAGCTTGTAAACTTCGATTTTTAAAGCTACTTTACTTTCACTTTTCTCTACGAAACAGCACCAACACCGTAATTTATTTTCTAGCTGACAGACAAGTTAAGTTAATTCCTAAACCTATTATACGTGAATCTGATGATTTTTGTCACAATTCAGTTATTTATTAAAAATCTAAACAGCACATAATACAGACTTGAAATACAGGGTTATTCAGAAAGAATCATCCAATTTCAAAACTTTATATTTCGAAAAATTAACAACACAGAATGGCAAGTAATACATCAATGTAAAGGAAAACTGTTTAGTTTTAGATTATGCACAATAGATGGTGCTAGTGTGTCGTTTATGAAGATCTTTTGGCGAAGAAATGAAAATGGCGTCTAGTCAGCAGAAAGCTTTTTGTGTGTTCTCGTTTGCACGATGTTAGTCGGTAATCACCGTTCAGAGTGAATTTCGTAGAAAGTACCAAATTAATCCACTGACGGCTCAGAGTATTCGCAAGTGGTATCATCGGTTCTAGGACACTGGATGTCTTTGTAAAGGAAAAACGTCCAGGGCAACCAGGCGTATCTGCAGAGAATGTTGAAATCACTGAGTGAGAGAGACTTTTTTTCTACGCAGCCCGAAGAAATCGACCATTCGCGCTAGTCGAGAAACGGGGAATTCCTCAGCCTAATGTTTGGCGTGCGTTGAGGAAAAACTTGTGGTACAAGTCGTACAAATTGCATAACTTGCAAGCACTGAAACCTTACAGAGGTTCGTCGTTTTCTTAATACGGAACTATTCCGCAGTTGGATTGGTCTGAGCGGACCAGATGGCCTGGTGTTACATAGCTGGCCTCCTCGGTCACCTGATATGACCTCATGCGACTTCTTCCTTTGGGGGTATGTAAAAGAGCAGGTGTTTGTTCCTCCTTTTGCCAACAACTCAATGCGAACAGTTACCAATGATACATTAGACCGTGTTTGGCAAGAATTTCTATATCGCGTTGACATTATACGTGTGACTAAAGGAAGTTATATCGAACATTTGTAAAAAAAAAAAAACTTAGACCTTTTCCCTTTATATTGATGTACATATTACTTACCATTTTGTGTTGTTAATTTTTCGAAATATAAATTTTTGAAATCGGATGAGATGATTCAGTCGGTAAGAAAAATAAATTAAAAAAAATATATGGTTGATTACTTACTAGTGAGCGATCGTTGAGTTGTAGATTCTTTTTCTTCCGGGTTTCCGCTAATGGCACTTACAAGAACGTTTGTAAAATATTCAACGGTTTCATTTGGACAAATGGAGAACACGGTATCGATACAAGTTACAGTCTCACTAGAAAACAAAAATAAAGAAATTCATTGCATTTGGAACGCCATTTCAATCACTTAGTGTAATAAAACAAATCTATCATCTATATTCTTGAAAATAAAATCAACCTGTGTTTCCAACATATTTCTAGTCTAATATCTACATTTTGTTCATCGCCTACGAAGTTATCAGTAAGAGGCCTTAAATTGTGAGCTTTCTGATTTAGCAACGATTAACAATTTCATTTATTATTATTTGGTGTAGAATATGTCAGAAAATGAAGAAAGCCATGTACTTAAGCATGAAAGCAATTTCAAAAAAGAAACTTTTAAACGCAGGTTTACATTTCCTGAACTATATTGCATATTTTAATGGCTGCTGCTGGCTTACACACTGCCCCGCCATTTATGCCCCGCTTCCTGCATGTTTATAACTAATCGTTTCTTACACATAATTTAACTCTCTCATGAAATGTTTTGCCCCTATGACTGCGTCTAGTTTTCGTTGAAAACTTTCCGACAGTTTTTGTTTATGTCCGCCGATATGTTCTATCTTTTGGCTTTCAAAGAAGTGACCAGTTTAGCTTTTTTTGTTGAGCGACCTCCTCTTCCACGAATCCGACCATCCAAAGAATCCCAAAGATTCTCTATAAAGTCCAGTTTAGGTATTTAGACTGGTTAGTGCAATCATTCGACGAGCATATCCTCAAACCGATCTGTAATAACACGAGCAGAATGACATGGTTGTTTGTACTGCTAATAGAGGTAAGGACCTTCCCCAAATATTGCCACAAATTTGATAGCGCATGCTCGTCAAGAATGGCTATCTAGAGCTCAGTAACCATGGCTTTGTCCAAAACAACTAATTAGCCGAAGCCCAACCACAAATAACAGCTCTATGCTATCACGCTGCCGTTACCAAACTTCACAGTCTGTACGATGCACTTCGAAAGGTACGTAACGAATCCTCCAGCACAAGGAATGCCCATCACAATGATAGATTTTGTAGTGTCACTTGCCATTCTAAAATAGTGTTGAATTCATCTACAGTCTTTTTCATTCTAGAACACTTTTCAATTGGTCTACAGTCCTTGTCCTACCAAAACAGTTTTCACTTGATCTATAATCCTTGCCTTTCAAAACCAGTTTTGAATTTGTCTACATTCCTTGTCATTCTAAAACAGTTTTTTATTAGTCTACAGTCCTAGTCATTCCAAAACAGTTTTTAATTGGCCTGTTGTCCAAGATCGATATCCCTCACACCGCTCTAACCAATGTGTGGATTACGTGAAGCGATTGGAGGCTTGTGAATGGCTGCCGGAGAGAGATAGTGTAACCGGGGTCTTTATATTTATCAGAAGCGAGGTTCAGTAGCCATTATAGAGATAGTGAATTGTAATCATTTTCCTTCATTTCCCGCCATTTTGATGAGCTGGGAAGCAAACGTCAATGTATTTCTTTTCCCACGTGTCGCAGCAGAGGGGGTGTTCGATTTATAGTTTCGTCGATGTGAGAAGATTGAAACTGGACACTATTGCTTTTCCGCCGTCCGAACCAGCACGACGAAGAGGATGGGGGGGGGGGGCAGCGAGCCAATTGAAAAATCTTGCGTTTTTGGAGAGGAGTCATCTTAGGGTGTGACCTGACTTTCGAGGAATGGGGGGGGGGTCTTTACGCTTCGGACGAGGGGTCAGATTTTTTGAGGGGATTGCTCTCCGAGCAAATTAAGAGGGAACTCGGTAGCAGAAAGTCCACGAAGGAGGAGTATTTTAGCGGAGGTGCGGATATCGTCGGGACAAAGAGAAGTAAGAAGAAATGAGGCCGATGATGAGAGGGACGGAAGGAGATTCTGAGCGGTGAATACGACATAGAAAGAACGGAGATCACTTGTTCCGGAATAAGCGGACTCGGGTTCGAGCCCCGGCATGGATAAAAATGACGGAGAAATTTACTTCGTTATAATGGCGCCCGAACTTTCCGGATCACCCGGCCGTTCAAAATCTCGCAATGGTGTGATGTTATTTCCACACCGCGAGATAGGAAAAATCAGAGAATCCCTTCTCCAGCGCTGCGAAAAATAATGTGTATGACGTTGCATTCCACACACCAGATTGACTGGGAGTTCTCAAGTGCACGTTCTACAGTGGATGGCTGCCTGCAACGATTCATGGTCACGGCTGACCCGTGGGCCATGCCCTCGGCCCCTTTCTGGGGGAGGGGGATCTAACGTACCTGCCAGCAGGACGCACACGACATAAAGGCAGATAGCAGTCAGAATGAACGTCTGCGTAGCTCAGTTGGTTGAGCGACTTGTTCCGGAATTAGCGGATTCGGGTTTGAGCCCCGGCGTGGATAAAAATGACAGAGAAATTGACTTTGTTATAATGGCATCCGAACTTTCCGGATGATCCGGCCGTTCAAAATCTCGCAATGGTGTGATGTTATTTCCACACCGCGAGATAGGAAAAATACGAGAATCCCTTCTCCAGCGCTTCAAAAAAAATAAATAAATAAAAGTGTGTGATGTTGCATTCCACATACTAGATTGACTGGGAGTTCTCAAGTGCACGTTCTACAGCGGATGGCTGTCTGCAACGATTCATGGTCACGGCTGACCCGTGGGCCATGCCTCCGGCCTTCTTGGGGGCGGGGGAGGTGTGACGTACCTGCCAGTAGGACGCACACGAAATAAAGGCAGATAGCAGTCAGAACGAACGTCCGCGTAGCTCAATTGGTAAGAGTGACTTATTCCGGAATGAGGGGATCCGGGTTCTAGCCCCGGCGTGGATAAAAATGACGGAGAAATTTACTTCGTTATAGAGTTCATAAACTATTTTGACAAAAGAAGAGGGGTGATAGTACCCATAAAGACGAACAATATTTACAATCGAACCTAGAGTCGCATTCCACTCTGAGTGTCAGAAAAGAGTAAAATTAGATGTCCAAGTTAAACTTTCAACAGTGTAAAGAAAGAGAATTAACGACATCATAAGTTGTACAATCCCATTTATGGAGATCAATGACGTATGCTCAAAGTGGCGGCCACGGGTGCCGTTGCACAATTCACACCGGCGAATGAAAGTGGCGCACTCTCTCGAAGACTCCTGGTGTCGTGTTTATCCTGTCCACTGCAACAACGATTCTCGCGATGAGATCTTCCACGGAGTCCACAGGCGTATCGTACACCAATGACTTCATGTGCCCCCAGAAGGAGAAGTCCTGTGGGTTTAAGTCCGGTGAGCGTGGAGGCCATGCCACAGGTCCGCCACGTCGAATCCATCGTGCGGGATATGTGGCATTCAGGAAGTGTCTACTGCACCTTGATAAGCCAATCAGCTGCAACTGTCGATGCTGCGTCTTTTCTCTGGCAATTTGCATACGGTAAGTGCTTGACGGTGATGTTCTGGCGATGTGCTACTTCTCCGGCACGACAGAAATGATGTCTGAGGTGACGACTTGTGCGTGTTGGACGTATTTTTTTTTTTTTTTTTTTGATTGGAGGTTTAACGACCACCGTGAGCAACTCAATGGGCTATAAGCAGTCGCCCGTCCCTAATTTAGGGTCACTGGTTCCAGGGAAGGGAGAGAGCCAGTGCCGTAAGACAAACACAACATCTATGCCTGACCGGGACTCGAATACGGACCCCTTACGGACGAATGATCAGAGGCCAGCGCCTTAGACCACTGCGCCACCGGGGCGGCGTTGGACGTATTTCGAAGTTACTCTTGCGTTTCCCCCCTATATCTCTGCTTCTAAATCTCCGATTTGAAATATTCTTTCTGCACCAGATACAGCTCCTGACGTGAAGTCGTTTGCACATATTTTCAAATTTATGCCAATTGTGATAATAGTTGTAAGAAAGAATGATTTTTTAATGATTTTTTTTAAGAATGTTTGGTGATAGTACCCACCAAACCATTTTTTACAAAATTAGAAATTACTCAGAGTAGAATGCGACCCTAGGTTCCATTGTAAATATTGTTCGGCTTGATGGGTACTATCACCCCTCTTCTTTTGTCAAAACAGTTTACAAACACCCTGTATACTTCGCATTTTATTTATCTGCTCCAGTCGGGAGAATTACGGGTTAAACTTCCAATACAGGACTTACTGCAAAGGAAGCATCAAACGAACCCTCCACACAGAGCGCTGTAATATAGTCAGCACCAAGCCCCGTAACAATAGCATATGTAGTGCATAGTCCTGTGGACTGTGTACTGGTACTCACATTAGTCCCAACAGTCTAACATAGGATTTGCTTGATTTGAGATAACGCTTATTTGTGTTGGAGCGGACAGTTCACTGCAAAGTTGTCCTGTCACGCTCTGTTAGTTTCGGTAGTTTACCGGGTCGTGTCTTTTCAATTTCGACCCCAGCCTGTTTTCTTTGGCATATCACATCACCAAAGATTGACCTAGGAATTTTTATTGGTGCACAAATATCACGGAGGGAGGGATTGTTTGTGCGGCAACCTATAATCAATATGCGAAAGAAGCCAGCGCCGTGCTACAAGCACACCGCTCATGCCTCATTAGAAAACTCAACCAGGACCAAGTTATAAACACTAGCCGGAAACCTACACTTCGGACCACTTAGCTACAATATAGGATTTCTTCCTACTTTATTTCAGTAACTACTGCCCTGTGTTTTGGTTACCTGTTCTGTTACTTATCTTATATTCTTTTCAACGCATACAAATAAAAACAAGAAAGATGAAACCGAATTTTCGGGTGTAATCCGTTCTGACGCCAATAAAATTTATCAAAGCTATTCAAATTTAATGGAACCGGTATGGAAAACAATAGCATCTGACGGAAGAAAGAAGTTTTTCAATCGGGTTTTTAATCCCTCAGATATTGCTGTAAACGGAATCGTGAGCTTACGCCCTCTGGTTGCAGACTTGTGCGTTAAGAAAAACATGGATTTATATGAGAAACATTTCGCACCGAAAACGCTCTCCAACACAGAAATAATTTTTCAAATCGGACTCTTAGAAACAGAGATGTCGACAAAAATAAGATGTGACTTTGCATCCCCTGGTGGGAAAACCATGCATTATTTTAGGAAGAAAGTATTCTCAAAAGGGTTTTCCATATGAGCGGTATCGGTCCAAGAAAAAAAAAATTAGTCGAGTTTTCAGGAGCCCAGATTTTGCTGCAAATATATCAGAAGCAGAGATTAACACTTATGCCCCCTGGTGGCCAAACCATTCTTTACCAAACATTAGAAATTATGTGAATTTTTTTTTCCATCAGGTCTCGTATGCGATACAGGAAGAATTTTTCAAATCGGAGTTTTAGAAGGAGAAATAACGCAGAAAACGCAATTTACCTTTATGTCCCCTAGCGGAAAATCTATGATTTACTTGAAAATTTTGAAATTATAGGAAAAACATGTCACACTAGAAACACTATCCAACAAAGAAGGGATTTTTCAAATCGGTCTCCTAGAAGTACTGATATTGACAAAAATAAGATATACATCTACGCCCCTTGGCGTAGAAACAATGCATTATTTTAAGAAGAAAATGTTTCTAAAAGGTTTGTCGACATGAGTAGTATCGGTCTACAAACGACTTTTTTTTCAATCGAGAACTTTTTTAAAAGATCACATTTTGCTGCAAATACATCAGAAGCGGAACTAAAGATTTACGCCCCCGGGTGGCCAAACCATTTTTTACAAAAATTTGAAAATATGTGCAAACGACTTCACGTCAAGGGCTGTTTTCGGTGCAGAAAGAATATTTCAAATCGAAGAATTAGAAGCAGAGATATAGGGGGAAACGCAAGTTACCTCTTCGCCCCCTGGCGGAAAATCTATGAATGACTTGGAAATTTTGAAATTATATGAAAAACATGTTACACTAGAAACACTATCCAACAAAGAAGGAATTTTTCAAATCGGACTCCTAGAAGCAGAGATATTGACAATAATAAGATATTCATCTACGCCCCCTGGCGGAGAAAATGTGGAATATTTTAAGAAGAAAATATTTCGAAAGGTTTATTGATGTAGGTGGCATCAGTCCACGAAAGAAGTTTTTCAATCGATGTTTTAGAAGCTCAGATTTTATGGCAAATTCTTCAGAAACAAAAATTAACACTTACGCCCCCTGGTGGCCAAAGTATTCTTTACCAAAACGTAGAAATTATATGCAAAATATTTTCCATCAGGAGGTGTATCCGCTGAATATTTTTTTTTTCAAATCGAAGTTTTAGAAGAAGAGGTATCGGGAAAAATGGAATTTACTTTTACGCCCCCCTACCGGAAAATCTATGCGTAATTTGAAAAAGTAACTATATGTAAAATACTCTTCGACATAAGTGGAATCGAAAGATAAAATTTGTTTTTCAATCGGATGTGTAGAAGCACATATGTGGAATAAAACGTATTTTTGAATTCGACATCATCCGCATTTACGTCCTCTAGCGGCGAAATTGTACATCGTAGAAAACAAACGAAATGAAGGATCATCATTCGCATATTTCAAGCTTCCCAATGCAAAAAGAATTTTTCAAATCGGACTAATAGTTACGGAGATGTCTTGGGTACAGACGGACGGACAAACCGATAACATAAGCACGATCTTTTTTTACAAAAGACGTGCTAAACATAGCACAGGAGTATTAGTGAATTATGGTACCAAAGAATGATGTTGTGATATTTAAGCGCGAGAAGCTCTTTTATTTACGTTTTAGAGCCGCGGATGGCTTAGTGGTTAGCAGTTCAGACTATCGATGCAAGGTCCCCAGGTTCGAACCTGGGCTGATCTTTCAGAGATGGTGTGATTTACTAACAATCCCTGAATATCCGCCGTGCATCGGACGAGCACGTTAAGTGACGGCCCCCAGGCTGGACCCACTGGTTAAATGGGTATCCTTTCCTATGCCCCCCCCCCTGAAATTCTCTCACCCATCTATGTGCAATATCGTACTTGTACGGTGGCGCCATCTACTGTACTCTAATCTCACTACAAACTGTTCTGTCCAAAGTCGCTAGACTTGCTCTCATTCCTTCCGTTTCTGTGTCCTGCCCAAAAGGCGATCTCGCTGTAGTTGGCTGGGACCTAAACCCTACTCACTGTGGACGGAAGTCCTACAAGAAAATGACAAATACTGAGATTATTCACGTTTTATTTTTTGATCATTCCATCAACTTCTCTATGTGCTTTTCATATCTGAGATTTCGATAAAAAAAAAATTCGATAATATGTCAGCCTAGTGTTATGAATCAAAAGAGCGAGTATTGAAAAACATCTACAGACATGCTCTTCAGCAAAAGATTACCAACCAAATTCTTAATTGATCGACGTAGTAAGTTGGACGATTTTCTTATATTACACTTTTACATTTATCTTGTTCACAAAAGAAAAATTCCTAAAAATACAGCTGCATATTTTGAATGTTACAAAGTGTTATCAGAACATTATTCAACGAGGCCTCCATCCCATTTTGGTTAGCGCTCCATTCTTTTAAATAATCAGCAAAAGGTTTTCAAATATTAGCAACTGTAAATCTGTATTTCTTAGTGCAGACAAGAATTTTCAAGGCGAGACTACAGTAACTAAAAGTGAGTTTATACAAAAAAATATCATGTTAAAATAAATTAAATTCATCTTCCGTGAGCTTCATGCTAATAATGTTTAACTTTTCATAACTTTTACAGCAATGGTGTTTCGTTCCCTTAAACGAGTTTTCCTGAGAAATTTACACATTTCAGGGAGTTCGTGATCCAGCCAAGGACTAGGAAGTCAATCTAATATACAGGGTGTATCAGAAATGATGGTCAAAACTTTAAGGGGTGATTGAACACGGCACAAGGAACAACATTTGTAATACAAGGCATGTTCGGAAGCCGCGTAGTTAGCCGGTAGAGGGCGCTTGCCAGCGCGTTTCGCACACATCGTCATTCGCAAGCTGCACGGCCACCGAGATGCAGCGGTATTCCAATGCTGAGAAGGTCGATATCCATTTAATGTAGGGAGCTGCAAACGGCAACGCCCTCGAAGCTCAACGACTGTACCGGGAGCGATTTCCACATTGGCTGTAGCCATAATCGCAGAAGCTTTCAGCGCTTGCACAGACAACTGTGTGAGACGGGGTCGTTCCTCATCCACAGACAGGACGCAGGCTGTTCACGGAAGGTGAGAACGCCGAGTTGGATACGATACGATTGTGGAAGATGAGGAAGATCGGCCGGAAGGCAGCACTCGAGCGATGGCACGTATCCACGGAGTGAGTCATATGACGGTATAACGTGTGCTTCACGAGGAACACCTCCACCCTTACCATCTCCATGGGGTCCAGGCCTTACAAGAACCTGATTTTCCTCGCCGTGGGACATTTGCACGCTGCTACCTGCAACAGTGCACGGTGCAGCCAGAGTTTGCAGCATCTGTTCTGTTTAGCGCCGCGGCTGGCGAAGTACGTGCCATGCCGGGAATCCTTCAAACTGTATTCCGATCGCTCCGTCGCCGCGGTGAGTCATGTCTTAAGGTAGGTGGACGTTCCTTTGAACAATTATTGTAAAATATCCGTAAATCCCTTTTTGTACATGATCCGTTCATAAAGATTATTCCTTTGCCGTGTTCTTCGTCCTTCATGTGTTTGCGCATTAACATTTCACATTCGACCGTGTCTTGTATTACAAATATTGTTCCTTGGGCCGTGTTCTATCACCCCTTAAGGTTGTGACCATCATTTCTGATACACCCTGAATAAAACTACAAATACAGGTATTTTAAAATTCTTAATATTAAAATGTTTTCATCACTTGACCCCTTGGTATTAATGCGAAAAGTATAGCATGGCAATATTAGCATTGGCGGCCGCACAGAATTGTAGAAAATCGACGCATTGTGTCTCAGAACGTAAGAAATATTTTTTTTTCAAGACATGTTTAGTCTTAAACAGAAAACCTGCGTTCAATATATTTTCATTACTCATGTCAGTTTTAAATCATTATATTGGGTTGTCGGAAAAGTCATGACGTATTTCAGCCATGTTTTGCAAAGGTCATTTATTGATAGAAAGAACAAAGATCAATCAATGATATAATGCCCATTTTGTTCGATGACCTTTTGCCACCTTTCAGTGAGCTGCAGAATGCCTCGTTCATAGAAGGACCTGTCTTTCGTGGCGAAAAACTATACAAGATGCTAATTTACAGCCTCATCTGAATTGAACGTTATACCACGCAAGGACTGTTGACGAGAGCGAAACAAGTGGAAGTCTGACGGCGCAAGGTCAGGCGAGTATGCTGGGTGTGGCAACACATCTCACCCAAGCTCCAATAATTTTTGTCTGGTGATAAAACTTGTGTGTGGTCTCGCGTTGTCGTGATGGAACACAGCACTTTTACGATGAATAGGCTCTGGACGTTTCTGGATGATGGATTCGTTCAAACTGTCCAATTGCCGAGAGTACACATTCGAATTGATTGTTTGGTTCCGTGGTAGGAGCTCGAAAATCACGACGACACCTGTAAAATCCCACCACACTGAGACCAGAACCTTCCGCTGATGAATGTTTACTTTGGATGTTGTTTGAGGCGAAGCAGCACGTCGGGACAAAGGCCGTTTGCGCAGCACATTGTTTTACACAATCCACTTTTCGTCACCAGTTATCAGTCGCTTCAAAAACGAATCGTTTTCCTTACGTTTAATGAGCATATCGCAGATGTTTATACGCGCCGTCAATTGTGCTTCTTTGAGTTCATGAGGAACCCACACATCGAGCTTGCTTACGTATAACAGCTTCTTCAGGAGGTCGTGAACGCTTGAATGATGGGTGTGCAATGTGTCTGCAATCTCTCATTCACCCAGATAGTTCGTTTTTCTTCGATTATTAATAACCTATTATTTTTAACAATGCCATTGGATCGTTTCTCAGCTTCCGAAGATGAGCAGTTGATAGAATTTGTTGGTGGAAATCCTGTTTTATGGAACAGTATTCAACTCAAGAAAGCAACATCCTCGGCGACGCTTTCACAAAACGCCCTCAGCGACAGTAATGAGTAAAAATAAATACTTTGGGCATAATTTTTATCCTATTTCAATTGGTATTTTTTGTGGATTCTACACCCTCAAAAATGACTTTTTCAGAATTATTCATTGCTCTTTTGCATATAATTTTTTAATGCAGTAAAATTTCTAGTGTATACATACTTAATAAAAATGATCCGCAATTACACAAATATTTGTTTTAATAATACATGTTCCTCTAGTTACTTACCTCAGAGTAAGGGAAAGTTTTTGTGCAGGTGTTATCCGCTTCTTCACTCGATCATATGAATAACAGTCTATTTCATCTTAAATAAGAGTCAAAATGAAATTACTCTGCTTTCTTGTGAATCTAAAATATGCTTTAAACGTAAGTTCATCAACGAGCAAATGGTTTTCTATCAAACTTCAGTACACTCCTTTTTTCTCCTGACATAAATACATCGCACCAATTGTTTTTTTGGGGGAACTATTCAAGTATGGAATCCTCCTCTTCTTCCAAGTACTTGACAAGCCATAAAACACATAAGTTTCTTCTTTGAAAAACACGTTTTTACACTTTTTGAAACGCACTGCATTGGTACACGACCAGATGTCCTTACACCATTGGCTCACAACTGGCTTATTCCGTCGTTGTCTGCACTGTGGAGAAAAACAGTCCACATCAGCGTATTATGTTACGCAGTGCGCGACGTGATTAAGTAGCGTTTTCCGTTCTCCGCTACGCATAAACTCGTCGCTAGGAAAACCCGCCTTAATAGCCCATGGAGTTGGTCACCGTGGACGTTAAACCCCAAACGAACAAAAGTGTCCGGACACCTATTTTGGGTAGTGAATTTGCCCATATACAGGGTGATAGTAAACTCCTTCAACAAAACAAAAGGGGTGATAGTACACATCAAGCCGAACAATATTTGCAATGGAACCTAGGGCCGCATTCCACTCCTAGTGCCAGAAAAGAGTAAAGTTACATATCCACGTTGAGCCTTCAACAGTGAAAACATAATGAAAGGAACATGGCATACACTGAAAAATATTAAAAGATTTATATCCCAACCATGTTATTTAAAATATTTCTTCAGGGAAATTCGTTTCCCAATCCATCCAACAGAAGAAATACACTGAAGTGCCAGAAAAACTGGTACAGACGAGCTTATGCAAAATACATAGCAACGTCACCTATGCGCGTACTCGGTTGTGTCCGCCAATGCGTATATAAAGCAATAGACATCCTTGCCAGCTGTCAGAGCTGTTTTCGGCATGAGAATGACAAGTAATAACGATTTAAGCGATCTTCAACGCGGTGTCACAGTTGGCGCTTGTGAGATGAGCCATAGTATTTCGGAGGTAGAAACGAAGTTCGGGTCTTCGCGGTCGACCATTGCAAGGGTGTACCGTGACTACAAGAATTCCGGCAAAACTTCCAACCTACGATACCAGTGTGGCAGTAAAAAGACATTGGGTGAACGTGACCATCGTCGGCTGTCAAGAATCGTTTCACGCGATAGGCGTGCAACACTCTCGCAGGTATAATCGGAATTCAATGATGCAGCCTCAGCAAGCATCAGCGTCCGGACTGTGCAACGTACCCTGCACGATACGGACTTTGGGAGCCGACGCCCAACTCGACTCCCCTTGATGGGTGCACGACACAGACCTATGCGCCTCGTTGGGCACGGCAACACCGCCACTGGACATTTGATGACTGGAAACAAGTAGCCTGGTCTGACGAGTCGCGTTTGCAACTGTATCGGGCAGACGGAAGGATTCGTGTGTGGCGCAAACCCCATGAAGACATGGATCCCGCCTGTCAACAGGGAACTGTGCCGCTTGGTGGGGGGTCCGTTATGGTATGGGGTGGGTTTAGCTGGACTTCACTGGGACCCCTGGTACGTCTACACACGTCTGTGACCGGCCAAAGATTTCGGTCCGTTCTGCCTGCTCGTTCCGCTGTAATGCTAATTTCTCCTCTTCGTCCTTAATGTTTGCACACCAGTGTACTACTGCCGTTCTCCGTTACCTTTAAGTACGTATCTCAATTTACACATTGGGCAGCATTTTACTCACTGATATGGAAATTTCACTGCGGAACATCGTAGTATTTCATCGATGCATGAACATCGTAGTATTTCATCGCTGAATGAACATCGTAATATTTCATCGATGCATGAACATCGTAGTATTTCATCGATGCATGAACATCGTAGTATTTCATCGATGAATGAACATCGTAGTATTTCATCGATGAATGAACATCGTAGTATTTCATCGATGAATGAACATCGTAGTATTTCATCGATGCATGAATGAACATCGTAGTATTTCATCGATGCATGAACATCGTAGTATTTCATCGCTGAATGAACATCGTAATATTTCATCGATGCATGAACATCGTAGTATTTCATCGATGAATGAACATCGTAGTATTTCATCGATGCATGAACATCGTAGTATTTCATCAAGCGCTTTTTGTTATTTTTCCGCTATTGCCTGCCGGACTTTAATTTTAGTGACCAATGTATTTCAGATGTTTTGGAAATAATTTTTACCATACAAGATTGTATATAAACCTCGCAAAGGTCGTTCACAGCTTCATAATTTTGGTCAAAATCGAACTTACGAATGTTGTTTTCTAGCGAGTGCGGCAGATCCATTTTTCGTTG